>OZ005740.1:87954225-88554225 GCA_963930735.1 Dioctria linearis | reverse complement strand
TTATTAAATTAACCAAGTCGAACTCTCGTCGCAATATTTGAGATAATTATGTCATAACCGACATATAATAACAATATGTCCGTTGTGTCGTACCGTTAATTTAAGGAATAAATATTTTCGATTTTACTGGCGTTGAACATTTAAAATATTCACAAATGCTACGTAACTAATTGGCTCGTTCTAAGTTCTAAGCGCAAATTCAGCTAAGAAAGTCCACTTTTTATTTTTATTATTTGAGGCAGTAACAAACTACCAGATCTTAATTGAAAAATAATACTTAGCTCTGGAATTTGGCGTCCAATATGCGACTAGATTAGATTTGTGAAGGGGGTGTGCAGGTGTTAGCTTCGCAATCATTGCGAACTGAACGATCTATTGTGAATCCCCATTGAATTTACTCCCTTTCTAGGTTCAGACTGTTAATAATGTCTAGAACCATTCCGGGATTGAGGTTCCACACGTAGTTTGGTGGAGGAAAAGCATATTCGAGGTGGAGTAGTCTCCGCATGGCCAATGCTTCACAGTTGCAGAGCAAGTGCTCCGAGGTTTCGTGAACATGCTGACAAGCGGCAGAATGAAGTTTCAGCCAAGCCCGGCTTGCTTAGGTGATATCGCAATGGCCTGAGAAAACCTCAGTAATAATTTTGAGCTCTGTTCTTCTAAGGAGATGGTATTCTTTTGTTTTTCCGCCAGAGGTGTGGATTTTTTTGCCTGACGAAGTCCATGTAGCCTTTCCCAATACAGGGATTTTTGTTTATTCTCCCAGTTATTTAGGGCAGCTTTGAGTTAACTCTTCGAAGTGCCACAAAATGGCTATGGTCCGACAAACTGAGATTCCGTTCCTCTTTTGGGCAGGCCATCAGCAATTTCATTACCTTTGTGGCCCTCATGCCACGGTACCCACATGAGGATAATTTTTTTCTCCTTGATAAGTTTTTGAGGGCTTGCACACATTCCCAGGCTATCCCTGACTTGAAGGCCTTAAGGGCAGCTTGACTTTTGATCCATTTTTAATGCAGGCATTGGCGCATTCTTCTGTAGCCAATATCTCGGCTTGGAATGCGGTAGGGGTAGAGGCCAGAGCCTTTGATATGTGGCATATGGCCGTATATGCCCTGTCCGACTCTACTTTTTGTTTTTAAACTGTCTATATACCACACCATCTATCCTTCTTGGAAGGACGGTTTAATGGACCTTCATTGTGTCGGTCTCCCGGAACCACTCGGGTTGGTCTTACAAAATCCACCCTGGGTGTGATTATATAGATATTGTCATCATTTACTCGAAGCATATCTGTTTTAAGATACTTAGATGACTAACCAGATCGCCTAGCTTTAACTGTTTCTTCTTTTGCACTCTAATAGCACTGGAGATCGCTTTCTTTTTCACCTGCAAATGTAGCGGGGGATACTTTAATAAGGCTTCCATGGCAGCTGTAAGACAGGCTCTCATGGCACCAGTTATTCGTAGACAGGCAAGTCGCTGGGATTTTTGAAGCAGAGCATCAGCCGTCTTTTGATTAGTTTTTGGCCGCCATACGAGGGCCGCATAGGTGACCATGGGTCTAACAACCGTGGTGTACGTACAGTACATCATTTTTGGCTCCAGACCCCATGTTCATCGCACCACGCTATCCGTCATTCCGTGATGAGTTGTCGCACTGAGTAGACGTATTTTTTCAGTGCTCCGTGAACAGTAGCTTTTTTTCCCCCCGTTTTTTATCAACTATCAGTTCTGTGTTTGTACTACTACCGGCTTAGTGTGGTGACAAAGTTAACTTTATATCTTTGCTGATTTATTTGTTAAGAAAAATGACATATTAAATGGCGGGAAAACAGAATGTAAAAGCAGTTGGTTCGTTGCGAAAAGAAATAACTCGGACAGCATAAGCCCTGTGGCTACAAGGAGAGGTACTTCACATCTAAATATCGACAAGGGTCATTCTGCGCTGCAAACTACGACTAATAATTCATACATCGAAATTTTTTTAAAAGAATTTGAGTCTCGTCTGATGGACAAGTTGGAAAAGCGGCTGCAGGCCATGGAACTAAAACTGGACAAATTGGTAAATGCTGCAATTGACCCCGTTAAGGCCCATCTCGAAGCGTTGGAAGTTAAGTATGTAGAATTAGAAAAGCATTACACTACAGTTTTAATTAAGAACGATGATCTTCTTCGCACTCAACGTCTATCAGATGCGGTTATCAGAGGCATCCCACACAAGGACGGTGAAGACCCCCTTAAAATTCTGCAAGCTATTTCTGCTAAGATTGGACACAATCTCTCACCTTATGCGAATGCGTATCGTCCGTTTTCTCCACTACATAATAAAATAAAGAATAAGAGTGATCGGCTGGTTCCTATTTTGGTGAAGTTCTCATATATGAATGAACAACGTTCATTTCTTTCAACCTTCAAGAAATATGGAGGAGTTAAGCTCAAAGATATTGAAGGGTTCTCGTCAGAGGGATTAATATTTACGCATAAAAGTCTTACACCTAAAAACCAGCGAATGCGTGGTCAGGGTTCTTTGTACGCTGCTTACTCTCGTACCGGCTTTGTTTACATCAAGCATAACGAAAATGATAAATCTATTCGAATAACTGATCTCGACGACCTCTGCCCTAATAGAATATCTGTTGCTGTGATCGGAGTAAACTGAATTTGATCGACGAGGAATGTATCAATTTATTGCGTTTGAGTTTTTTTATTTTTCTTTTGTTGCATTTTATTCTTCGTTTTAAATTCTTTAATTGAATTCTCTTACATGATAGATAATAATATCTTAGGTAATGTACTTTTACTTTTTTATTTTCTTTCGGCCTATTGCCTTCTAAACTTTAATCATCTGTTAGCTTTAATTTTAATTCTAAGTTTGCTATATAAATATGTCGTGAGAATTATCTTCATTACAATCAATTTATTATTGCTTTTTGAATCTGAGAGGTGCTTCGCAAGATCTCTTTATATTTTCTTGCTCATTCTCTATTTCCACAGCTCCTTATTCAAGATGCTCGTAGCCGGCGTTTTGTTCTTTATCTTCTATGAATGATTACGGTGGCTTGGACAAGATAAGAATTTTGTTAGAGATTTTTTGCAGACGTGCTGCTGGTCTAAATGTCTGTTTGCTGAATGCGAGGAGTGTAAAAAATAAAATCGACGAATTGAAAGAAATTTTTGTGCGATCTAATGTGGATGTAATTCTGGTCACTGAGTCTTGGTTAAAGGATCACATTCCTTCCAACCTTGTATCCATTGATGGGTACAATTTATTTCGTAATGATCGCAGCAACAGAACTGGAGGAGGTGTAGCGATATATGTAAAGAATAATTATAAGACTAAGATTATTGGCTCTTCATCCTTACAGGCGTTTGAATTCGTATCAGTAGAAGTTAACACGGGCGTTGATAAATGTGTTCTCTCATCGGTATATTGCCCACCTACACTATTTAATATTGATGAATCTAGAGAATTTGAGACCAATATTTCTAGTTGGGTTCACAAATATAATCATGTAATAGTAGGAGGTGATTTCAACGTCAATATTTTACATCAAAGCTCAATTTCTGCCAACTTTCAGTCGATGGTACAGTCGCTTTGTCTGAATATAGTAAACTCACTACCAACTTATATGAACACAACCAATCCCTCTCTGCTAGATCTCATCCTAACCTCCAATTTGGATCGCATTGGCTTTTATAACCAGATTAGTCCACCAAGTTTCCTTGACCATGATATATTGTTTGTGACGTATGACATTCCGATTTTGCCGGCTGAGCTCTCGACTTTTTCATACAGAGATTTTAAGAACATTGATATGTCGACTCTATTTGATGAATGCAGTCTCCTGAATTGGAGTACCATTTATACAAGCACAAGTCCAAATATTTAGCGAGTTTATTAAATACTTATTCGATCGTCATGTGCCCATTGTAAATAGGCGAATAAAGGTGTCCGGTTCTCCTTGGTTTACCCCTAATATATCTTCTTTGATTTCAGAAAGGGAATATTATTATCAGCTTCATCGGCGTATTAAATCTCAGTATACAAAGCAATTGTTTACGACAGCTCGCAACCGAGTTACTCTAGCAGTAAGGAATGCTAAACAAAAATACTTCTCGAACAGATTAGATCCAAATCTTCCATCGAAGAAACTCTGGAGCAATCTCAGGATCGCTGGTTGTTATGGTAAATTAACGAACTGGAATTCCGATTTTGATCCTAACAAACTGAATGCTTTTTTCTCTCACCAAAGTGAGATTACTGTTCCCGCAAATGTTCTTCCTATTCTTAATACGTCTAATAACTCCGCGTCAACTCTATTTTCTTTCAAGACCGTAACTTTGTGTGATGTAATTAATGCTATTCGGTTGATTCATTCCGAATCAACTGGTCCCGATGAAATTTCTCCCCGCTTTCTTAAAATTTTATTACCCGTAATTATTGAGCATTTAACTTATGTCCTAAATTCGTGTTTAACTCGCTCTGTTTTCCCCTGCACTTGGAAAGTGGCTACAGTATTGGCCTTAGGTAAAAAATCATCACCTGTTGATATGAATGATCTTCGGCCAATAAGCATTCTGCCTTTCTTTCAAAAGTACTGGAAAGACTAATGTATTCCCAGATGCTAACATTTTTAGAGGACAATCGCTTTTTAACCAGATGGCAATCGGGATTTCGTCCTAAGCACAGCTGTGCTACAGCTCTATTGAAGGTGACAGATGACTTGCGGGCAGCACTCGACAGGGGATTTATTAGTGTATTGGCTCTGCTTGATTTTTCCAAAGCTTTTGATAAAGTCGATCATAACATTCTTCTGCAGAAACTACTAACCTCTTTTGCGTTCTCCTCTTCCGCTGCTCGACTTATTCGTAGCTTCTTGATAGGCAGATATCAACAAGTTAAGATTGGTGAATCCCTGTCAGGATTCTTGCCAGTAGCTTGCGGTGTTCCTCAGGGATCAATACTTGGCCCACTGCTTTTCAGCATATTTATAAATGATCTTCCTGATGTGGTTCATGATGTTGATATTCACATGTACGCCGATGATGTCCAGGTTTACCTCAGTAGACCGATCGGACTAGTGGAGGACTGCTTCTCACGTTTCAACAGTGACCTCATCGAAATAACAAAATGGGCGTCATTGAACCAACTAAGTCTGAATCCAATTAAATCACATTACATGATTATACATAACAACAAGCTGTGCGCAAATGACTTTCCCAGTATTCTACTCGACAATTCTCCCTTGACCTTAGTCAACTCTGCAATAAGTCTAGGAATAGCCATCAACTCTAATTTAAAATGCTGTGACCACATCAAATTTACTCTTCGTAAGATCTATGGCGGACTTAGACAACTGTGGCTTACTGCTGATATTTTGTCGAGGGATATGCGGTCGCGATTGGTAAAGAGTCTATTACTACCTTACTTCACATCTGGCAACATAATCTACCCAAAGCTAGATAGTGCTTGCTCCCACAAGCTTAATGTTGCTTATAATGATTGTACTCTGTTTATTTTTGGGCTTAGGAGATTTGACCACATCTCTCCCTACAGTTCCCAACTGTTGGGTTGTTCACTTAAAGTATACTTGGAAATGAATTTGTTGTCTTTTTTATACAACCTGATCAAAACGAGAATTCCATGCTATTTGATCGAATGCAATTTACAGAACTTACGTTCAACTAGAAATGTCAATCTCCTGCTTCCTCGTTTTCGCACAGTTGTATATGAAGGTTCTTATTTTGTCCAGTCAATCCGTTTATGGAATAATTTACCTACTAACATACAGGGCGCTGGTTCCCTGCGCATGTTCAAGAGCTTACTCAAGGAGCATTTCTCGGTTTCACCCTCTTTATAATGATGTATGACTGTGTTTTCTCACGACGGTTTATTGGCAAACAATTTTGCATATTAATTTAGATTTTTAGTGTTTTTCTATTTTTTGTTTCTTTTTTTACGCTTTCATCCTTTCGTTTTATTTTTCTTTTTAGTTGTATTTATACTTGGTATTCATTCCACCATTGTATCTACTTTATAATTCTATATGTTTTTTTTTGTTTTATACTGTTTTATTTTCCCCTTCTAAATACTCATTCATTCATTAATTAATAGATACTGTAACTAGTTCCGTTATTTTGAAGTACTATTATAAGATTGTAGATCTTGTGTACTCTTTACATGAAATATATATATTATTATTATTACCCCCAGATATTTAACTTCTTGTGAAAATAACAGTTCTGTATTATCAAGAAGAGGAGCCGTTAGTGTATGCTTCGATTTTCTCGTGAACGGAACGATAGCCGTTATGTTGGGTGTATGCTAAGGCCTTTGTTTAAACACCACGTGAGTTACGTTACCTCACATTAATACAGGACACTGATATTCAATTACAAGTCTGGATAGTCTCAACATAGATATAATTCCTATACGAATCTGATCCAGTCCTCCATATTTTCCACATTTTCCCACATTCCCAGACTTATCTGCAAAATAAACAGAATAAAGACAATTTAATAAAAAGCTTATCAAAATTTAACGTGGGAACAATGACTAGGTAAGCAGTTTTAACTATGAGAACTTTAGAATTAAAAGAAACCAGAATTCAGTCTTAAGACCGACGTGAATTCATTCGTAAGTAATTAAGAAAGCTTGAATATAGTAAAAGCTCATATATATATATTTGTGTATTGTCCTGGTTTACTCTAAAGAGGAACCAAATTTTGTAATAAAGATTATTATATAAAAGTGTACATAGATAGTTTTGTGAATATATACTATATACGATTGTTCAGTACAGTGGAAGTTGTGTTTTATTTAATGAAATCTGTCCTCTGTGTTTTTTTATTATCAATCCTAAAGGAAAAAGTTAATTCGTGCGGACTTTAGAGAGCGCTTTTTGCAAGTGGTTGGATATGTCTTGGTCTTGCGGTAGCCTTGTAGCAGATCATCAAGCACGATCGACAATAAGAGTGGAGAGAGAACTGCTCGTTTTGGGAGAATTTTGCTGTGGTAATCGTGACTGAACAGTTCCCTAGAGTTGTGGTTATCCTCCTGCTTCTAAGCGTGGAGTCTATCCAGTTTACCGCGGAGAGCTCAAATCCTTTATCCTCGGCAGCTGATTTAATTGCATCGGAGGAGGTATTATCGAAGGCTCGTTTCATGTCCACAAATGCACATAAGGCCACCTGTTTGTTTCGAGAGCGTTTTCGAAGTCTTTGGCTAATGTGTGAATGGCAGTCGCAGTATACTTGCCAGCTTGATAAGCGAACTGCTTAGAATGAAGTATTGATTTAATCAGAATTTCACTTCGAATGTGTAAATCAAGGATTTCTTCCAGGGACTTAAGTAAGAATGAGAAGAGGCTAATAGGTCGGCACAATTTGACTAGAGAACTAGCTCTGTTTCCATACCATACCACCATACCACCCTGAAGTCTCCCCAACATTGGGGAACGTAGCCTAGAGCGTAACTGGCTCGAAATAATTTTTGTACTGGAAGGAGTATTTCTTCAACACCTTCCTTTAGTAAGGCGGCGAAGATGCCGTCCGTTCCATCAGATCTAAAGTGTTTTTAGTGTGAATATTTGCTAGTCTAGTTTCTCGGAGAAGTGTGAGTACTTGGAATATTGATAGTGTGATATTAATAGGTGGTTCCGTTGTTGTGCTGACGATAGTAATTAGTGCTAAACTCGAAAGTAAATGCAACAATATCATATCGTGAGTATGAGTAGTATTCTATTAATGGCCCATTTAACCTTGTTAGGAATTAAGATTCTACCTTGATGCCACTTTATCGTGATGGAGATTTATCTGAAGGCAACTTAGATGATCACTGGCACTACGGTGGCTTTTTATGGCCGCTGTCAACCTTGGTATTGGATCCTTTTGCCCGGCTTTGCACGGACAGCAGGAGGCTTCTTCTTAGTCCCTGTAGATTTCTTTCGGAAGATCCCGTCTTGGGTTCTGCAGTCCCGAGTGTGTTACCAAGGTCCACCTTTGCCTTGACCAAGAGTTTAGGCCTGCTGACTTCTGATGTCGAAGGCTGAGGACTGTCAGCCAGAGTTTTATTCCGACTTATGCCATTCCCAGCTCCAACACAGCCTTTACTTCACCACTCTTGGGTCTAATTTGGACAGAGCTGAACTTGTACCCAATTATGAATTGAGCCTTCTTTAGCTCCTCCATGGACACATGCTCCACGGAGAAAGTCAGCTGTGACTGAGGGCTTTTGGACCCTGCGGAAAACTATGCATTCAGACATCTTTAACCCCGAGTTCTGACTTTCGATGTAATGGCGAATCAAATCCGTAGGGTCCTCATGTGGGCGAGGAATCTTACTTTTCGCGATCAACACCTTCCCAAAGCTCTTAGCTTCCCAACTAAAGCTTTCAGCCACGTGGCGGTGTCTTGATTGGCGCATTTGAGAACCAGCCACCCTGGTCTAAATGTGGCGCCCAGGAATCTTGGCTTCAGGGCGCTTTGCTTTCTTGCCGCGATTTCTCTCAAAATAGCACCCTGTACGGACTTCAATAGATCTGCGTTGAATGCTACCTCAGGATAACCAACGGGAAGAATACCCACCCGAACGCTCTCTACAACGCTTACGAAAGAATATGACATTTAAAATTATTCACTAATGAACCATCTCTATATAGAGTCCAAATCTAATTAGATCCCTTCTACAAAAATAACTGCAATCACTTAAATGTTCCGGTTATTTTCGTTTTGTACAAGCAAAAAAAAATCCTGTAGATCTGCTGTATTCTTCTGATAAAAATAATGTGATAAATATCATTTGAAATGAAATAGCAAATCCTTTTCCTTAAAGTAGTCATGCAAAATGTAATTATTTAATAATCGTTGTGATCGAAACGGCACCTTATATACGATGGTGCGGAGCCAAGCTATGAACTTTTCCAACAAACGAAATTGTGCCTCTTGGGGCCTACGTTGGGCGCCAATTAATGTTACGTCAATTTATATTAAGCAGGGCTTAGCCCTTCTTCCCTGGGGCCACTCACGGGAGACAGGCTGGGTTCTCATAAGAACGTGATATGGGCGCCACTTGGTTTTTTAGGTTAACCAACAAACTCGGAAAAAATTCCTAATAGTATAAAAAATATCACTTTACGTACTTGTCACAACGCCTGCATCGGCGAGGCCTTCTCCAAAATCTTCCTTCACCGAAAGGTGTGATTCCGTAGCTCTGAATTTGAGCCCCAAAATATTCAGCCATTAAGCAAGATTGCAAACTGAGACCTCGAATTGCTAAAAGCAAAATAAACTGGGTGCTGACTCTAACCGGATTTTAAAGGATCCACAGAAAAAAAAAAAAACTGAACAAACTACTGCTCCAGCAACGAGATGACGGCTGCTGTCACTTTTCGTGCCTTGGTAACAAAAAAACATATTCCTGTCTGTCGGATATGATGGAAATTTTGTTTTTCCGAGCCTCGAAGCTAATGGATTTTCGACCGTAGATTGAAACCCGGTCCTACGTTCGCACGTATTTCCGAAGTTTGAAACATTTTGAATCAGGCTAAACCTTAGATATATATAACGAAAAGGATAGGCTATGATCTGTAAAATTCCTGTAAGTGAGATATGCATTTTTTTTTGTGACACTAAGGAGAAATGACAAGAGGGTATCGCCTTTTTATTCTTCAATTTGACAATTTTGATTTATTTCTGACATTTCAGATTTTATCAAAGGAAAGTTCGTGTTTCATTTACTGAATTAGTAATATAAAAGTGAATATAAGTGATTATAAACTTAATAGAAGTGCTATATAATACTCAAATATTGTTTTGTGAACGGGATTTCATAGAATCGAGACTCAATTATCGGAATGAAGTGCGTTGTGCTGTGTCGCAGAAACAACCGGAAATATTCTCTTAGGAAAGCATTTGTCAAGGCAAGTTTAATTTTTTCAATAATAAATTATATTGTTTTAAAAAAAATAAGAGTGAAATATTTATAAAAATAAACAGCCGTGGTAGAAAAATTTAACATTTTCCAATGCCGGTTTGTTTGTTTAAAATTGAATTGTCATTGGCGCCTTAAGTGACTGTAGCTATACAAAGGCAACGCCAACAAATATTATCAGAAATAAACGGGGCACTGGGAAAATTCGTAAAAATGTAAAAAGTTATAAAAATATTATAAAATTATAAACTTAAAAATTAATTTAAAAATGTTGTGATATAATGAGATCTCTTCTATTGAATGTCTTCAATACTTAATAAAGTTTCAACCACTAAATTATTCGCCCGGCGTGAAAATATCGTAGTTTACTACTTCCATGACTAAAACGAATACATCGATGCGGTATACTACATGCAGAAAAGTGCTTAAGTTTTTCTTCCTCATAGCCTATCCTTTTTGTTATACGATCTAAGGGCTAAACACATAGTACTTAACTTTTGTCTGGGGTAGCAAACTAATATCGTCTTAAAAATTTAATTTAACGTGGAGTTATTGTACGTAGCAATTACCTTAAAACTGTGTTCGGAATGTATATAATCTAGACTTTGAGTGTCATGTAACTAAATTGAGTGATGGCCATCAATTAAAATTTATTACGAAAAGTGCCTTATAATATTTAGTGATCTTTCAAAAATATATTTAGAAAAATAAAATAAAATAAATTAAATATTGTCTTTGGGTTAATTCTTTATTATACGTGCTACGTGATTACGTATGTAACTTTGGATAACGTAAAACCTAAAACAATTATACACGAGAGCAAATCAAAGGAATAATAGCACGGGCATTATGGTAAGTTACTCTTAAATTCTTTAATGTTTATTATATTCATATGCATATACACTTTATTTTTATGTGCTGCCCTCATTTCCCCATGTTAAAAGTTTCGCAACATTTTAAACAAATTGACAATAACCAAATTTTACGCTACACTGCCTTGTAATCAAAAACCAAAGTTTTGCAACAAATTTAACACTTCAAAAAACTTTCGATTTGCACGAGATAAAATGTTTTATTATTAAAAATAAATAGGTGCTTTAACTCTCTGGCCCCACGTTGGGTGCCAAAATGTTATGCTCCATCTCCATAGCATAAGAATGGTCTGCTGACTAGCTATGGAGAAAGGGTTGGGTGATAAATGAGTCCTCGAACTCTATATAAGAAATTAAATTAAATCCGCGTGTGGTTTAACATTATAAAATTTATTCCGGATTATAAATATAAATTTTGATTTGAGGACTTCTCTCTTTTCTAATTATACACACTCACAACTAGCGCAATATTAAAAAGTCTTTCTATTTATAAACAACGAAACTGAAATTTGACTTACCATATCATTAATTTAATATATTTATATAATATAAAACCCTAGACACACATCATGATCTAATGAAACTATTGATTAAAATGCCCTGTGTCACACAGTATACGTCATTATGGCTCGAAAATCAGATGATAATGAAGTACACTAATGAAGTGTTTTCCTCCTTCATTATAGCTATAATGAGGAAAAATGTGCTAGATTTGTATATAATGTAAATCTGGAGCTCCGCTGTGCATCTGCCGATTTGAAAAATAAGAAGAAGAAATGCAAATCACAAATTATAGTATCAATACTCTTTTTAATATAATATTTTTTTCATTTGTAAATTGTTAAATTGAAAAATAAAATAAATAAAAACAAAGTTTATCGCGTTAATTCGATCCATATTGCTCCTTTAATGAGATAAGTTTATCAAAACCAGTTTGACAGTACAACTTAATTAAAGCAATGGCTGTGTATCTGCAGTTTATAACGAATCATTATAGACTAATGAGTCGTTAGTTATTTCTTCATTAAGAGCGCTGTCTGTCTAGGGCATAAGGCAATATAGATAATGAAAGTTAAAATATATAAAAAAATATTTATAAATGAAAATGGCACACGGCTGCACTTATCTTTCATTTAATCCCTTGCGTTTGAATTAATCCGTTTTTTTAGACCGCCAAAATTCTCCTCTTTTTTTTTATTCCTTTACGAAATTACTTTGTTCAACTTTAACTTTTAACTTTTGTTTTATATAACTTTTCCGGCACACAACTTGTCATTTGGAATTTCTGTCTAAAATATATCCCTTCACATGCCAAGGCTGTCGGCTTTATCAGAAATCGCCCGTTTGGATGTTTTCCAATATTTTTCCAAAATACTTTCCAATCGGTACTGAGCGGAATCGGTTTAAATTTATTAATAATATTATATTTTTTTCTTTAATCTGATATATTTGAATATCCCATTAAAATTCGTTTTCTTTGGATAATCTTTTATAGTTTTTTAGCACCTTTTCATTCAAATTGTTTACCGGCGTTTGCCTTCGATTGGGAACAGCTCTATCCGTGAAATTTTTAATATTTGAACTATAAAGTTTCGGGCGTAACACGAAGTTTTTATTTTTGTTGGAGGTTAGGAATGTAATTTTCGGATAATCTGAAGAACAATCTAGATCAGATAAGTTTCAAATTAAATTTCTCAACCATTATACCGCGCAAAATAGATAAATACTACCTAACTTTAATATTTTCTTTTTGTTCTCAGATTTCATATGCAGCTTTATTTGCTTCAGAATATCTTACCTCTCAATATGTAAGTTTATATTGTAGTTATTATTAAAGAAAATTCAGAACCTAAATCTAATAAGTAATCTACTAAATTCATGATACTAAATGTAACCAAACCTAATCTTTTCTACTGATCGCATTAGTATGGAACAAAAAGGTAAGTTCAGTGGCTGCAGCTCAATCCTGTATATATAGTATGTAGATATGCTGCATGTTGTCTGTGGTATTCTATTTATGTTAAGGCATGACGTATGATGGTTGTTTTCCTAAGTTGTATGCTGTGTCCTCGTATGTTTTATGTTGTAACATTACAATTTATTTTATGCTTCCAGAGTGATTGATTTACATCGATGTTTACATGATCCCAATTTAACCGGGCTTTCACAAAGTTGAAACAATCGTTTCAGTCTCTCCAAGGGACTAAGGTGAGTGCCACCCCTATTTTATTCTTGCAACATACAAAAGAAATTCGTTTGCAGCATTATTCCAGAATGAGGACAGCACGCTGGACACAAAAGAAGTAAAAGTACATGCATTCAAATATCTTATATTATATAACCATTAATCCATTTTCAGATTCATGCATCAGGGAGCTTTGGCGAGGCGTGACAACAACGCTCTACTCAAAATTTTAACCTTATCCAAAGAATAATTTCGCAAATATAACGTCCTCCAGAATTCGATAACCTTACATCCCAGACACAGTACCCATCGCGTCGATATTGTCATCGACAGGACATTCAATCGAGGAATGCAGGAAAAGAGCTGCGAATAATACTCGTTTTAACAGCAATAAATAATATTAAAGTGACTTCCAAAAAGTAATTAATACTCTGCCAACAAAAGCGGCTAACAGACAGCCTCAAAATTCGTACTGGCATTTTCCATCTATAATTCATAGAAGATTTTTTTTCTCTGGATACTCTTATGGTGGGGGTAGGACCCTCTGGGGGTGGCGATGGTTCAAACACGTGCATGTTGCATGTAAAATTAAAGGTGGGGTACTTTTTCTGATTCAGGAAACTTTTTCGGGACGTTTTAATGTTCGGAAAAAAACATTTTCACGCACTTGGGTCACATACACCCTAGTTACCACTCTAAAAGTATTCAGAGAAAAAAAAATTTCGAATTATAACTGGCAATGACCTGAGGTGAACAGTGAAACCTATTTTCCGCTCGGACATAGTCGTAGCGAGTTAGAGCCGATTAAAAGTACGGAAAATCTAGTTCGCCAGTTCGACTAGATTAAAGACCTAGTACATTTTAAACCGAATTTTAGGTATGATGCCATAGAGATATCTGAATAAAACTTACACGGTTAATAGCCAATGAAATAAAGAAGTTTTTAAAATAGGCTTGGGTGAAATTTTTTTTATTAAATCGCCCTCAAAGATGTTGGTACATTTTATTATTTTGAACTTAATGGAATTTAAAAATTTCTTTTGGCGCAATGGTTTGAGCTACGGGATCAAATATTTTTGCATAGGATTGGCCTAACATTCATATAACTTGCAATTTGTTTCAATTATTTAAGTCACTATGCTATGACCAAAAATTTGTTCGAATTAGTAGTTTGGTGACTGCCGTATTCCAATATAAACCTCAGAAATAAATCATATAAGGAACGCAATGCGTTCGGGTTATTCAATTCTTTAGTCCAGCGCCTAACAAACGCAAGTATTTAAAAGGCTTTCACAATAATAAAAGCAAGGTGACGAGATCGGTAAGTTTTGAGTCAAAAATAATGCCCAGATCCTTAATCTGGTTTACTACATTTATATCAACATTGTCTATATGGTTGGTATGCAAAAGGAAAAAACTTACGATTAAAGACAATAACATTACATTTGAGAATATTTAGTTATAAATTATTATACTTACACCATAAGTTTAAAGCACATACATCATTCTGTAATATTAAATAATCATTCAGCGAATGCATCTGTTCAAAGATCTTAACATCGTCAGCATATATTAAAATTTTAGAAGATTATATCACAGATACGAGGTCATTAATAAATAAGACAGGCAATAAGGGACTAAGATGGCTTCCCTGTGCAACTCCAGACTGCGTACAAACAACACTCGAAAGCGCATTCCTGAAGAGGACTTTACAATTTCTACCACTTAAATAAGATGAGATCCAATCAACCAACATTGGAGGGAAATCTATTTTTAAAAGCTTAAGCAGCAGCACTCTGTGGGAAAGCTTGTCAAAGGTTTTGAAGAAGTCCGTATAGACATAGTCAGTCTGCAACCGCTTCTCAAGGGCATTAGCAATAAAAGATGCTAAAAATGTCAAGCTGGTTGATGTTGATCTGCCCGTAAGGCTGAATAAAGTTGCAAGCATTTTGTTCCCCCTTTTTATTTACCATAATTTTTATGATACTGAATTGAAACCTTCGGCAAAATATTAGAAACTCTTCAGTTCAAATGCTGTAGAACTTAGATTTTTGAAAAAGGTGTTCCGTTTGGTTTTTAAATCAGAAACCTAAAAAACCGCGTTATTTTCCTTCCCCGCCTAAAAAGTTTTTCATGTACACACCAATTTTTATTATTTTTCGTTCATAGGTTATTCAAAAATATTTGTAAATGCTACCGTGTTTTTCAAAATTTGTTAATATTTTTCAAGTTATAATTACTTTTATTACATTAAAATTGAGATCCCTGCAATTTGAATAAAATTTATTGCTACACGTTTATTTTAACACGAGAATTAAGGTTGAGCTTGTAACGTCGGAAGCTTTCCTACATTGTTGGGTTCAGAGCGCTGTTCTAGCTCTGCGGTTCGGGCGGTATACGTAACACACACTACTTAACCTACACCTACTCACTTACTTAAAATAACTTATGACTACGCGGTGCAGGTGCGGGGTAGGAGCGTGAGTTAAGTTTAATCAGAACTTAACAAGAAAAATAAAAATAAAAATAATTTTAAACACAATCAAATGAAAGAAATTATACTTTATTACGTCCGAACATGGATAGAATAAAACTTAGAATGAATGTTCTATACAATTTTTACACATTACTTGAAACTGATCACGAAACATCCAACGTGACTTAGTGCTCATGTTACAAGTGAGCGAAGGTGCTGATAACAAAATAAAAAGTGAATTGGAAGCTTTTATGTGAATATATATTAAGTTTTATGAGAAAGTATTTTCATGTGAAAATGCTGTCGATGCTACCGGATGTGGCGGGTCTTGTCCATAACTCGTGCGCTCACTACTCCTTAGACCAACACGATTAACGTGCGCTTGTCGTCGGGAGTAGCCAACACGGGGGATACGGGACGGAGCGTGCGCTCGCTATTCTTCTGACCAACACGATATATATATATATATATTTTAAGAACACATAATCTATTTTAATGATTCACAATAATTGAAACACATCACTTTGACACTGAGACTAGTTTAAATAAATAAATAAATAAATAACTAAACATAAAACAATAATTGGTTTAAACTAGATTTTACTTATGAGTTCCTCGTCTAGGACATCTTAGTGCTACACGTAATATGGCTAATTAGCTCAAAACCAGAATTAGTAAGATCATCAGCTGCGATTGCAAGTTTTTAATGTGTCCAGTGTGTGCTTGTATTGTGTGTTAATGTATTGAGTGTCTATTTTGAAACTGATTGACCTTGGTTTATTAAGGTGTATATAGAGTGCTTCTATATTTTTCCTTCTCCTCCAATTTTGTTCTGTGTGTAGTATCTTCGGGTCCTCATAATCAATATTATGGCCCATTTTAATTGCATGGGCTAAGGCCGCTGTGTTGTAGTTACGTTCATTTTTCTCTGTTGGTGTATCATTTATTGTAGCCTTCATTGCCCTTTCATAATCATTGGTGTGTTCCTTCATTCGCGTTTTTATATCTCTGCCCGTTTCCCCAATGTACATCTTGTCACAATTGTCGGTTTTGCATTGTACCTTGTATATTGCTCCCAGGTTAGGTTTGCTTATTTTTGTTTTTATGTCAGAGAAGATAAGTTGTTTTAATTTATTCTGTGGTTTTAGTCCAAATTTTAAGTTAGTGTTATTATTATATTTTAAGATTGGCATGATTTTGCTCGTTAGGTCTGGTATGTATGTCATTTTTCTATATTGCGTCGGTTGTGCCTTGAGAGCATTATTGTTATGTGTAGTAGCTGTACTATTGTTTTGTGTATCTGAGGCATAGTATGTTGGCATGTATCTTACTTTTTTTAGTATCGTTTTTATCCATTTTTCCGGGTAGTCATTTGATGTTAATATTTTATTTATGCGTTCATAATTGGCATAGTGAAACTTATGGTCACTTAGACTTATGACCCTTCTTGCGAACGCTAGGGCAACATTAAATCTGATATTTCGAGGGTGCGATGAGTTGTAATTAAGCAACCTCCCCGACGCCATGGGTTTCATATACCAATCAGTTTGAATTTTGTTGTTTTTTCTGTGTAACAACATGTCAAGAAATGGTATATTATTTAAACCTTGATGCTCTTTTTCTATTGTAAATTTTATGCGGGGGTGCCTGTTGTTGAGGATGTGTAACGTACTATCAATTGAATGTTCTGGCAATACCATGATAATATCATCTACGTATTTCTTTATAAATCGTGGTTCACAAGGTAAGTCCGTATATACGTCATCAAAAAAATCATCCAGTACAAATTCAGCCAACGTACCTGATAGACTGCTACCCATAGCCAGACCATGTTTTTGTTTATACATGGAGCCCTCATAAAAAAACAAATTGTTATCTAAAATGCAGAACTTCAGGGCCTTGATGAGCATACATTTGGACAGTCGCGTGTGCTGTTTTATTTTAGGCCATCTCTTTAATACACTAGCAATTGCGTTCTCATGCGGAATATTGGTAAATAATTGTGTGACGTCAAAAGAGACTAGACGATCGTTAGCCTTTAAGGTCACATTTTGGATAAGCCGCTTAAAAGAGTGTGAGTTTGGCACATTATATTTCGTGGTGTCTCGAATCTGAGCGAGAATTCCATTAATGTATGCAGCTAATGCATAAGCTGGTGTAGATCGTGTTGTGACTATCGGCCTGATTGGATGGTTCTGTTTATGGGCTTTAACCGTGCCATAGATCTGTGCTGGTATGGCCTGATGTTGTGTGAGTTTCATCATTTCTACCTTAGAGATGTATTTTTTACGGAACAACTCTCCTACTATCTCATTGTTTTTTTTTTCTCCGGGTTTCTGTGTTCTGGCTCTGATTTCATATGCCAATTTGATTTCAAATCGAGGCGGCAGAAAAAATGCTTTTAGGTCCTCTACGAATTCATTCCACTTAGACCAGTTCTGTCGGTTTTTTCTATACCATTGGAGCGCATTTTTATGAATTAGCTCTGGTAGTGCTCGTAATAGCCGGTCGGTCGGAATTTGATAGCAATCTGCCAACTCTTCTACTCTTTCCAAGAAGATCAGTGGCTTTTGCGTCTCATCAAATTTCACATTCCACTTCCACACTTTGTCCATCACTTCTAAATCTGTGATGTGAAAAGTGTTCGTTGCTACTGGCAACGATGACGGTATAGGAGTTGTATATGTCTGTGTGAAGGCAGGCGGTGCTGATGTCATGGTCGTGAACTGATAGCTGGTTATCGGTGTGGTGCAATCAGTTGTTCTGGTTCTGGTCAGACCACTCACATTGCTAGTCGTAGTATGATGCTGGTTGTTGTCACAGTGTCACTTGCTATGGTAGTGACAATCTCACTGCTTGGCTTGGCTTTTTCTGGCTTTCTTGTTTGAGATGTTCGCTCAGCCTATTCTTTAATTCATCGGTTGTGCCGGTACAGTCTAGATCTCGTTGACTTAATTCTGTAGCCAAGTCATCCTTCTTTAGCGTATATACCCAACTGGGGGTCTTTTCTGGATTCATATCGCTCTATCTATTCTGGATGATCAGCCGGTCCCTGCTCGGGCGCCAAATTTATGTAACGTCGGTAGTTGGTGTGCGGGTAGTCACGAGATTGTCCAGGGCCGTTTTCCGACGTTGCTGTTCTAGCTCTGCGGCTCGGGTGGTATACGTAACACACACTACTTAACCTACACTCACTCACTTACTTACAATAACTTATGACTACGTGGTGTAGGTGCGGGGTAGGAGCGTGCGCTCACTACTCCTTAGACCAACACGATTAACGTGAGCTTGTCGTCGGGCGTAGCCAACACGTGGGATACGGGACGGAGCGTGCGCTCACTATTCTTCTGACCAGCACGATGACGTGCGCTTGTCGTCAGAATAGCCAACACGGGGGGTACGGGACGGAGTGTGCGCTCACTATTCTTCTGACCAGCACGATAACGTGCGCTTGTCGTCAGAATAGCCAACATGGGGGGGGGGGGGGTACGGGACGGAATTTACATTCGTGCGCTCACTACTCTTCGGACCAACACGATGAACGTGCGCTTCGTCGTCAGAGTAGCCAACATGGTACGGGGACGGAATGTATATTCGTGCGCTCGCTACTCTTCTGATCAAGACGATTAACGTGCGCTTATCGGCAGAGTAGCCTGCACGGGGGTACGGGACGGTGTGCGTGCGCTTACTAATTCTCAGGCCAGCACGATTAACGTGCGCTTGCCGTTGAACTAGTCAACACGACTTGCGGATAGGACTTGGATGGGAGATGTGTCTAGTCGAGCTGCTTGGAGGCAACTGACTAATCTTTCGGTGCTGGACTGACTTTTAGAGCCAGTCTTCTGGTAATCCACTTGTGGGGGTCAACTCTGTTCACTTTGGAGTTGTCCTCTCGCGGTCGGATATCTTGCTGATCGCTGACTAGAATTTCGACTGTGGTCACGTCGATGCTTGGTGATCGACTGAGTGATCTTACTACTGGCTGCCGGCTATTTATAGGCAGGCTGGCTGATGGGGTCGGGTGTAGAATGCTCCCTTCTACTGTCACGCCACCAGCACGGGACACTACTGAGCTGCTGATCAGTAGTGTGCTCTCCTTTCGGCGGCTGGCTTACATTGTTGCGGCTGCTATACATTCGTTTTCGCTGGTGTCAAGCTGAAATGTATGTAACTTCGTTACAAGCTGATTCTAAACAGTGGTACAAAAACAGAATATATCCCGTGGGTAATTTATTTTATAATAATCAGTTTGTAAACTTCTATCGTGTTAAAAAGTGAATGACAAAATTGGTTTTTATTCATTTTAATTCTCAAAAGCTTTCCGAGATGGCGATAAGCTCCAGTAGGTACAATGTATTTACACATACGAGCAGAATGTATATTTCCGGCGCGTCATAGAGCAACCGCAGCCCATCTGCTGCTAGCTGTGTGTGCAAGTTTGTTGTTGGAGTGGATTAGGAATACAATGAGAGAAAAGGGAAAATATTTGTTAATATATTTCGTTTATGATTTACTTAAAAAGAGACGAAAGATATTTATTTAAAATATAAGCCGAGGCAAAATTATTTGAATTTTTTCTCTCTTTTCACTGTTTTATTGCATATTTGTTTGAGATTGAGAATTTGTTTTGTAATTCTTTAAAATACTCGGATTTTTTCGCTCTAAGTGTATTTGGCGAACAAATTAAAATTTTTCAATTATTTAGACTAGAAAAGGGTTTTGTAAATTGAAAACAATCCATCTAATTAAGATTACTTTTTAATCAAAACTATTTTATGATTTTGTTTAATAAGGTATATAGCAATGGCGTGGCGTGGACTTGGGCCGAGGGGAAGCAAACAGATTATAATTTTACAAAAGCATTAAATAACCATGCGCTGACATGTTATTGCAGCGCTTCTAATAAATTATAGGTTTTCTGTACTCGATTCGACTCGACTCGGACATAGTAGTTACTCGGATTCGGGACTCGACTATACTCGACGAGCCCAAGGTTTTAAAATTAAGCAAAGACTAGGAAATTGAAAAGGTAACCTACGTATTTAGGAATCTTCTGATCAGTTTCGAGATTTATGTTTTATTTATTTTTTAATTATACACATTGCTGCGTCCTCACTTTCGATTGTTACTGAATAAAGCCAACCTTTACTCCAAAATATTAAACGTTTTTGGTTATTGATATGAGTTTAGATTTGAATCAAGACTCGATTCGGATTCGAGGAGTTTTCAAAATTTGGGACTCGTACTCGCCGAGTCCTGAAAACCCGAGTTTCCAGATACCCTAAATAAATTATCTATACCCCTCTCGATATCAATTTCTTAAGAACTCCAGGAGTTAATTTTTGAAGAAAATAAGCAACTGCAACAGTGAACTGCGTCGACTGTATGAAGAGGAAGATGAAGCCACGAAACATATCATATGTGACTATCCCGTACTTGCAACTTTAAGGTTGAAAATCATTGGAGAAACACCTCTGTAAGTACGGTTTGCAAGCTAACAAGCAAGGGCAATTTCAAGCTCGTAAAAGTGATAGATTTAACTTAACTACTCTAAGGGAGGACCCAAGTCTCCCCTGCTCTTAACACGTGAGAATAGGCATGATTTGCAGTTTTTAGTTCCTTGTTTTCAAATTAAAATAAAAGAAATTAAAGGAAATATTATAGTCAGGTCGCAGTGTACCTACTTGAATACGTACTATACACTCTGTTTCAATCAAAACTGTAAACAAATTTGAAATTTTTCGTTTTCTCGAAACGGAAGGCAATGATAAATGGTTTACAGAATGTGGAGACAGTGGCGGATCCAGGATTCTGGTGAGGGGGCGCAACTATGGTTTAAAAATGGTATATGCTGAAAACTGAACAAAAGTTTGAAGACACTCGCCATCACTCTCAAATGCACAAATTTATCATTTAAAAGATACGAGTCGAACAGATTAGCAAGTGGCCACCACTCAGAACGAAGAAAGTTGCTCAAGGTTCTTTGCCACTCCGAAAAGTCAAAGGGGATGTTAGATTATGCATTGTGTTTTAGTTTGTAAATGGTGGAAGTGTAAAACTTTCCTATCATCGATTTTAGTTAGTAAAACTAGGGAAACGTACTTTATGCAATTTCACGAATCATCATAAATTTTATCTTTGTAAAATACAGGAATTAAAAATTTACATTTATTTAAAATAGCAGGCCCAGAACAGATGCAATACTTTCCTTGTACGTATATAACTTCGTCGGCAAGCTACGAAAGTGTGATTTCTTTTGTTTTTTATATTAGTAAGCCAAGCTCAGGAGATATCCTATGAACTATGATGCAAAGCACAGCATGGCAAGAAGGTGATAAGAAAGTAATTAGGGAACGTGAGGGGGGGGGGGGGAAGGTGCTGATGTATGTCACCCTTAAACTTTCGCAGATTGTATGCCGAAGAAAAGACAGACGATTGGAGACTGTTCCACGTTCGCACACGACCGAAAGTATTTTGAAGGGTAAAAGCATGTTCGCGGCTTGCAGTATTACATGAAGAAATGATCTGAAGGCTCTATTTTGGACAATATTCAATGAACCTACTGCTCTGCGACCAGCCCTGGCCTCCATATGGAAATTGTATTCCATTCTAGGTCTTATGTAGGACTTGTAGAGGAGCGCTAGATTCGATGGGCTGAAATATTTCTTACAGCGTTTCAGAAATCCAAGATATTTTGTTGTGATCGGTTTAGCTTAACATACTGAAAATATTAATGTCAAGATTGCATAAAGACGGTGTATCGTCAAGAAGTGCTCTATCAAAAGAAACGGGAGTGGCAAATTATGATATTATTTTAAAGAGATGGGACAGCTTTGGAACTTAGATGTGTGTAATTCGATGTGATTCGGTTGGCTCCAAGCGAGGATATTATCTTATCAAGGTGGTTATTCAAGGACCTAATCACGCAATCTAGTTTGGCAGATTTGAATTTCCTCTGTAGTACCCAAGAGTATCAAGGGAGTAAGCGAAACCAAGGGTACTAACGTCGGCAAAACAATGGATGGGATTGAAAGTAAGGGAAAGCAGATCATTAATGAAAATTGAGAAGAGAGATGGAGAGATAGCAGAGTCTGGAGGCATACCGGCATTTATTGGCTGAGATTGAGATGTAACGCCATTTAATATAGTCCGTATTAAGCAGATAAAACACTAAACGGGGTGAACTCCAGACAAATTGAGAAGACTAAGGCTCCAACGTTCCATACGAAAAGTCAGAAAAGAAAAGCCATATTGGCTATCGTTGTGGGTTTGATTAGTTTCTAGGTACTTCATTAATTTGGTGTTAATGATATATTCAAAAACCTTTTAAAGAATCGAAGTGATTGTAATTGGTCGATAATTTGAGGGATCACTACCCTATCCTTCTTGGGAATACGCTGAACGTGGGGTAGTTTCCAAGCAAGTGGAAATCTTCCTGTCGAATAAGACAAGTAGAATAGTTTTCGCAGAGATTTAGCCAAGAGTGAGGCGCAAGTTTTATTTAACGAGGGCTTGAAACTATCAGGAACTGCAGCTATGGAGACGTTGAATTCCTTAAGGATCTTAAATATCTCTCTCCTATGGATGTATATTGGCTTTTGTACACATCTACAAGGGAGAAGTAGAATGGGTGGAAAATGAGAATTTGAGGTGAATCTAAAAGTCTAAATATTTGTTTTATTCAGGGAGTCAACAATAACTTCATAGTAAAGTAGTGAAGGAATAGAGGAACTGCTGAAGTTGCTCCTGATAGTTTTGACCTCGGACCAGAAACCTCTGCTACGTTTGCGTCTTGCCAATATTCTAACGTTCTGGTTAAAAAGAAATTTTTCTCTTTGGATAGTGTTTCAGTTCTGGACATGGATGCAATCGATAGGAGCGAAAAACAGACTATCTCGCTTTTATTGCTTGGTTGTACTTATCGTTAAACCAAAAGCGATTTTACTGTTGTTTAGATCTGTTGTTTAAACACAGAATGTATTCACGCATGCCCAAGACTTAGAATTGTACTAAATTCAAATGTGCATTCTTCAACATCCCTTGCAGCAAACCAGACTGACTCGTTGCCTAGAAGCATACCCAATAAAGGACATAACAGATCAGGGATCGTAGTTCGAATCAAAACTCTTTCATAACTTGACCAAATTCTTAGGCTCACATAGAATTCGGACGACCGCATACCACCCACAAGCTCATGGGATGGTAGAACGCTTTCATAGGCAACTAAAAGCTGCTTTGGAGTGCCGAGAGTGCCAGCGGAGTTGGTTTATGACCAACCCCTAAAATTACCCGCCGAGTACTTTGTGTCCGAAAATTTCAGCGAAGTAGACCCTTCCATATTGGAAGAAAAATTAAGGGAAAGAATACGTGATCTAAGACCAGCCGAAAGAAGAAAATTGAATACAGCAGTTTATATGCCAAAAGACCTCACCACTAGCGATCACATCTTCGTTAGTTCTTTGTCATATGCATAAGAGGTAAAAATGGAATAATATCGATCGATCGGTTGAAACTCGCGTTCATCTCTGAATCAATCGAATTTAGGAACTCAAAAACTTTAGTGCATTTTGCAATCAACGAAACTTCCACGAAGTAACGACGTAAGCTAACAAGAATTTTATACTGATACTTGTCTTCGACTGGGGTGATGTAGTGTACGCCACTGCGCGCTTAACGAAGAATCATGAAATGCATACCATGTAAACGTGTACACCAGACGCCATGTCAGTAATCGCAGTCCGTCAATATAAGTTATTCTAGCAGTCCAGTCAGTCGGCAGGTAGAGTTACACTAATGATAAGGCAATTAGCTAGCGTTCCTGTAAATCACACTTAAATTGTATTTTAATCATATTTAATCGTTAAAAAGCTCATAAGTTGTTAGATATATAATAAGTTGTCATTTTGGATCGGTACCTTCATTATTGTGCAACCTATTAACATCAATCAACTCTTTAGTTACCGCTAGTACTGTACGTCTAATTATCTAAAAGAAAACTCGCATCCTGGAAACAAATTTGTAAACAAATTTTTATTGACCTACATTATATGACAGTGATAATTCACTCTTAAAGTTATTCTAAAGTGGCTTATAATTAGACAGAGACCTTAATGCTCTTTACCCTAATTTCTACTTATATTTATCAGCTTATTTACCTGAAGACATTTTTTTATATAAAATCTATTCTAAATTTAGTTATGAGAAAAATGCCATCGAAAAAAAACTCATAAGTCCTGTCTTAAAACTAAGGGGAAAGGGGCTTAAAGTAATTTATCCTAGGGACTTAGGGTAACAAATTTTATCTAAGTAATTTAATTCTAGCTTAGCTAATATGCTCATATGGC
Source organism: Dioctria linearis (assembly GCA_963930735.1). NCBI lineage: Eukaryota > Metazoa > Arthropoda > Insecta > Diptera > Asilidae > Dioctria > Dioctria linearis. Next base: position 88,529,414 of record OZ005740.1, on the reverse strand, counting down.
CGTTTAAATTAGTTAAATATAATTGGATATGTACCTTTGTTTATTAAATGTGACATAAGACAATACACATATAAATAAACATAAAAATGTTAATTTTATTGTAAGGGAGTTTTACTCCAGCTGTATTTATTTTATTGGGGATTAGGCGGCGTCATCAAACAATGTAAGTACCAAAAAGCCTTGCGCTGTTTTATTGGGTGGTTTATAAACCAGATGTAGCCGATTGAGATTGTTTGGTCTATGGTAGTATATTAGTTCGTTTGCGCCGTTATGAAGAGAGTTCAGATTATTGAGGTGTGGGATGACGAAGGGTAATTGGTACCGGTTATGTTGTGCACGTGTGTAATAGGGGATTATCGGTAAGTTTATTGTTGGTTTGATAATTTCTAGGTCCACTCTAGAAATTTCCGTTTTTTCGTATAAGGTTCTGTTGTTATAGAACTGGTTGGAATTAGGTATTTTGTACAGACCCGTGCAGCGTCTTAGAATGGAACTTTCGAGTATACGGATACGTTCCATTTGGTTCGAAGAAACATCGGTCCAGATAGGGCAGGCGTACATAAGGATTGGCCTGATTAGTTGCTTGTAGCAGATTATTTTTATTTTCAGGTTGATTGCTGACTTGAGGATACTCGCCTCCTGGATATGAGAAGCGTATATACTCTAACCTAAAGTTGTTTCCATTTCCAACAGATGTCGCTTGTGTCACTTTGTTGCTCGTATGTATGTACATAGAAACCAACGGTTAAATAAAAATCCAAAAGTTTGTATGGAAAGAAACCCAAAAATTACAAAAACAGTTCACGCAATTAAATTCTAAACACAAACATCGACAACACTATATCCTTCGGATTCAATACGTCAGAATTGTTTTCTAAAGGAAAATATACAAGGAAAGATTGTTGCCATGTCAATACATCATTGATTATGTACTGCTGATAGAACAAGTTATATGCAGCGAGTACTGCTTCTTTCTGCGTGTGGCATTAATCGAAAGCTTTGTACGAAAGCTCACACTGCTACTACATAGTTAAATGGAAGCTCGGAATCGGGAGCTTTATTTTCTGCCATTCAGCCTTAATGAAGCCATGTTGTTTTGAGCTAGTTACTTTCTTAAAATCTAACGTCAGGAGTTCACAAACCATGCTTTCAAAAAGCTTGGGTATAACAGACAATTTAGCAATAATTACTAACCAAGTCCCTCCTTCCATTTTTAAAAACAGTAATAATAAATGACGATTTCGAAGCAACAGGAAATGACAAAGATACATTAAATTAATAAAGCAGCGGCTACGAAAACATTGTCTAAGAACATTGCTTGCTAGGAATACTATCCTCTTCGGCTGCAACATCTGGTGCAACAGGGATTCTACTATAATCTCTCCCTTCTTGTCATGGTCTGCCTATCTTGTCCAGTACGAGATCGTTGCACACTGTAGTCAATGGACGAAAAAACCAAAGGCCGTTGACCCGTTGAGATCCAAAGTTAAAATTTTAATGTTTTAGTGGATAATATGAAGTATACAGGGTGTCCCGTAAGTGGTGTCATTACTGAAGGCTACGGGTAGGTCATGCTTAGACGAGCAAAAAATTGTATGTGTGGGAAGGCGGAAATCGAAGCGGTTTCCGAGATAACGGAACTTTAAGATATTTGGGTATAATTTTATAGATCACCCTGTAACTTCTGAACGTTACACCCTATGGTTATGATTTACACTTTAGTATATAGATAATCGTTTGACCTTTCCAATGATCTATAAGTTTTTTTACCTCACCCTTTCCGTTTTGAAGTTATGGCTCAACAAAGTTAAAATTTCGGAATTTTTATATTTTTATATAATTTTTATATATTTATATAATTTATATATATATATATATATATATATATATATATATATAACTATGACACTCTGCACCCAAAATGTAACCCTTTCTGCGGGGGGAGGGGGATTATAATGGCTGCCGAGATAATGGGACTTTAAGATATTTCGGTATGTTTTGATAAATGACCCTGTAACTTTTGAACTTTGCATCCTGTGATGATAATCGTTCGACCTTTCCAGTAGTCTAAAATTTGTTCGTCTTCTCTCCACTGTTTTGAAGTTACAGCTCCACAAAGTTGAAATTCCGGAACTATAACTCGTTTTTTTTACTTAACTACTATTTTAATACAAAAACATGTCATCACTACCAATTTTTTATATTGGATTTAAGAACCCCAAAATCTCTGTACCGAAAATGTAACCCTTTCTGCGTTTTTTGCACTTTTTCTTAAGTTAATCCAGCGAAAATGACTGACAAAGGTCATTTACAAAAGATAATTGCCTATTTTCTGGCACTTATTGAGTGTTTGCAGCCATTTCAGCTGGACATGCTCAAGATGAAGCATAAAAACACAGAAAGGGTTACATTTTTGGTAAGGAGTGTTATAGGTCATTTTAAAGCTAATATGAAAAGATGGTGCCCATGACGTGGTTTTTGATAAAAATAGTAGTTAAATAAAATATAAAAAAACGATTAAAAATTGCGAAATTTTAAATTTGTTGTGCCATAACATCATAATGGGGAAGAGGATGGAAAAAAAGTTACAGACCATTGGAAAGGTCCAACGATTATCTATCTACCAAAGATTAGCATATCATCATAGGGGGTAACGTTCAGAAGTTACAGGGTGATTTATAAAAGGTAACCGTTAAGATTACCACGACCCTCACGATACAAATTTTTGCTCGTCTTGTAACACTTTTTCCTCATTTATTAGCAAAAGAGATTCTGTCTGCCGCAAAATTGAAAATCGGGTCCGTTAAGGTCTCTCGATGGCCGTTTGAGCGTCGAGTTATCAGATATATATATATATGTACGTATGCATGCGAATTTTATATATACGTTTAGCTTGACCTATGTACTTTCTTTTATTCGGTTCATGTACCTCTCTACTGTTTGTTGATTTTTTTTTTTTTATACACGCCGACAGTACCAAGGGGCTTTGGAATCTAACAAACTACTAGAATGCTTTTTTTTTACGAGCCCATATAATTTCATATTTGTATTCTTAATAAATACGTTCAAGAAAACATCTCTGCTTAACTACCTCCGGAGTCCTATGTAATAAATCAACACTTAACCTATGCATGCAATAACAAAGAATAAATAAATACTACAACTAGACAATGTAATAAACTAATTAAACAATATACGGCGAAATCACTTCCTATTTTAATATATAATATATAAAAGGGAACTTAGCTGCGCTCTACAGGGCTCCCAGTGTAGTGTGAGGTCGACTTAAAGTGCCCATCTACGTGCTTGCTTGAATCCGTGTTGACCTTGAGTACGCTGTGCATGCGCCTGCACTCTTTTTGTAAGTCTTTAGGCCACGACTTTTAACCCTGGATTTAATTATAATTAACACTTATAGAATTTGCCCACATGTATACAGCTATAAAATATTCCTTACCCGTAGGGTTATATGTAAGTAACTCTTTTTAAAGTTTAATTGTCCTGTTGTTGCGTGAATTTTATTTCCTTGATTCACTCGCGGATTTAGTTGTTTCTTTGTGAGAATTGTTTTTCTTTTTGTTTTATTTTAAATATCACTGTACTCGATACACTACTATATAATAGGTCACATTTTACTTCACATAGAAAATGGCGTTGCCCTTATCGGAAAAAGTACTTGGTATTCCTCCACTCCCTGGTAGCTATCTCGAATTCCAAACGGAAGTCTCCGGCCATCATTTTATTTGTCGACCATAAATTGTAGTCGATAAGGTAGTTGATTTGGTTGTGGGATTTGGAGATTAAATTTGAATTTAAAAGTTTTATACAAGTATTCATATACATAATATACGCACGTAAGTACATATACAATTTTTGTTAATTATTTTGTGTGTGTCAAAATTGATACGTTACAGTCTAAGCATGAGCTGTCCGTATCCTTTGGATATGACACCACTCACACCCTGTAAAATAGAAAAATATGAACATCATCAAAAGTATTTCTTCCAGTATATTCAAGGATAAAAGATAAAATCCTTTTCCTTGATAACCCTTTTCGCGTATTTTAAGATTCTATTTTTCTTAGATAGCTTGAAATCCTATCTTTTAAATGAGCCATAGCAATAGAAAAATACATATGAATTTTTAAAGAAGACCAGGACAGCGTTTTTGCGAAATTTTGAAAATGCGATAACTTGCGAAATACTGTAGAAAAAAATTTTTTCATTCGTAATTTCATTTTCACAAAGCCATTTGTTATATTTCAAAAAAATTGGTGATGGTCATGTCACGCTTTTCGTGATTTGGTCGATTTGATATGGAATGACCAAGAGCCCATACCTACAAAGAGACTGGGAAGGTCCGGCACTATACTATCTCGGTTTAACGGTGTACTGTACAAGGTTTAGTTCACTGGGGGCAGGACGGGGAGGGTACTTCACATAGATCGGTTAACCAAATTACGTGCTGAAGATAATTCAGGCAGTAACACCTTTCATGTAAAAGTTTCCCCAATCTTTAATGAACAGTTGGAAATTAAATCTCTTACTCCATTGGTCAGATAGGATAGAGCTCTCTGCATATAGTCGAACCAATTGCTGTTCAGTACCAAACCTCGCGAGCAGGCTTCGGTTTTAAAATAAGTAAAAAAATAAAAAAAAACAAAGAAAAATGTAATAATACAACTGCAACGTGTGTGGTCAATATCATGGAGTAGATTGGCCACTGATTTGGAGCAGACTGAAGAACTTTAAAGAAATGAACTATTTAACCTCAGACACCATGTTTTATGGAACCTGTGTGGATCAAGAGTTGGGCGGAAGAATAGCTACAAAAAAAAAAAAAACACGAAGAACGCATGCTGTCCCCTGGAATCAAATTAATCAGAAGGACAGATCTTTCAACCTACCAATAGGAAGCATACCCTTCTGTGGGTACGTAGCAAATCGTATGCTAGATCGGCGTTGCCTCAGCCCCTTCTAACAACTATACCAAATAAAATTTTGGTTCACGTAGCTAACGGAAGCGTACCCTTCTTCGGCTATGTAGAAAGTCTGATGAAATAGACGCTGGTGGAATCGAATAGATAGACATGAAATCACCTCGTGAGTTAGGTCGAGGAAACCTCAGAAACTGGTAAGCAGGATGAAGACTGGGCGCCAGTTCCGTTTAGGCTAATGACGACGATCTTCGATCTGAGTGAGTCCTCGAAGCGCCGACCAATAATCAATCGATGAAGCTACGGTAGCATAACCCCAAGCTTTGAGCGGTATGCTTGATCAGCACTATCTCAATTGTAGCGTATTCCCCTTACGCTACCCCTTTTCTTCCTCCCTGCGTTCTTTTTCTTTTTCCGGCTTCTGTACCTTCTGTAGAGAAACCCCCCATGACCTTCCCAGGATACCTGAAAAGGGGCGAAAAAGTACATATTTTCGAGAAGTAGCCCTATGCCACTTCTCCATTCCAATAAGAAAAAAAAAACCTGAAAATAAAAGTCATATAGTTTTGAGAAGTAGCCCTATGCTACTTTTCCATGTTATATCCATCCTGCAAAACAAAACAAAAATAATATAAAATGTAAAATCCTGAAATAGAAAAGAAACAACAACAACAGCAAAATATTTTCAGTCGAAAAATTCTAAAATGTGCAAAATGAGCACAAAATACAATTTTTCGTTTAAATCTTACCGCTGGTCAGCTGAAATTCCTAACAAAACAAACGGCAACTCGCCTAGCCGTAAAAAAATCATGCGATACCACCATGCAATACATTTGAGCAGGCCTGCCCGAAATTCTCGGAAGATTCGACTTCACGACTAAAAATCATATATGCACACCCGTACTCGGTCAGCAGCACCGCTGCCCGAAAAATTATTTCGGCATCCGAGGAGGGTTGCCACATGAATAGAATTGAATGTACCAAAATGTCTTCATTTTGTGTACCAAAAATGTACCAGGGTATTTCACATTAAAATGTACCAAAGTTATATGCCAAATATACTCTTCAATTGACATATTTAAATGTTAAAATAGTACTTGCTTTGAAAAATATAAAAATTTATTTTCAACAAAAATATATGTACTATATTAGCATAAACTAAACCTTATTATTTGCCAAAATCAAAAAATATGCATAAGAAAATAACATCACAAGAAAAAATACCTACCTTAATTCAAACAGCCTTACAAATTCATTAAAAGGTTAATGCCTTATTTTCATCGTTATGTTAATTCATTTGAGTAATTGAAAAATATCTCCATCCTTTTCAAATTCTTGCAACAGTTCCTATAATCTTTCCTCCCTCGCACATATCAAATTTTGTTGACTTAAACCACAAGAATGCCGCAGATTCCAGAGCTGGGCAAATTAACGGAGTTAACTTTTCGATTAACGGATTAAGTTTTAAGAATATTAACGGACTCTTTAACTTCCGTTAACTTTCCATAAGTCCGTTAACCGTTAATTGGGTACCTACTATTTATGGCGAAACTTACATCAGGCCGCGAAAATCATGCTCAGACTAGTTTGGGTCGTACATGTGTGTGGCTATGCGTAGGTTCCGTACATAGAAGCTATCACGCATACAAGACATCACGCTTCAAGCTCAAGCATATCACGGATCACTCCTACCGACAATTGCAGCAACTGTATTTAAATTAAAGAATATCAAGGCTAGGGGTCTTGTGAATTGCACAGCTTTAGCCAATGCCTTATTAAAGGGCATAGATAAAAGGTTTGGACCTCTTTTGGACGATGAAGAGTGCCAATTTGCAGCGGCTTTTCACCAGTGATCTGCAGTATTTTGATTCTCCCGTAATTTTAATTTGATTTCGAAATAATTATTATAACAAACTAAGATTTGTATACTGTTTTCTTAGTTATCTTCCATGTCCTATCTAAACTTCCCCAAGCAAGGGTATTATACTCTACGCACATGACGCACTAGGATGATCATTGATCCAATTACGTAATTAATTTAATGACGATTGCTTGGTAAAATAAGCACACGATATCTTGACGGTAATTCAATTTGACAGATAACAGTTCTCAATTTTGTAAATTAAAAACTGTGAATTGTAAAGTAATTTGCGAAAAATTGAATCGAGCCTTGTATTGGATATATAATGTGAGAAAGTTTTTCAATAATTCGCTTTGGAAAATATTCAAAATTTACATTGAAAATGTATCAATAAATTTCACAAATGATATCTGACAGTGATGGCTTGAAAGTGAGCTGATTTTTCCAATAACTTGCAGTTCCTCACCGCTGAAAGCGCACTTATCAACAAAAGGAATGACAAGTAATGGATAATATCACACGAATGAGCTTGTGCGGATGTAATTGGTGCAATGACGAAAGGAATGATCATTGCCGCAATATGCAATAACACATGAGCTATGCAATGGTCATTGCTCCGCCAATGATCGTTGATATGTTCCGTGTGTCTAGGGTATACGTTTAATATACCTGCTCATTTCACTAGTTCAATATACTGTTGCGAGCTTGGCCTTTGGTTCGTTATTTAAAACACAATATTAAATAATTAATATATAAGTTCTTTATTTCACTCTAATCATATAAAATTCACAAACATTCATTTAATCAACTCAACTCTAATTATCGCTAACACTGTACTTTCAATTATCGCAATCTAATTACACACTATCGCTTCTTTATTACTTTCGCTTCTTAACACTGCAACGTCTAAAACAAGACTCTTTCTCTGGCGATGACAACTGTTATATTTATACCCTAGAAACTCTCCGGATTATTCTGGAGTGTTCTATTCCAAAAGCTTCTTGACTATTCTATTTGTTCTATTCCTGAACTTTCCTGTAGATTTCATAATCGATTCTCCGAACCTGAAGTCATTTACTCTCCGAACCTGAAGTTGTTTATTGCCAGTAGATGTCACCAGTTGTCTCTTTCTATTGCACGTAACAATACTATAAAAATTACAATTGCTATTATGAGTTAACAATTAACGATTAATGTTAACTTCCGTTAAACTTGCCGTAAAGTAACGCTTTAACGTTTAACGAAGTTAAATTTTTTAGTAACGAATTAACGATTAACGAAGTTAATGTTTTCATTAACAGTGCCCAGCACTGTCAGATACAAAACCAAATATTTGGCACAGCCAAACTCTTCATTTAAAATTAACACATCCGAACACGTGCGGAGAAAATATGTATATATTTATTCATCTTCTTAAAGTGATTAGGATGAAGGATTTTTTCAATAATTTTGCTAAAAGTCAATATTTAAAAATATTTATTTTATAACCTACCTTTTCTTTCATAGAAATCCAAATTAGTATTTAGAACGACAAAATTAACAGGAAAATTAGTCAAATGAATTAACTTAACGACGAAAATAAGGCATACTCAAATAATTATCGTATTTATAGAACTCAAAACGTATGAAACTGAAATTATAAAGCCTTTTCCGGCCACCAAAGAAAATTTTTCTTAGCGAAAAATGAATGCAAATATAAGAGAAGATAAGATATTATTGAAAAACTTTCTTTTTTAATTTAAAAATTACGTGACTGCGAAGAGTTTTCTGAAGGAATGTAATGATCAGTTCAAAGTTCTACATTTGTTATATGTTTATTTACATTGTTATGAAAAAATATTATAAAAAAAGATTGTGGGAAGGGGCCGAGCGGAAAATGTAACATTTTTGATTAAATTGTACCTTTGTACCAAAAATGAATAAAGTAAAAAATATGTACCAATTTTGGTATATTTGTACCAAAGTGGCAACACTGAGGGAATAAAAACGCTCGCCTTTCGGTGGGGCTGAACGATGGAACGGAACGATGTAGGCAGTGTTAGTCTGGAGCGATGATTGCGTGCGGTACTGGTGGTCAAATGTCGACTGGCTTAAGTTTCGGATTATTACTGAGTTTTTTTTTGTTGAAAAGTTGAGCCTGAGCAAGCGACTTGAAGAATCGTTCTGAAAGTGAAAGAATTTTATAAATATCATTATGTACAGTGTAAATTGGTGAAATCACCTGTGCTCCAGCGGATTATCTTTTATCTTGCACTGTATTTTCCTGGAAGTGAAAGATTTGTTTTTGTGAAATATTAGTATGCGCAGCATAAATTTGTGGAATTACCTGTGCTTCAGCGATTTCCTTTCATCTTGCGCCAGATCGAGCTGAAAGTGAAAGAATTTTATAAATATCATTATGTATAGTGAGGATTTGTGAAACTACCTGTGCTTCAGCGGATTTTTCTTTTATCTTGCACTATATTTTCCTGGAAGTTAAAGAATTTTTGTTTAAATAGTATTCTGTACGGCATAATTTTGGTAACTCACCAGTGTGTCAGCGAACTTTTCTTATAGTTGCGCCATATTCTTCTGGAAGTGAAAGAAGTCTATAAAGATTTTTCTGAAATTGAAAGAATTTCATCAAATTATTACGTACCGGATAATTTTGTGATTCGCCTGTGCGTCAGCGGACTTTTCTATTTAGTGCGATATAAATTTTTTTTTCTGAAAGTGAAAGAATTGTATAAATATGATTATGGACAGCATAGCTCTGTGAAATTACCTGTGCTTCAGCGAACTTCTCTAATAATGGTGTCATATTTTCCGGAAACGTGACTTAAAAATAATTTTTGTTTTGTATTATGAATTACCGGCTTTACGCAGGGGCATCTACCTGAATTCGTAAGTTTTTGCAATTGCCAGCGACGTGAAGTTCCAACATATACCTGTTGTGAGCAGAGACCTGATATGCGATACGTGCGCTCCTTGCCTAAGATTCATGAGGTCAATTCTTTGTTGCATGAATGACCTGCCATCACTCGCATAACCCGCCATCCACCTCGTTGGGTCAATCCATGTCAAACAGGCTGAGTATAGTGGTGATGATTTAAAGAAAAAAAAGGGTGTAAATAAAAATAAAAAAAAAACATAAAAGGGGCCAATGTGCCCAACCAAACACAAAAAAAATTCTGCGATTCGAGGAACGACAGAGGGTGCCCCACCAGCAGCGGTCTACATCAGCGCGGGACTCGCTTCATTACCAACAAGTGGTCAAGCAGGCTTAGTACGTTAGTTAAGTATATAATTATATTATCATCTTACTTTTGTGGTATTATATTTTCTTTTTTTTTTGCTCTTAAAGTAGTACTTATCTCCCATATCATATCCAAAATCCAAAGAAAACAAAAACATTATACATATATATAATTTAATTTAATTTTTTTCTATCCTGATTTCGGTATTCCTAGCGTTGTTGCGCGTTGAAATGATTAACTAAATTCCGCTACATGGGGGGTGGAGGCTGACGGACATCATTCCTTAACACACCTGTATAGATGGGGCTGAACATTTTGGTACGGCTTTGGAGGCTTAGCTAGGGTGGATGGGGGCGATTGGGCCCAATATTACCCAAAGCCGGGATCTCAACAGCATCGGAGCCCCCCCCCCTGCTCTCTCATTCTCTCTCAATCATTCATATGCCAGCGTTGAAAATTCTCCGGGTGAATTAGCGCTTGTTCGGCGTTGCTGAGGTCTTCTGTTCTTTTCTTTGCAGCATTTAATAAAGTCAATTTTCTTCTTTCTAGGCTTTCAGGTTCCACAAGGAGAGGGAAGCCTGCATAGATCTTCTTTTTCCTGTCCGTCTGTCCGTCTGCAGTCAAACACTCAAGTCCTTTTTTTTCTTTTTAATTGTCCGTCCGTCTGTCCGGTCAAAAATTTTTCCTCTTTATGCACAGCTTAACAAGCATCAAGGGATGTGGGTGGCAAGAACCACCCCAAGCCGGCTGATCGCTAGCGGCATATTTGCTGTGCAGTCATCCACGCTAATCCCGCGATGATTTTGTAACAAAGAGGTGTCGGATGCGGTATGTATCTACATTCAGGTACAAGTGGATGTAGGTAGATCTGTCGGCAGACAAGCTTTACGTTACACAACCTAGGAGTAAGCCAGTATGTCGAAGGAGGCTTTATTGCTTATAAATAGTAAATTACAGCCGTTCGATCCCACCCAGGCTTGATTACGTACCGGCAATGTGTGGATTTGTTCCATCATGCTAGAATTCTTTCGCTGCTTTGAATCAGTGTTTCAGCTTTGTTAAAATTATGTAACCAGAACAGTTGCATATTATATACATAAAAAAGAAAAAAATAGTGAGTACGTTGCTCGTTGCTTCGTCATACAGTTGGTTGAATAGGAAGTCCATTCGGATATGTACAAAACGAGAGCATGTCTACTGAAGCGCCGTTTCTGTCCTCCCTCCGACACTTGAGTGAACAGTCCATAACCCCTGCCACCGGTGATATGCCCACTGATGACACAAAGCTGTCGTCACCATGAATCTCGAAACGAGACATATAGGACAACAGTAGAATATGAAAACTTACAGAACTTTACTAACCTTTTTGACTTTCTTAACGGAACCCCTGACGGATTTAGTTTTCTCTTCAATTTCCTTTTAAACGTTTTCCTCTTTTCCACGCGCTTTGCAGGAGCTACGAGGCTGCAGGAAGGGGCAGTGTTGCGAAATCTCTTAGATTTGCACCCCCCTCCACGATAAAGAAATGAGCTCCCAAACTTCTGATGCAAACAAGAAGACGATTGGGGTAGCCCGTCAGAGTGGGGGCCATCGAAAATTGCAAGACATGACCACAAAGTTTCCTTCAAACTTGCAATGAGTCAACCTGGCAGGACAATTTTTCCTGAGCCCGAGATCGAGAGACCGCTTAAGAATTATGGCGCGGCCAGCGGAGTAGAAGAAGAGTCATCAAGGCAGACAGATCGAAGAAGAAAATTTTGAAGTTTTTTTTTTGTTTAAACAAAAAGAAGTTGCATAAGAACTTTGGTGTTAGTTAATAAAAAGTGAATTGTAACGTATGAGCAAAGGAACGTGTTTTAATTTCATAAGCCCTGTATCAAAAGTAGAGGAATTCCAGAAGAAAGAAATTCGGAAAGCTTGCGACTCTACTGCGCAAACCAGAATACCCAACGGGTCTTTCCTGAGTCCGGGTATTGATGAAGATAAGCCCCACAATGGCTTATACGAAAGATAAGTGATTTGTAAATTTATTTTAATTTTCTTTAGAGTATAGCAAAGGACACATTTTCTCTATACCCAGCATAACGATTATACAAAAGGGGAAGAGATTTCTGGATAGATTTTATTTGTGTTTCGGTGTAACATAAGCAATAATTCCGAATATTTTTCTACAACCGAACAAGAAAGAACTTTTCGACCCAGTTAACGCAAGCTTAGAGATTTTCTAACTAAAGTGTCTATTGATGGTTCGTTCTGTTTACGGCGTGGTGTAAGAAACAATTCCCGTGAACTTTTTTTTTTCGAAATACCAGATTGGAAGATTGGCTGCATAATGCTGCCCTGATAAAGGCCCTTCATATAATTTTCCCTCGTTTTGTTTTATGTTATAGACCACACCATAAAAAATGTAACATAAAATCTATATAAATTAACTCTGAACAACATTTGCATTTTTCCAATATGTTTTTGACAAATTAACAAAATCAATTTACATTTTCGGTCATATTCATTCACGTTCTTATTTGACAAAAATAATTTCCGTTCCCGGGAGAACGAAGGTATAATATTAAATTCACCTTTTCCTGCGCGGTAAACGCGAACTCAGCAATTTTATAAAAGTAAAAAGCGTACAAATGAGTAATTGCAAAATGGGAAAACATATCTGCGGCAAGTAAGGCCCACCCAATTTGAGAATGCAATAAATCAAGTATTTGGTGATAGAGAACTACAAAACAAGTTTTCCGTGAAGTTTATTTATTTGCACAACTAAAAAAAGAGAAAAAAGAAAATCAGTTTTACAAAACCATTTCCAGGGGCCTTATTAAACTACCACAGTATAATAAGGCCCAAAGGAAAAATTAATTTTTTGAAAATCTTTAAGCTTGCTAAAACTTAGAAAATCAACAAAAATCGGTTATTTTTAATAATTTCGAATAAATATAAAAATGGCGATAATAAGTCCACGAAAAGCTTTAGTTATAAATTTCTTAACGTACAACAGAGTAAATGCAAACAGTTTTCATTCTTTGGAACAAAAATAATGTCACAATCATAATCCTATATAGGAACATTAGTTTCATTGAGAATTTAGCTTAGGTAGGGTAATAAGGCCCACGGTCTACTCCTATGATAAGATTTTACAAAATTACTCATTAATCAATAGAAACAAAAGAAGATAAATGAGTTATTTCTTCAGCAGTAGTCCAATTCTGACGGCCGATGCATTCACGGTTCTGTCTCTTTGAAGGAGTAAGAGCCAGAGTCGAATATCGGCAATGAAAGCAGTTATCAAGAAGTGTTCCTGGGAAACCTCTTCCAGCTACCCGAAATAGTTACACAGGTTGTCAAGAAAAGGGCCCCTGAGCTCAATTTCCTCGCAATTCCAATCAAGAACGAACTCGTATTCATTAGCATGAATCACTGCACCTATTCACCTGTCCACTTGACCCGAAACGAATGGTCATAGCCATTATCCAATCGAGGACCTGCGCTAAGGCTACGTCTAAGACTGAGCATATTCTAGAAAGTTGTACCGCGGATTCGTATTGCAAAAAAAAAGCATAAACAACGAAATGTAACATAAGTGCAAGATAGCATCAACTGAGGTTCTTCAATAAAAAAGAGAAAAAAGAAAATCAGTTTTACAAAACCATTTCCAGGGGCCTTATTAAACTACCACAGTATAATAAGGCCCAAAGGAAAAATTAATTTTTTGAAAATCTTTAAGCTTGCTAAAACTTAGAAAATCAACAAAAATCGGTTATTTTTAATAATTTCGAATAAATATAAAAATGGCGATAATAAGTCCACGAAAAGCTTTAGTTATAAATTTCTTAACGTACAACAGAGTAAATGCAAACAGTTTTCATTCTTTGGAACAAAAATAATGTCACAATCATAATCCTATATAGGAACATTAGTTTCATTGAGAATTTAGCTTAGGTAGGGTAATAAGGCCCACGGTCTACTCCTATGATAAGATTTTACAAAATTACTCATTAATCAATAGAAACAAAAGAAGATAAATGAGTTATTTCTTCAGCAGTAGTCCAATTCTGACGGCCGATGCATTCACGGTTCTGTCTCTTTGAAGGAGTAAGAGCCAGAGTCGAATATCGGCAATGAAAGCAGTTATCAAGAAGTGTTCCTGGGAAACCTCTTCCAGCTACCCGAAATAGTTACACAGGTTGTCAAGAAAAGGGCCCCTGAGCTCAATTTCCTCGCAATTCCAATCAAGAACGAACTCGTATTCATTAGCATGAATCACTGCACCTATTCACCTGTCCACTTGACCCGAAACGAATGGTCATAGCCATTATCCAATCGAGGACCTGCGCTAAGGCTACGTCTAAGACTGAGCATATTCTAGAAAGTTGTACCGCGGATTCGTATTGCAAAAAAAAGCATAAACAACGAAATGTAACATAAGTGCAAGATAGCATCAACTGAGGTTCTTCAATAAATGCTTGTCTATTCCATGCGCGAATGTAAACAAATTCAACATTCATCAGTTGGTCATTCCTACTACGACACCCCGCTGATCAGCTGAATCTACACATGTGTGATACTGAGTGCGACCTAGCGGCTGATAGAAACACTTATCATCGTGGATTTGACGAGAATTCTTCTCACTTTTCTGCGAAAATAGTTCAGTCTGTGGTTCTACGCAGGCTCGGTCAGAAAATGGGGATGATCGAAATTTCATCTGATCTGCGGTGGGTACACAGTACCCGATCTTCACCGTATCAGAGTGCTTTTGGGTTAACTCTTTCGCTCAACTTAGACATTTGAATGGTCGAATATATTTGCACTCTTACTTAAAGGTGGGAAGGTTAGTTACTTGAATAAAAGCTTCCTTCTGTCAAAAGAAGAGGAAAAGGAAATTTTACATTTTGTAATAAGAGTTGCTCCGTCTACCGCTCGGTCAGGGCAATTTTGTTCACATATAAAATTATGTTATAGTATTTTATAAATTTTGTAATTAGGAATGGAGTTAACGCAATAGAAACGGCTAACATAATTTCAGTGTTAGTATGTGTTTGTATACTAAGTCCTTCCCATTCTCTCTTCACTATAGTTTGCAGCAATTCTTGTTGTTGTTCCTTCAGATCTTTACATGTCTTCAAGAGCTCTAGATTTTGATTTCCGGAGGCATTTATTTTTAAACATTTCTGATCTTTTCTGCTGCACTTTATTGAAGGAGGAGATTTCAATAAATATTGCCATTTATACTTCCTCTCATCCTTCGAAAAGTCCTTGTTGAGAGAATTCACTTCATTCATAGGGGAGTTGCCCTTGCAAGAAGCTTGTGCTCTTCATTTGAAGTCGTCGAAATTGAAGTGATCTTCTTTCTGAGACGGTTTCTTTGGAGCTCGCTGGTGTATCATGTGTGTTCCCATGTTAATCGGTGAGGTAGTTCTGATTTGCTGGCCGGACGATCTACAGTGCAAGTCTCCATAGCCTCGTTGGAGATTGAGACTCCTTTCTGTTTCCTTACCTGATTTTCAACGTGGTCATCCTAAAATAAGATAGGATTTCTCTTTCGTTGAACCAACTAAAAGTGTCTTGACAATCACGAAGAAGAAGATGTTATGTTTCTTTGTACGGTAGTAAACCTACTCTAGGTCGATTTTCCGAAAATTCTGCTTTTTCAAGCGCATCCGCAAGAGTTAAACTTTGTGCGATTATCATTTATGGTAACGGAAACTCAAGATATATAGATGTCATCTATCCCTACCAATTGTAAGCTAGCATCCTTCCCAAATATTCATGAGTCCCTTCACCTGCTCCTTAAGGAAACTCACTCTGAAGCTGTCTTCATAGGTGGGTACTACTGAAGACTCTCTAGGCAAATCGAACTGGCAAGCCTATGCAATATCGAAGGAAGCAACCAATGTTTCCTGAAAGATGACATACTTTTCTCCCGTGAATTTCGCCATGCTGCACCAGCATCAATTATATCCCTATTTTATCTTAATTCTTTCGCAAAGCTCTTTGGTATTCCAATCACATTTTT
This sequence comes from Dioctria linearis, assembly GCA_963930735.1. Taxonomy (NCBI): domain Eukaryota; kingdom Metazoa; phylum Arthropoda; class Insecta; order Diptera; family Asilidae; genus Dioctria; species Dioctria linearis. Next base: position 88,513,365 of record OZ005740.1, on the reverse strand, counting down.
CTTTTTGGAAACCGGAGTGGCTTGCTCATTTGTACCTTTGTTTAGTGACAGCAATCCTAGAGTTGTGGCTGATGGACCAAGCGCCACTCAGCTGAAAAAAATCGGCTTCGGTACTTTCAAACTTCGATAAATTAATGTTAAGTATGTCTAATTTTCTGCTATCGCATCTGGAGGGCTTCTCTTCCGATAGCCCTGTTTACATTAATGAAATCTTAACTCCCATCAACAAATATCTTCTTCGTGAGGCAATAAACCATCGCAAGCAAGAGGGAACCTCATTCAGTAAGAAGGCAGAATGGCCTCCTATATGTTAGAAAGTGCAACGAAAGCCATGAAACAAAAATTTTCAATTATGATCAACTTCGTAGCCTACTACCAAAATGAACACTCGCTAAAGCTGATAAATTTTGTTCCTGCAAGTGTGGAGTCGGTACTCTGAAAATATGATATCATCATTATACAAAGCACTTCCTGTTATTTTTATCTTTTTTAGTTGTATACAAACATTATTCCTGTTTCTTCTTAATTAATCGAATTAGATCTTTCTATTTTATGAATTCTATTTTTCTTGAAGTTAAGTTCTCATTAAAAGTTTTCTTTTTTGAAAAGAGCCAGAGAGCCAACAAATAAAGAGCTTATTTAAATAAAAAAAAATTATTATTATTTAATTCAAGATATCCTGTGAGAGTTTCGTAACCGAAACTGAAACACAAGTCTCAAGAACTTTTTGTGGTTATGTTTTTACAAGCTGGGCTACACTGGCCGCAAATATTCTGATGAAAAAGAATTTCTCAGCTCTTTGAAATTAGGTCGAAGCACTTTTCAGCAAAGGCACATAAGTTCGATACTCATATCCTTTTATCAGAATAATGCCTTGACCACATTCCAGGTACTGGTGGGCTCGAACCAATCGCCATACATTTATTAGCCTAAGTGTTAGCCATTACACCAATGAAGATTATTTCAAACCAACAATTTCAGCACAATTTAGGATAATGCGATTTTGAATAATCATGGCTACAGAAGAATAGACAAAAGGATGAACGGTACAAACCTTTTTTATTCCCTACATAATATACCACCCTCTGATTTCATGATTTCACGGCTCAAGAAGTGATATAAAAAATACTTTCTGCTGGCAACTATGATGAAGTTAAGTAAAACAATTAAATCAACTGTCTTCTCTGTACGATAGTCTGAAAATCATGTCTTTAAAAATTTTCGTGTTAATCTCATTATTTAATTACTAAACCGAAATTTAAAAGGATCAAGAAATCATCGCCACTACAAACTTGTAATATTTACTTTTCTTGCTACACAAAAGTAAAAAGAATTTCGTAAGAATAAAAACTTCATAAAAGTAGCGAATATGCAGGAGAAGTGTTTTTCCTGTTCCTTTTTAAGCTAAACGAATTCATTGATACAAAAAAAAAATAATAAATAAAATTGACGGAGTCTATAGGCAGCGAAAAACGCAAACTCAAGGCTAAAGCAACTTTTCCTGTTGTTAAAAGTGTAGAAAAGTGCAAAGCGACAATTTTATTGCTGGTGCTAATAAAAAGAAAAGAAAAAAGTAAAACAAAAGTTTTTCCCAAGTATATATAAAGAAAGTTTAACAAAAGCTTCTTTTTCTTGTCTTCTCGACTTTTATCTGGACAACTTTGATTGTTCTTGATTTTCTACTTTTCTCTGACATTAACACAACTTGGGCAAGATAAATGGACTTATAAAGATGCGATTTCTGTCAAAGAGTTAAACATTTTTCTGTTGCTGTTAAAACGTATGCACAAAAAGTGGTAAGCAAAAAAAAATTGAGCCCAAAGAGATTCTCTGAGGACAAAGGAAACATAAAAAAAAGACGAGAAAATTACTTTGTTCCTGGTACTTTCGTGAAGCGTCCATTTCCACATCAAACATATCCAACAGAGCGGAATATTTTGAGAAATTGCAAGCTAGAGGAAAATATTCTCGAACTTTTTGTTCATTGCACGCTTTTGATTAGGTTTCCATCTGAAAAGTTATGCCATGGCATTGCTAGTTTCTATTTACGAAGGAATTTTCGGTTCAACACTATTGTATATTTCTTTTTGAGCTGTTTTTTTATATGTACCACAGCACAAAATTGATGAATTGTTGAATAATTTGATTCCAAGTCAAGCGAACGTTGGCGTTTCCCACAGAATGTAAATAAATGACAATATTTTCTGCACGGAAAACAAGTGAAACTATTTGTTAGAGTATAATTTACGTTAGTATTACGTTAAAGTTGCATACACATACATAGAGAATTACAGGATGCTCCAATTTAAGATGTTAATACAATGTAATACAATGTAATGGTTAGCAGAGCTCAACAGTTCTTCTAAGAAATATCATAACAAAAAGTAAAATATTGCTACTATTATTTTTATAGGTGTATTATTTCTCGTCTACAGCAGACTGAAATTCACTGACAATAATTATCTCTGATCGCCCACCATAGAAGTTTGTTGACGATAGGGTCGCCCGATTGCCCATACAAATACTTTTTATCAAAAGCAAGTGTGAATCATATGGTAGCAACAATTTTTCGATACAATTTTCAAATTGGGTGATTATTTCCCTTTGTCGCCATACGGCAATTGGATAAACCAAGAAAAACTTATAGGTGAATTTTTTCTCGTCTACAGCAGGCTGAAATTCACTGAAAATAGAACTTTTATTTGTATGGGCAATTGGGTGACCCTATCATCGAACTTCTATGGTAGGTGATCAGAGATAACCATACTGATGAGTCCTCTCCGTTCGCTGGGTCGAAAAGTTCGATTTTTTCTACACTTTTGGCCATAATATTATTTCTATATTCTTACAAAACTAAAAGCAGAAAATAATTATTATAACACATTTAATATTCTTGTACCAACTATGAGTCATCTGCAAAAAATAATTGAAGAACGGTCAGTGATGGATCAAGACAAGTAAGGGCCCCAATCGGTAAAAATTGCAGGGCCCTCAAACTCACGTTAAAAAAAGTCTCAAGAAAGCTCTCATTAAGCTATGAACAAAAACGAAAGGTAATCAAAAATTTCATACCATCATAGCACATTAAAAAAAAAAGCAAAAAAATTAAAAAGCATATTTTCTTACAAATTCATCAATTATTTTGGCAGCGTCAATGTTTTAAAATAGAATGCGATCGTCACATAATGTTTCCCGCTTAAAGGATGATTCCTTTTGGTTTAGGAATATTTCGTAGAGTCATACATCAACTAGCACCTTTACCAGTTGAGTTAAATGATAGCTCAGATACATCAAATAAATAGTTACTCGAATGAAGAGGAGGTTGGTAGGGAGGAAGTGTCTAGGAATACAAGGAAAAGAAAGCATTCGCAGAAACCAATTAATGCTTTAAAGGTAATCCTATTAACAATGTTACTTTTACCACTCTCTGCGAAGGCAGTTTGGTCAGAAACTCAAGTAGAGATACACCAACTCGACGGTAGAGCCGGAATATTCTTTGAAAACACAGGAGCTTCAAGATTAACGTCTAGCAACTGGAATCTGTTAGTATACTATGATCTTAAGGGCTATTGGCATTAAGACCGTCTCTCTTGTACCATCACCCATAATGATTACTACATAGAAATAGTATCTCAATACTGTCATCAACTTGAGGAGTTAAACAATAGTAATGTATTACTGAATTCCAGAGTAACAATTCAACAAAACCAAAAGCCAAGAGATCACCTTTATATCTAGTTGCTACAATAGCACACAAATTATTTGGAGTTTTATACAATGAATATGCATCGAGAATGTCTGAAACTATTAACAGAATTAAAAAACAATGAAGACCACTTGCATGAACTCATAAAAAATCAAATATCTGTAATTGAAACCGCCGTCATTGTGATCCAAAAGTCTGAAGAAGACAGATATAATCGAACAAAAGGGATAGCAGAAACACTGGAGCTTGCATATGAGAAAATGCGCAATATGAGTTCAAAACAAAAGCAGCAGAGACGTATCCAGACCTTCAACACTCTTTCAATTGTAGTCGCCTCACTTGTTAACGAATTCAAGTTAATGTAAGAAGCTATTCTTGATGCAGTTACAGATACACATCATAGACGATCCATTGCCTTAGTTATATCTCCTGAGCAACTTCGAATGCAGCCTTCAATGGCCAAATTAGTGTGTCATTAGTGTATAAACTAATGAAAATTCATTGTACCATTGGTGCGGTTCACAATCTTTGAGTTATACCGAATAATTTCATTGCCAACATTAGTGAACGCCACATTTGTATCTATAGCGCCGACAACAGAGCTCCTGATGACGAACCTGTTCAGAGATCAGTTTTATTTGATGAACAAATTTCAGTTAATGCAATGTTTTGACATTGGAAAAAACTATCATTTATGTGAACAGCGGCGTCCACTCCCTATTGAGACACCGACATCAAATATTTGCGAGGCAGAACTATTCGCACGTAGAACATTACGTAGAGCATGCCCTTTAAGGATTACAAAACCAACAAATATATGGATTAAACTAGCTGAACCCAATTAATGGCTATTTTGCGTCGATAAGAAATACAATCCCACGTTCATCTGTGGCAATGATATCATTCATAAAGTCTAGATGGAACTGGAATATTATCCATGCAACAACGGATGTGCAATGAAAGATGATGAGGTGCTAATCGATACATCGAATGATCTTCAAACTCGGACAGATAAGAAGTCATTTCAACCGAATTTTAATATCACTTCAGATGATCTTGACAATATTGATGAAGATTCAATACCAGTATTCTACCGGTCAAAGTTGACAACATATGGAGAGGAGTTTGATAACTTAATCAAGGAAATCAAGAACATTAAAGTACATCGTACTAAACTACAAGATCTCCAACCAGATGATGTACATCAATTTACCATAGGGTACGTAGCCGTAGGAATCATCAGTGTTATTATCATCTATCTAAGCCTAACGCACTGCAAGAACAACAGAACCATGATGCTTCAAGGTAAACCAAACCCACTACCCAGAAGGAATCGAGCAGCTCAAGATTACAGCTTTGAAGTTGGAGACTTCAAGGGGCCCAGGATGTTCAAGAATTAAAAAAGGAAGTAATAATAATTTGATATATAAGACATCATAATTCACGAGCAGTTGATCGGTCAGTCAACCTAAACGTAATTACTGTAAATTCACCTTTGCTTGCACTTGGTGTTCACATAAATATTTGTGTAGTACGGTGACCCGACTGTGGCTGCAATATTGAATGTAAGTTGATATGGTATTGTCAGTAAAGTAAGGTAAGGTAAAAAATTATTTGTAAGTCAGCAGTTATTGCTGACAATGAGCTATTGATTATTTGTTTCCGTTTTCTTTTACTAATTTTGTTATATACGAGTATATATATGTGAATAAATTGCAGGCTTTATTATAATCTAATAGGCTGTAGTTGTCTTCTGCTCAACTCCTCTATCTAATCCTATCCCAGTACTGGAATCAGTGAAACTTCATTTCAATAAGAGAGCTAATTTACATACTTGACTTAGCGTTTTCTAAGTTCAAGTAATCCTTATTTTCAGAGTCAGTGTTTCCTAATTTCTGAACAGGCAGTGTAATCCGGCAGTCCAAGAGTGTAACGGTCCAAGAATCCTTGTACACATCATCAAGGTACTGGTCCATGAACTTGCACTCTAGCGGAGGATAAAAGAGTTTCTTCGCTATACAAACCTTTTGGTGACCCCGACGTGCTACAGGCACATCGCTGTTTCATACAATCAGCCCAATCAAGAGGACATCTTCGAGTCTTTTGTAGACGTCAGCCTCAATCAACATGAATCAATTGGCAAGCCAGGAACAACTAATAGGCAAAGAGATCCAAACCATTATAGAAAAATTACAGGAAAGATCAGTCAAGTTGAAAAGATCTGCCTTACTTCAAAGAAAAAACAAGAGGCATGGGATAATTTCGAAAGTGCAGACAACATTATAAGAACTCAGCATACAGAAGAGTAGATGCTTTAGAGGCTGAAGCAACGCCGATTGTAAAAAGGAACACTAATACAAAGCGTCCTATTGAGGAGACTCGCTTCGTTCTCTCGTCTCGTTACCTTCCCTTCGACTCAGACTGACCACCTCCAACTATGGATATCGCAAACGTCGTGGGATGCGAAAGTAGCAGTAATCTAGAGGCGATCATTCGATGCGACGCCAACTCCCACCATACGATTTGGGGTAGCACTGATTGTAATACCAGAGGTGAGTCTGCTTAATATGGGCGAGGATCCAACCTTTGTAACACGTAGCCGTAAGTAGGTCTTAGAGCTAAATCTCGCAACCAGTCATCTAACATCGTATGTTCTTAACAGGGGCGTTTCGCCAGAGGTTTCACTGTCCGACCAGCGGTACATACGCTTAGAGTTAGGTATGATGGTTGAAAACCCGGTGACATACAGTAATCCTACCAGAATCAACTGGGAAGATTTCAATCACTTGTTCACTGGGAAGTTTGCTAATATCTCCTTACATCTATCCTCGGGAGTCGAAGAAGTTAACACAACGCTGATCCAGCCCTTTGAGATTTCGTGTCCGGTCAGGAGGGCAGGACAAAACTCTGCCACACCCATGGCTAACGCGCGAGCTAAGAGACTAGTGTAAGATTGTATGAAGGCTGCACAACAAAGCCAGAAGATCAAATGGCGCAAGCGAGTAGTCTGCTTTCCAGATCGCTTTTTGTCATTAAATATATTCGATCGACCCTGAATTTTCTTTCTTGGAACAACGAGATACTGGGGCTTTGGGCATCACGTCACATCAGCGTTAGCGGGAATGAAAAGGCGGACGGACTTGCTCGTCTTGGTGCAGCCACGGAGGAAATCTGCTCTGCAATTGGGATCGCACCAAAAATCCTTGCCTTTGCTATCTTGGATTGGGCCGACTGACAACACAGTCGTCCTTCAGGTAGAACCACAAAGGAGCTTGCCCAACCCAAATAAAACGAAAAAACTACTGAGACTGAGCAAGCCAACCCTGAGAACTCTAGTGTTGATTCTCACTGGACACTCTATTCTCAGGAGTCACCTGAATTGGATGGAGCTTATTGAAGATCCGGTATGAGGGGATGCGGAGAGGAATCCGAAATGGTGACTCATTTTCTTTGCCACTGTCTGGCCCTTTCAGGAAAACGTTATAGATTCCTTGGCTCATACCTCTTGGAAGAACTGCTTGAAGCCGGAAAGGAGGGTTGGGTCCCCTATTCTGATTTTTGTTAGTGCGGCCGGTTGGGACTTATGTACAATTGCTTATAAGTCTGGAGGGTGAACAATGAGCCTTGTTATAGCCTGCGTTCCAAGAACACTTTTCTGATCTCAACCTCGATTCAATCCAATCCATCCAGCATGACTACAATAGATAATGCAGGCATCAAGCTGCACGAATAATTTTCCCTAGTTTTTATGGTGATTACCCAAAGTGAGCACAGTTTCGCGACTTATACAAGCAACTGATTCATTTCCAAGGGATCAGCAAGGCAAAAAAATATTTTACCTGCCCAGCAGCATAAGTGGTGAAGCAAGAGTACTAATGCAACATGGTGAAGCAACTAAGAACAGCTATGATACAGCTTGGCATTGTTCAGTCACGCTACGAGAACAAAAATTCGTTATGTACACACATCTCAATAGATTCTGAACGCAACCAAATCTTCAACATGAATCAATAGCTGGATTTAATAGTATTCATGATGTTCCGAAGGAATGCATCCATGGCTTGAAGAACTTGGGAATTGCTTCAAAATCTCGGAGTTCATTACTTATGCATCTGATCATCAGGAAGTTTGACTAGCTCACTCACGAAATTCTATTGAAATTTTATGGCCCACCTTGTAGAATGATGACATATTTTTACCGTGCTCTGAGTAAATTTACGACATAAAGATAGCAAGATTAAAACAATGGTAAAGAATGAAATGAGCTATAGTTACTCTCCACTTTCTTTCATTTCACTCCGAAATTTTCTAATAAGGGGAAATCGATCTTACAGTTCTCATTTCTCAATTGGAATATTTTGCGGTCGTGAACTAGAAATGCAAAATTGTTTTCTGAAAATTCTGTTTATCTTTAAATTTGTGTTAATTAAATTAACATGCCATTCCCAATATTTCCTGCGGTAGCTTTAATTAGTTTTGTAACACAAAGGTCATTCAAAACAAAAGTAGGCGTTTACCATGTATACAGGCAAAAGCGACACTGTGTAAAATGAGCCACTACACCCTTATTCGCCACTGTGTAAAACACCCGTGCTTGGTTATTGAAAAATGTAAACATTTCCCTTTCAGAAATACCCAAATAATTTTCTCCGTGTCACACACATGCTCAATTTCCTTAAAGATACATGCAATTCTTTCTTTCAAAATTTGCATTAATTTTTTATTTAATTTTTTGAAATGACCTCCTACTCCGGTGGGCAATCTCTTTCTATTGAACAGCTTTTCAAGAGACTAATATAGAGCTGTGGCGTAGTGTTTTATTATGCATTCATTAGGTTTGGGATTATATCAGTAAGTATGACGTAAAAGTATGAATAATTATTTATTTATTTCAGTATTGATAAAGTAAACTTATGAATTTTTAAATCAAATATAAACCTATTTTTATTCTTTAATTTTACTAATATGTGGAGAGCTTTTTACGAATATTTCGTTTTTCATGTTGGGGTCCATCCATCTCGGGAACCTTGTATCATTGGTACAACTCCTACAGCGGTAGTTATGCTCTTGATTATACTGTGGTGCAATAATTCAGATAAGTAACTTAAATCACTATTGTAGAACTAGTGCAAACATTTTTAAATATAACTGCTTTGCGTTCAGAAATGTCTTATTTATATTTCATATAAAGACAAAATAACAAACAAACAAAGGAAAAGAACTTAACTCCTTAATATTAGTAGGTAAAAATAAATTTTCGATGACTTGGAGCATAAATGTGTTTAATTCATAATATTTTCAGACATTGCCTACAAATATGTTTTATAATATGTTTTAAACACATATTTTATTTTATTATTTCGAAGCATTATAAATCAAATGATTAATATGGCACGACGTTTATTTTTATAATAATAAAATTTACGTTGCGTTATTTTTCTTTTCTCTGCACTTTTCTACTTTTTGTATACTTCTTGTTCTGTTTCGGTATTTTCGGAGTAAGATTCATTCTTATCTTAAAATGCCTTCATTGCCTTTTCTGGTGCATTGTTTCTGACCAACGCAATGATCTAATATCATCTCCGAGAGATATCAACCAGATGAATACGGGCCCTCCCATCTTTTATATAGATTCTTTGTAATTCACTGTAATTCATATAAAAGAGCGATACTCCGTTTTTGACAGTCCACTTGTTCCTATGCACGTCCTCTTCACTGACATAAAGTCCTCTTCTTTTAGTCATTCCCGAAAATTCCTTGGAAATGCCTTTGTTTTTATTTTGCGCAATTGCAATAAAATGGGTTACAATACCTATAATTCTCAATCTTTTATAAAACCTTTTTCTCCTTTTCACTCAAAACACAATTCAGAAAAATCTAGTGTAGCACGCCACTGGATTTCCCTTAACTGCCCAGGAAGTAAATGGTTTCCAGTTGAAATGTACTGCCCGTAGTCAGAGCGTACATGCAATATTGAATAATGTGGTGAGAATTGATGCCGCTGGTATAAAGTTAATGGTTTTAATTGTATGTCTACAAATTATACACTTCACTTATAAACTAAAGCTTTAATACTCGATAAATGTAAAACCCTAATAGCTCACTTTATCAAATTTCAATAAACGGAAAATATAAGATATGTAATAAATATAGTAATGTTGTTGCAATAAACTTTGTACTCACCTGATCTATGTTTGGCAGTTGATTGGCTCGATTTCCACAACTTTAATAGAGGTTGGGATTGGGATATTCTTTATTCTGGTCGATACCCAGAATAAAGTGAGGTGAGTAGTTCTTACTGCAGTCGAAACCCACAGAATTTTTATTGCAGTCGTTACCCACAACAAAGTGTTTTATTAGTAATTTTCTTATTACAGTCGTTACCCGTAATAAGAATCTTTATTGTAGTCGTTACCCACAATAAAGTGTTTTGTTAGTAATTTTCTTATTACAGTCGTTACCCGTAATAAGAATCTTTATTGTAGTCGCTACCCACAATAAAGTGTATAGTATTAGTAAAATTTCTTATTACAGTCGTTACACGTAATAAGAATCTATATTGTAGTCGCTACCCACAATAAAGTGTTTAGTGTTAGTAAAATTTCTTATTACAGTCGCTACCCGTAATAAGAATCTTTATTGTAGTCGCTACCCACAATAAAGTGTATAGTATTAGTAAAATTTCTTATTACAGTCATTACCCGTAATAAGAATCTTTATTGTAGTCGCTACCCACAATAAAGTGTATAGTATTAGTAAAATTTCTTATCACAGTCGTTACCCGTAATAAGAATCTTTATTGTAGTCGCCACCCACAATAAAGTGTATAGTATTAGTAAAATTTCTTATCACAATCGTTACCCGTAATAAGAATCTTTATTTAGTCGCTGTCCAAATAAATCTCCTAATCTAGTCGCAACCCAGAATAAGAACAATTTACTTCAATTGTCAACCAAACAAAGTGTTAGACTGTTAATAAAAATTCACAACACTAGGAAATACCACTAAGAAAAATTATCAAGTCACTCACTCCACTGCCAAACTGAAAAAGAGATCGAGTCAAGTTAAATTGCTGTTTATATAGCCCTTGCTTGCACACGACACCAATGATGGAGTAGCAGAGGCGCATGATCACAAGAATTGGCCGTTCATCTGTAATTTTACGGTACTAGAGATAAAATATGCATAGCAACGAACAAAAATGCATAGCAACAAGAAATTTAAAGCAACCCATGCTGCTGTGTTAAATTGAATTCTGTATATTTGCAAAAAATGTTATCTCTATCACGTAGAGAAGAAACTCCCGTTCGATAGTAGTAGAATAATGATAGTGTTGCAAATTGATCTGCTTGATCTGATTGTATTTGTGCTATGCATTGTATGCTACATGACAACATATGCTTTGGTTAGATGTTGTACCTATTTTTGGGAAAATTTGTAATTAGATTGAATTTGTTGTGCTTTTTTCAGCAATTGTTTTTAGCACGAATCTAATTGCTTCAATCAAATTATAAGAATTTTAATTTGATCTGCTCAATGAGGCTATATTGTTGTATTGTATTTGTGCAATGTGCTATGTAGATGACAAATACATGGCTTTTTTGATTAAGAGTGATCAAATTAGATTTAATTTTCCTAAAAATTTGATGCTTTGTTTTCAGGATGTTTTCCTTTTAAAGTAATCGGTAAAACCAAAATATATTCGAACCGATTTGGTTCGAACACCAGTCATCCCCACCTTACCGCAGACATCGTATTCCAGACCGTTTCTATAAAAACAGAATACAATGTGCAAACTTTGTCAGATTTTTTTTGAATTGATGATAAGAGCATTAAAGAATTATATTATATTTAAGAAGTATTCTTTCTTTACTTTACAATTGGCGCCCAACTCCTGGTTCGATACACGACACAGCAGTATAAGTATACACATAGAGGTATTTTGTTTTTATTTCGATAGTCCATTCGCTCTGTTTACAGGCTTTGGTCCGTCTTCTCAAAATTATCCGCTAGGATTTTGATGTGCTTTACCATTGGTACCAATAAATTCGATTTTCAAGCGCCGTACGCGGACCGAAAGTCTTTGATTTGATATACCGAAACACATAACAAACATTAGACGTGCGTTCGCAGCAATCAGTCGCCTTATTAGGCTTTGATTGGCTTCGCATTTTCAATTTAGTGTTTGCTTTACTGTATTGGTAGCAATAGATTCGATATTCGAGCGCCGCACGTGGACCGAAAGTCTTTCATTGCATACACCTACATACATAACAAACATTACACATGCGTTTGCGGCAATCATTCGCTTTATTAGGCTTTGATTGGCTTCGGATTTTCAATTTAGTGTTTGCTTTACTGTATTGGTAGCAATAGATTCGATATTCGAGCGCCGTACGCGGACCGAAAGTCTTTCATTGCATACACCTACATACATAACAAACATTACATGTGCGTTCGCAGCAATCATTCGTTTCATTAGGCTTTGATAGGCTTCGCATTTTCAGTTTAGCGTTTGCTTTACTGTATTGGTAGCAATAGATTTGATATTCGAGTACCGTACGCGGACCGAAAGTCTTTCATTGCATACACCTACATACATAACAAACATTACACGTGCGTTGACAACAATCATTCCCTTCATTGTTAAGCTTTGATTGGCTTCGCTTTTCCAGGTGTAGCACTTTGAGAACGACGGACCACTGCTTGGAGCCTTTAACAAAGTTTTCATAACTCATTGTTATGATTTGGTCACGTCAAAATTACGTTATTTTTTCGAAAAAGTCCACGCCTGAATCCTATGGTGGCTATTCAGATGACAACAGAACAATATGAACAGCAATCAGCGTACGACATCTTAAAAAAGCTTCTGACATCAGCTGCAATACTTAAGCAAACTGATTATAACTCGACATTCATAATTAAAAACGGATGCTAATAGTTATGCTATGGGAGGAGTTTTAATCCAGGGGAGAGCTCAGAGGAGCACCCAATAGAATACGCCTGTCGGCTTCTGACAATAGTATGGGCGGTTAGCAAATTCCGGGGTTATATTGAAGGAGTGCATACAACTTTATGTAGTTACAGATCATCAGCCTTTAAAGTGGTTAATCTGGCTTACGTCTCTAACTGGCAGATTACGATACAATATTCATCAGAAAGAAGAAATGTAGTCATCGATAGTTTGTCTCGACCCCCATGCAGCGAACATTCTACGGTAACCTGCAACATCTGTAGTACACAAATAGACCTACCGCATAGAGATGCCACAGAGATCCGACAAAAGCCACTTCAGGATGAAACGCTCAAAGAAATCATCGATTGCTTAGAAGACGCTAACCAAAACGAAAAATCTATCCGATTGAGCAATCAGGAATATCTCATGACAATTGGAGTCCTACAACGATACATAACTGATGAAGATACAGACGAAGGTCAACTCGTCGTTCCTCAGGAAGAACGCATAGAAATTTTAAAAGCGTACATATCGACGGATTTCCGTACGGTATCATTGGAAGGGAATGAAGCAACATATCACTAAACATGTTGCACATTGTATCAGTTATCAACGATACAAATATGAAAACTTGAAACTTATTTCTCCAGATGGAAGTCGTTGGATTCTGATAGCAGAAGATACTGCTAGTAGATGGGTTGAGCTTTATGCACTTTAAGAAGCAACTGCTGAAGCTTGCCCTCACACACTCCTGAATGAATTCTTCCTACGATATGGAGTCCCTCGACGAATGATAAGCGATAATGTAGTACAGTTCACTTCTAGCACAATGCAGCATCTTACATATTGTTCGGATATTCAACAGGGATTTACCCCCGTTTATCACCCATAGGAAAATCCCGTAGAACGCAAAAATAGAAATATGAAAACGCAGTTAGCCATCTTAATTGGAAACAATCATACTATATGACCGGATAAACTCCCAGCAATACGATTTGCAATTAACACTGCTCAATGTGAAAGCACTGGGCGTACAGTTACAAGGTTCAAGAGCGAAATCAACGACAAGCTGACAAACGAAGACGTCCCGGTCCTGGTTATCAGCCCAGCAACATGATGTAAGCACGTACTCATACCCTGAGGAAAGCCGCAAACAAGTTTAGCTCTAAATTTGCACCTAATAAGGATGGCCCGTACGTGATTCTGAAGAAGGTGGGAGCCGTCACTTACGACATAGCAACTATGGAGTCACCCGATATCATAGGTCAGCTCTCGCGCCCTATAACGGAAGTAGCATTGAACTGCCTCAACCAATAGTACCTATTAGGCCACGAGGGAGACCTAAAAAGAAGAAGACAACATCGGAAATGACGCCAGCCAAAGTAGCAGCAGCGCGCCTTGTTACTAGCACCTCATCTAGACGATCACGGCGCTAGAAGGTGAGAATGTAGCACGCCACTGGATTTCTCTTAGCTACCCAGGAAGCAAATGGTTTCCAGTCATCCCCACCTTACCGCAGACATCCCCTTTATATAAAAACAGAATACAATGTGCAAACTTTGTCAGATGTTTTTATAAATTGATGATAAGAGCACTAAAGAATTATATTATATTTAAAAAGTATTCTTTCTTTACTCTACAATAGGAACTTCTACCTTCACTCAGTGAAATTTCGAGAAAATAAAGCATTTCAGGTCTGTGGCTTGTTTTTTTCTTGGAATCTTTTTCAATTTTCTGTCATTCTTCACACAAGCTTAATTTTTTTCCGTGCTCTTCACTACACCACTTTATTTATAACAATCAGTTCGCACTACTTTTTCTGTTTTTAAGCAGGATTTTAGGCACTTTTTCTGCGTAATCCACCCGATACACGTCTGCGTACTTTCAAATTCAAAATGGAAAAGCTGGAAGTTCTAATATGCAAATTTAAATTTATCCCTCGGGATTTAATTTTTATGTACATGAAGAGGCCCCTCCATAATAATAAACTTTTATTCAGAAAAATTCTTTGAATTCATACATATATTGGGGTATACATATTTGCAAATAACATTATAAATGAACAGCCCTGTATTTCAATAGGTTTAATTAATATTTTCAATGGAAACTTTGGTGAGTGATATCTTAGAAAATATATCAAACAGGATTGCGATTTGCGGGTATCGTATAAAATTCGTGTACATGAGTGAAGCTTTCTTCTACTCATAATTATCTCGAAGGGGAAGGCAATAACAAAGGACGGAATACATTGGAGAAAGAGAAATATAATTCTTATCTGTCAAGTCAGTTTTTGTGTTTTCGTGGTAGTAAATAATTTATGTTAATTAATTGTGATTTCGTAGTGAAAACAATTAACAGTTGTTTTCAAAACTAATCAAGTGCTCTAGTGAAAACAAATAACAGTTGCTTTCAAAACTAATCAAGTGCTTTAGTGATTTGATATAACGATTTGAAACGATATTTAGTGGTAATAAACTTAGGTAGCTATAAATACAATTTGAACAATGAAGTGCTCAGTAAAAGGTTGCCGGAGTTACGGAGGAAAAACTGGGCCATGGAAATCATTTTTGAGGCAAGTATATTCACATTATTTCTAATCTACAACTAATAATACCAAATATTGCTGAATCATCAAGCAAATATAAAGTCTTGATTTTTGTTGTGCACTTACTTTTAAGAAAATTGTTTTTTTACATGAAAAGACAGCTGCCAAAGCCGAACGGCTATAAATCACTTGCGGTGGGTTAAAAATATTTTTAAGGTGCATTTGAAAAATTATCTGACTATTTTGATTTGAGTAGGAAATCAAATGAAAGGAAAATGTGAAATAACCCATTTAAAAGTAATTTATTAAAATTTCATTCCTGTGATAAATTTGTATTTTGATTCTAAAATTTGTTCCTTTTCTAAGACAAACTGTTGGAAGCTGCTACAAAATTTTCTCAGTTAGATATAATTTATTTATTTTTAATTAAATTTTTTCAATATATAGTTTTGTTAATTTGAATAAGACGTCTTCACGAAATTTACTTATTTTTTTCTTTTAGGTTCCTTAAGGAGGAAATATTCAAAAACAAATGGCTCGATGCGATTGGCCGGCAGAGTATAAACCATATCAAAGAGAATGTCTTTGTGAGGACTACTTTCCATGCATGTGAGGACCACTTATCTATGTAGTACGGAAGACTAAGAATAGGAAAGTAGCGTAGCTTTTTAGCTATCGAATCACTCTGGCTGTAACCTTTGAAAAGTTAAAATCAATCATCAGTGGATCGTAGTTTCTTTTTTAAAAAAAATACTAAGCTAAATAGTTAGCACCGCAGAAAATTCTTACACATGCCGTAAGCAGCCATTTTGAGGTTCAGTAGAGTAAACTTCTTACATGTACTGTAAGAAGTACTCTAAAAGCGCAACCCATCTACATATTACAATTAATATTCAATTGTTTCTGAATACACAATAGATCATGTATACTAATTTGAAATGCAAAGATAAAACTAAATTAAAAAATATTTTCAAATTTTCCCGCTTCGAGGAGAGTGTGTGGGAATGCATAGTTATGATTATGATATATGTTTACCGTCCTGACTGGGGTACAAGTGCAGAGGAGACATACTAAAATACATATAAACTCGGCTTCAATATATCGAACTTATAAGCATTCCTGTTGAATATATGTTCTAAGAGTGACAAAAAGTCCTATGACAGTTTTTAGAATTTTATTTTTAATAAGTAATAACTGTGTACTGTATCGTGTATACTTATTTCTTACCCACTGTAACCCCCATCAACTTATGCCGCTACTTAGTATAATTACAAATTATTTTATGAAAACATCGAAAATTCAATAATTAACACTCTTCATGTCATGTGGACTGAATTATTAGTTAAATTAAAATACATCAAAAGTTCTTATCTAGGCTACTTACGGCTGTCTGCTATTCATCCGGGGGAATCTCCCTAGTTCAAATAGATATGTACACTTTGTCTAATGCCAGCATATGAAGGCTTTAAATTTGAATAATTAATTATCGGGTAAACAGATCTAAAGAGCTCTCCTTTAATTGCTTGTTAATTCATTTATAATGTCTCGCTCGCGTGAGCACTGGTCATATGAAGTGTGGTATATATCCTTGCTGTTGTTTTGTTGGTGATGTCCACCCGGTGGTAGCGTTCCCAATACAATCAGTATGTAAGGCGCATACAGTTCACATGAGCACAATTAATATTCCACTTTGTTAGTTTCGATTTTAGTTTCTACGCTGATGGCGAATGCTTTCACCTGATTAGTTTAGTATCGGGTTCATTCGGGACTAATAAATTTTCTGTGAAATATACCCTTTCGATATTCGTATTTGTAAATACTTTTCAGGTTAATTTCTTGAAAATTGGACTACAGAATAAACTCTATTAGATAATTTATTTTCCCGTGGACGGGAATCGAACCTACACTTGTTAGAATCGATCAAAGATAAAGAATAGAAGAATTTTTAAAAACTTTTATTTTTAACGATTCTAAATCTAATCTAATATATTAAATAAGGTACATATAATGTTAGAAATATTTACATAATTAGATATGCACATCTGCTTTTTGTCATAATTTTTGTTTTGATATAAATAGGAGAGGTATTCGAACTGACTCTGAACCATATAAAAATAATATTTGAATCAGATCTTATTGATATGATGCTTATTGCTATAATGCCTAAAATATAAAATAGATTTCATATATATATATATGTATATATGTATGTACCCAGCGGGAAGTGCATGCATCACTGTATCGAAGTCGTATTGCACCTTTGGCATTCATCAGAGCGACCAATTTCTGCACGAAAACTTCGATGAATTCAACACACGATGCCCTAGGCCTTTCTGTAGGATTAAGGTTCAATAAAAACCTCGAAAAATAATTTTATACAATAATACATGAAATGCTCGATGAATATAATAAAATATTGTTTTTGTAATTCAGGTATTACAATAGAAGTCATTTCGACCTTACTAGATTCAAGTTACATAGTAGCGCCCCAGCGGAAAGGAATGGAGTTTGGACAGAAAAGGTAGTTTAATCGATTACTACCATACCAAGAAAACATATTTTGAAATTTGAAAAAATAAATTTTTTTTTTTAAGTGTCTCACGTATATTTCACATAATTATATTAAATTGACTCAAGAAAATTACTTTTTTATCACTTTATAATATTCACTCGTACTCAAAACAAAGGCTTAACTTAAATTAAACTTGAAAACTGACACTGCAACGACATTGCAATTCTAAGTTAGAAAGGGATGCTAATTAATCTGAAAATATTGCACTGCAGATGACTCTTCAATGAAATTCCAACCAAAGGAAAAAAAATCGTTTACAGACTGGCACCCTGGTCCAATATATAATATGATTTCGAACTTTAAAGTCAGGTTTCGACTCTTTTCTGCAGACATGGTTTTTATTTCCTCGATGAATTCCTGCAAACCTACTTTCACGCACGATCACTTTCTCACTAGTAATGTACTGCGTATATGTCGATAATGTAGGTGAGTGGAATTTTTTTATTTATAATATAAATATTTTATTTATATTATATATATATATTTTATTTATAATATTTTAATATTTTATAATGTCTCTATAAATATTTATTTAGTATATAATTAATATTATACAAGGAAATATTATCCTTTATTTCCTTTGTTGTACCCTATGTTGGGAACCGCAGATTCAGTTCAATCGGTAGGTCTAAAATAAAAATTTTGATTTTTTTACCTTTTCTGTTATTTTGACTTCTATTTTAATCTAACTTTTTATTGTAAAAACTGTAAACTGTAGACTCTCCTCTTTGTTAGATCTGCATCATTTGTCTGAGAAGTTTTATTCACTCTTTGTACTTCTTGTAAAATATAACGCGGTATAACAGCCTTCAGATTGGCGCATGATTTCAAAATGGGCTTACTATTAGCTGTATTGTGAATTCAATACACATCCATCTAGTCGAAATTTGTCTTACGAAGTTCAGGGGCTCACAGTCTCCATTTATTCCTTTGTAAATTTTATTATAAAATATTTTTCTCGTACGTGACTTAGGAAACCAATTAAAGGTTTCGTTAATCATAACTATCAAAGCTAGCTGCGCAATGGAGGAAAATGCAAACAGAAGGGAATGGCACACGTATGGTGTTAGAAAGAACGACTTATTTTGCTCAGTCAGATTTTTGTATACTCCGTTGTTTACTCCTGTCATGACGCTTGCATTATTCGTCCGACGCACAGACATTTCTGCAATCCATTTTAATTACATTCAGTGAGCTCGACTAATTTCAAAAACTGCACAACAATTCATTTCTTTTTCTCACTATAATATTTTATAATTAAACCGAAATATACTTATTAATAGTGTATAAAACTGCAAAATTGCATTAAAAATCCCGAATTTCTTTATGTGTAAAATTTAAAATTTATTCTTAATCACGTTAAGCCACATAATTTTCTCACCGATCGTCAGACGCAATATGATCCCAGGTAAATTATCATGGCAAAATTGCTAGAATTTGCTGAGAAAGTTATGTGGTGTGAATTGTTTCAGCAATTTTATGAAGGTGCTTAGATTTTAGCTTGTATATACTATAAGTGATATTAAACTGAATAAACTTTGTCATAGCTGCATTTTTCTTCAAATATATTTAATCGCTATTGTTACCGGTACAGAACCGAGTAGCCCGGGATATTAATGATTAACTTATCTTTCAGGTTCGGTGAACCACCGAATACACGGCAACAAGGTTGAGGTGAATCACTTTATATGAAATGGGGAAGCGATTAAGAACGAATACTTTTTTTTCCACAATAAAACTTTTATTTAACTCTTACACGAGTTTCGATGCAACTGCATCATCTTCAGAGTGTCTAATCGCTACTCAGTAGCAGGATGGTTACTGCAAGCCAAGGTTTTGTAGCCTGCAAGGCCAGTCACCGACTCTTCCGGTGCCAGACCTTTTTAAATATGACGCCGAATAATCGGTTAATGTTAATAAATGCATACAATATATGCCAGGATTGCTTAAAGAATGCCACCATGTATCCAGATGCACATTGAAGGGTTGTAATAAGTGCACCAAAAAGTATACACGTTGGTTTACACAGATGCAACGATCAGACAAGAGAATGCATTGAGAAAATCGTCGACTACGAGACTAGCAGAATCCGGGCTGTTTCAACCCAGTAAGACGGCTACGGAAGCCCCATTAGGTCTAACGGCCTTGGTGGAATCTCAATTTAAGGGATATATCCTGCTTGGTGCTCCACTAGTTGAACTTATGAACGAAAATTGAGGAGTAGTGGAATGTCGAGCTATTCTTGACTCCAACTAACAAGTAAACCTGATAACGGAGAAGGTAGTCAAGAACCTCGGGAAGGCGACCTTCAATGCTTCCTTAGGAATTCAAGGTATTGGTAAGGGTCAGCAGCAGCATAAAAGAAGATTCAATATCAAGCTACACTCAACGGTCAATGGGTTCTCAACCAGACTAGAGTCATTTATACTCGACTGTATCATCTCATAACAGCCAACGCAGTTGCTGGATGTGTCGAAATGGACCATACCACACAACAGCCAATCTGCTGATCCTGGATTCAATCGACCAGACAGAATTGATCTACTTATTGGAGCAGAGTTCTTCTTTCAATTATTGTCCATAAGACAAATAAAGCTGGGTCCAAATTTACCCACGCTGCTAAATCTTCAAAGCCCAATTACTTTCTGCCGCATTTCTAGATCTCAAAATCCAACAGCACGGCGACCAAACTATGCGTAGCCTTTAATGCCTCTGCCACGACATCATCGAATGTGTCATTAAACGATTGCTTACCAACGGTCCCACAATTCAGGATGACCTGTTCACCATCCTATGAAGATTTTGCTTACCACGATACGTCTTCACGGCAGACATTGAGTAATATACCGGAAAATCTTGCTTGCTAAAGAAGATCGGCAATACCAATTAGTGCTTTGGAGAGAAAGTTCTAAGGAATCAATTAGATCCTATCAGATGAATAGAGTTATTTATGGTATTAATTCCGCGCCACACTTAGCAACCAACGTCTCGCCGCACAATGGGGCAGTGGCATCTGGGAGCAATGATATTAATGCGAGATTTTTATATGGATGGCTTAATGACGGGACGGGATATACTTCATGAAGCATTAGAGGCACAAGGTCAATTAAATGCCTTTCTCAAACAGCAGGCTTTAAGCTGAGAAAATGGTGCTCCAATCACAAGAAACTTCTGAAAATCATCACTTCAGCTTCAGAAGATCCCGCAATCTAATTGAATCTTTTTGACAATAGTGTTGAACAGATTAATACATTAGGACTGAGTTCGGCACCTCAAATTGACGAGTTACGAGTCGAGGTCCACAGGATGTAGAGAGATAAGGTAACCAAAAGAACAGTACTGTCCAATATTACGCATTTTTTTGATCCGCTGGGCTTTATGAGTCCCGTGGTTGTAATGGCAAAAATGTTCCTACAACAATTATGGTAAATTAAGCTCGATTGGGACGCAGCCCTTTCAATGCAATGCATGCAAATGGATTCAATTTCGGAATAACCTCAAGGCCCTTCATGTTATAAGAATCCCGAGGCACATGTTCAAGGGTCAACTAGCAAAATCCGTACATTTACATGCCTTTGCGGACGCCTCGGAGTAGGCTTACGGAGCCGCAGTCTGGGGGGGTAATATGAGTCAATCTCCAGTGCGCCAAATCCACAGCCGCACCATTAAAGACACTTTCTGTTCCCAGACTTGAGTTAAGTGCAGTAAAACTAAAGTTTGAACTGGTACACCGGATTGTACGTGATCTGCAATTACCCGAAGTAAAAACATTTTACTGGACCGATTCAGAAATCATTCTTGCATGGATTAACTCGTTATCAGCCTCGTACTATACCTTTGTAGCCAACAGATTTGCGATAATCCATGAATTGACCATACAAGCGCAATGGAGAGTCTAAGCACAACCCAGCGGACATCGTGTCAAGTGGAATCCCACGAAAAAACTAGCGTCGAACTCATTATGGTTTTACGGCCCACTGTTTCTACATGGCGCAGAAGACGGATAGCCAGCATCCTACAAACGGACGCAGACGAGCTTAGAGCAAAGAGAAATTAAGGCGATAGTGGCAACAGTTAGTGATACTCCGCATTTTATGGATTTGATAGATCTTCAAAACACGTTCGACAGATGGCAGAGGATAATTGCATATATTCGGAGATTCATCTCAAACACTGGGAAGAAAAATGAAAATCGATGCCTAAATCGCAGACCTACCACTGCAGAATTAGATGAGGCACTTACTGTAGTGATAAAAAGTGCACAAGAGGAAGAAAGTCATTTTTGTAGATGTCACCGGAATGTTACGCTTTGGAGGAAGACTGGACGCCTCGATTTTGTCATGTAAACCTACCAATCCCATCTTGTTACCATTCGCTCATAACGTCACACGACTACTGATGACCAATCTTCTTGTTAACCACCTTCATGTTGCGCCACAAGTACTACTAGCTATAATTCGCCAAAGATTTTGGCCCATTATGAGCATAGGAAATCTTCCTGAACATCAAGTACTGCTGGCGCGATCGTTTATAAATTCCGGAGTGGATTTTTTTGGAGCCTGTTGGACGCACTACATACTTCGAGGAAAACGCAAACAGAAATCTTATGTTGCTGTGTTCTGCTGCTTCGCGACAAAGACTATTCTTTTTGAGTTAGTAACCAATTTAATCACAGAAGCTTTCATAGCAACGCTTAAACGTTTGATATGTAGAAGAGGTAACTGTCGTGACTTATACTGTGACATTGCTACGAATTTCGTCGGTGCCAGAAACAAGCTCCAAGAATTGCACCAGCATCTATGATCAAAAATCACAGGAGCAGACACAGGGTTTTTGTAGTACCTGGGCTATTAAGTTTCATTTCATACACTTACACCCGGTCACTTTCTGATTGGAGAACCGACCACGTCAATCACCGATCTTTAAGCGGGGCCGCTGAACATAGGGCTGCTGCAGAGGTGGAAACTGGTAAACCAGTGAAAAATTCAGCTCTAGTATAGATGGTCCAGAGAGTACCTCAGTGAACTACAGCATCGCTATGAGTGGAAGCAGCAATGCACAAATGCACAGCCCGGAATCCGGGGGATAGTGAAATAAGGAAATTTCCCTCCTGCAGTATGGCCTTTAGGAAGAATTGAAAGAGTCAAGATGAAGATGGTTTGGTACAAGTTGCGGATATCAAAACATCGAAGAGAGTTATAAGAAGACCTATACATAAGTTGGCTCCCTTACTTCTAGAATCTGAAACAGGCCGTCCAGAATCTACAGCACCAAAAAAGATTGAGAGAAGATGATATATCGATGACATCCCCAAGTAAGCGCAGCAATCAAACGAATCCTGGCGCTTCAACTGCACCTAAAAGACTGTTGCGTAGCGGTACAGCCATTTGTCTAACGTTACTTACCTGTTTAATCTTGCCAATTATGGGTCAATTTGACATTAAACCGTTCGATATTGCCAGGATTATATTTTGAAAATTTTGAAAATACTCAACTGGTGTCAAACGAATGAAACTTGGTGGTCTACTATAATACTAGCACAGTATGGGCCGAAATAATTTCTATTATCCGAGGCGTAGAGCGGCTCCAAGAGGGTTGTGTGATGTAAACAATGTATAAGAAATAAGTACGAAATTAATGTGTAATGTAAATCAGTTTAAGAGGTCGATCGAATATTACAAAACAAGTACACGCAACCTAGATAAATAATGGTCACACAATTATGTTGCCACTAGGAAGCGACTTGTAATGTATCGATGCCTAATTGTTGAAATCACAAATCAACAAAAATTAATTAAGCAATGCCATGAAAGTAGGTCAGTGCCAGTATCGCGAAATGATTGGGAAGGTTTCGAGACAGCCTGAGCTTGAGGAAATGTCGAGTTTTGAGTAAACCTTCGTTAGGTTAAGAACGCGGCGTAATTTTGTAAAGTAAACATATAGAGTAAATAAAGTAGTGGTTTTTACATTATTTCGGTGGTTTGTTTCAATAATTTTATCCCCCGCAGCCGGTATTTTCGACATTAGACTCCCTAATGAACAGTAACTGGAAGGCAAAAGTTAAAGTGCGTGAAAAAGTATATATATATACATATCATAACAGTTGTGTTCTACAAAAAAAAAATTTTACAAAAAATATATAAAAAAAAATCAGTATAAAAAATATCTGCTATCAGTTATTACCAAATAGCAATCAAAGTTATAAAATCTTAAGTGAAAAGCTTGGAAAGTTTCACACTGGTGTAACCCGATATTAAAAAGAAAAGAAAAAGAGAAGATCCAGAATACACAAAGGCAAGGCCGCATAATATACCATAAGGAGGTCAAACTATCAACCCATTTTAAAGAGTGAGTCACAACGGAATTGGTATAGATTTAGGCTTATTATTATATTATGTGTATATATAAATAAATATCCATTACAATTGGCAAATTTACAAATTTAGAAGATAGGTATATCACATATCACTAGAATCAAAAAAATAAATGTTTGAATGTACACATCATGATGTATGTACACGTCTAAAAAAAGAAAAAGAAAATATAATCGTTTAATGTACACATGATGTATGTATGTACACATAAACAACAAAAAATTAAGACGCCAACCGATAAACAAATAGCACAAGCAATTAAGGTGTTATGATTTAATTTAATTAAACTGCTCGTTCAGCATTTTTTTTCTCGTATTATTACTTATGTCATTCAGTTCGAAGATTCAAAATCTAGGTGCACGAAATCGACGTCAGCGTTTTCTTAATACTACTCAAACTCCAGAATTTGCGCGATTTTGTGACAGAACTGATTCCCTAACTCTGGAATCCGAATTAGATGAGGTGTTTGAAGCTCCATTAAATCCCGCTAGAAGCGACGACTTACCTAATCAAGTGACCAAATAACAGTCCCCATTCAGCTCAGTGATTGCAGCTTAAGTACTGCAGAAACAATAACACGAGCCCAAACAAACCCTGATCTTGTTCAGAAATTAAATATTTGTATTGATAATATGGCCACTTTGTCACTAGAAAATATTTCCAAGCTGGTCAATAACATCGTACCTGTATTTCACGGGCAAAGAAATTATAATTCAAACGAATTACTTATTTTTCTCGATTGTTGCAAGCAAGTAGAGAATTCTTTGACCTCCTCCGAAGAAAAAAACTTGTTGATACCCCTAATGAAAACAAAACTGAGGGGAGAAGCTTATGATCTGGTTAAGTACTTAAAAATCGAATCGGTAGATGAGTTAGAGAGCTTACTTTTAACTGCGTTTAAGCCAACTAACTCAATTAATGACATCATAAGCAATATACGTCGTTGTATTCAAATTCACAACGAAACAGTAGGATCGTTTGGTACGAAATTAAATATGATGCTTGTTGAATGTAAACTTGCAATAAATTCTAAATATCCGAAAGGAAATGAAGCGCTCTTAAAAGAAGTTGAGGAAGAAGCATGCTACACGTTTAAAACGGGAATTATCAGCCCTATTATTCGTCAAGTGATAATAGGAAAAACGAGTAATTCACTAGATGAATTAATAAAAATGGCTACAGAAGTTGATAAAATTGAAGATCGTCAAATTCAGAGCCGACAAATAAGTACAAACTGGCAGACTTCATCATCTGCATGCCAGCAATTTAACGAAGATGAAGTGAGGTAGCTAAGAGGTTTCTTAGAAGCAAATTTTCAGCTCTCACAAGACGCTACCCCAAAAAATCTGGTCACACACCCTTTTCTAAACTTTAATCCCTCTCCAGTCTTAAACACTTCTTCCGTAAATGTATATTCAAAATTATCTGAGCAAGTTCAAAATCCATCACACAATAGGACCAATTTTCATTTTTCATCAGCGAAAACTTCTGAGAAAGAAAGGCATGAACAGTTAAAAAAATATGATTTCTGTAAAAGATTTGGACATACTTTTTCTGAGTGTCGCACCCGAGGACGCTCACAATTCTGTCACGCTTGTCGTGCTTACGGACACTCTCAAGAATCATGTCAATTAAATAATATACAACAAATGAAGCAGAAAGAGTTCCCCAGAAATGGAGGACAAACAACCGTACCAAAATGTGATTGGTGTGCTAGATCCTCACATTCCGTAGCTGACTGCTACGCAAAAAAATCTTGGGAGGAAAAACACAGTAAAAACCAAAATCATTCGGGAAACTAAAGCGGGCTAGCCTATTGCGCCCAATGGCTAACCCTTCTACATATGGGTGCAAAAATATTCATTGTGGAGAATTTGAAGAATTAGCCGATAAGTACGAAGTTTCAAGTAAAGAAAATAAAACTATTAACAACAACAAAGAAATTTCAAATTATCCTAACGTTTCTAATACTATAATCTCACTGACCATACATTTGTGAATCAACAGAAGGCTATTCAATTACAAGGCTTGTACGGTGGCACTGATCTCACCCTTCGGTCTTGTGAAGGTATTTTTCTGATAGGTAAGGGGTTAAATTGCGAATTTAATATCTGCCAGGAAAACATTTCGATTCCTTTTGATGGTATATTAGGACGCAACTTCATATGGGGCAAAGCAAACATTCTCACAGTTGAACGAATGTTGCATTTCCCTGGCAATAGTAACAACTCAACAGAATTAAAAATTCCTTTTTTATGTAAAGATGAAGTTAACCAGGTACGCAATTCATTTAAGGAAACAAGTAATACAAAAGATTGCTTGTCATCTAGCAGAAACGAAGTAGTTTCTAGTACTTTCCATCCACTTCTTACAGCATTAAGCTTGCCAGCCTCTCAGAAGCATAGAGCGACAATCACTCAAGATTCATACAGCAATGCGACTCATATCCCTCCGCGATCGGAAATGGTATTAGAAATACCTGCAATGAGCTGTTATGATGAAATGTTATGTCCCTCTCAGGAAATTATACCTGGCGTTTTTATAGCTAATTAGGCCACAGAATGGGAAATTAAGACTTAGTATGATAAATACACTTGAGAAAGAAATTATTTTACCAAATGTGGAAACTTCAATATTTACAAGTTGGAGAAGAAACATATAAGTGATGCAAAGATATCAGAAAGACAACGTTTTCAGCGACTGGAAAAAGAAATATCATTAGACCAAACACATAATACCGAGGAAAGAAAAGCAGTAAAGGAACTGTGTGAAGCATATAGTGATATATTTCATTTAGAAGGAGAACAACTACCATTTTCTAACGTTACTTCTCACAACATCCCCATGACGTGTGATCAAGCCCCTATCAATCAGAGACCATACAGACTGCCAAATATTCATAAAAATGAAATTAACAAACAAATAAAGAATATGTTAGATGAACACATTATTGCCCCAAGTAGCAGCCCCTGGAATTCGCCCCTATTGG
The DNA here is from genome assembly GCA_963930735.1 of Dioctria linearis. Lineage (NCBI taxonomy): Eukaryota > Metazoa > Arthropoda > Insecta > Diptera > Asilidae > Dioctria > Dioctria linearis. Next base: position 88,486,223 of record OZ005740.1, on the reverse strand, counting down.
TAGTTCCTAAGAAACCAGCCCCAAATGGTGAAAAGCGATGGAGAATAGTAGTCGATTTTCGGAAACTGAATGAAAAAACCATCAGTGATGCATTTCCGCTACTCACAATTGAAGACATATTGGACCAACTGGGAAATTCACGCTATTTTTCAACATTGGACTTAGCTAGCGGATACCATCAAATCCCAATGCACCCTTCAGACCGCGAAAAGACGGCTTTTAGCACGGCATACGGACATTATGAATTCCTTCGAATGCCTTTTGGATTAAAAACAGCTCCAGCAACTTTTCAGCGAGCAATGAATCGTGTGCTTACTGGTTTGCAAGGCATAAAGTGTTTTGTTTATCTAGACGATATTGTCGTCTACGGGAAAAATTTGGAATACCATATAAAAAAACTGACCGACATTTTTGAAAGATTAAGAGAATATAACTTAAAGCTTCAACCAGGAAAATGTCATTTTCTCAGGAAGGAAGTGGTCTATTTAGGCCACAAATGCTCCCATGAAGGTTGTGCTCCAGATAATGAGAAAATTAAATGTGTTCAAGAATTCCCAACACCTACCACCATAAAGCAATTGCAAAGTTTCTTAGGACTAGCCAACTACTATAGAAAGTTCATTCCCAGCTTTTCTAAGACCGCAGAGCCGCTAACGAAACTCTTACGGGGAAAACAAAAATTCATTTGGACATCGGACAGTGAAGCTGCATTCCAACTCTTAAAAAGGTCACTTACCACGCCGCCAGTCTTAGCTTATCCAGACTTTAAAAAGCCCTTTATCGTTACAACAGATGCCAGCAATGAAGCATTGGGTGCAGTATTATCGCAGGGACTTCCCGGCCATGATCGTCCTATAGCTTACGCAAGTCGGACCCTCAACAAAGCGGAAAGACACTATTCAACAATAGAAAGAGAATTGTAAGGTATAGTATGGGCCGTGAAAAATTTTAGATGTTACCTCCTCGGAAGAAAATTTACAGTCTATACGGATCACCAGCCATTGATAGGAGTGTTCAACGTTAAAGATCCCACGTCACGCTTAATACGGTTTCATCACAAATTATCGGAGAATAATTATGAGATAAAGTACAAACCAGGCCGAAAAAACTGCAATGCCGATGCTTTAAGCCGAATCCCTCAAGTAGGTATCTAATACAAACAGCAAACTTTTCCAATAGTAATTTTTTAGTTAAAAACATGTATACATATGTATCTCTTATAATTTTAATTTTACCTAGCAATAATTTTTACAGATATGTCAAACTAAAATAACGAAATGTTTTCTAATTAAAAATTTTAGGCATTCACTAGCTCGGGCTCTCCCGGAATCTCATTTCATTCATTTCCTTTCACAAGGCACTTAAAGTTTTCCATGTACAAAAAACTGCAAAAGCCACAGCCCCCACTTCAAAGGGGGAGGAATGTGATGTAAACAATGTATAAGAAATAAGTACGAAATTAATGTGTAATGTAAATCAGTTTAAGAGGTTGATCGAATATTACAAAACAAGTACACGCAACCTAGATAAATAATGGTCACACAATTATGTTGACACTAGGAAGCGACTTGTAATGTATCGATGCCTAATTGTTGAAATCACAAATCAACAAAAATTAATTAAGCAATGCCATGAAAGTTGGTGAGTGCCAGTATCGCGAAATGATTGGGAAGGTTTCGAGACAGCCTGAGCTTGAGGAAATGTAGAGTTTTGAGTAAACCTTCGTTAGGTTAAGAACACGGCGTAATTTTGTAAAGTAAACATATAGAGTAAATAAAGTAGTGGTTTTTACATTATTTCGGTGGTTTGTTTCAATAATTTTATCCCCAAAATAAATATCCATTACAGTTGTAATTTGATGAAGGAATGGGATCAGGGTGGCTCCATCATGGAACTATTTAAAGCCGTATTGGAGGAAATCACAAGCAACATTGAGTTGCTCTTACACTAGACTAAGCCATCAACTAGGACAGGTGCTTTAAACTTTGTGGGTAACGTAGCTAATGCATTACTTGGAGAATTGGACTCCGAATATACTAGCCATATGTCCCCATATGGAACCATATGGAAAATGATGTTAACCTTGTGGCGCTGATGAAGAATCATACATCCATCTTAGATTCAACAGACAACCTCGTACAACGATCACAAGAGGCTACGGTGGCTAAACTAAAGCACTTCGACAAGTTCCTCAATCAATCCATTGCCCAATTACATGACATTAACACCGAGTTGTATCAAGAAAGAGCAACACAATCGTTTATGGTATTGGCACTGCAATTAACGCTAGTTCTAAACAAATACCACAGTTATTAAACTAAAAACAGCTATCGGAACAACTCACATTAATACAAGAAGATATCCCTAGTACCCTCCAATTACCATCACGTCCAGACAACCTGTAAAAGATATACAGCTTGATGAGTGTTGAAAGTTGAATAAGCGTGGATCAGATGATATTTCGTATAAAACTCCCGCTGCTTTCGCATGAAAAATTCGAACTACTTCATATAATACCAATCCCATTTTTGGAAAACAACGAGCTAATTTGCTCATAGGATCAATAGAAAAATTCCGAATCATCAGTCTACATAGGGATCAGTACTATCCCTTATCCGAGCATGATTGAAGGGATTGCATTACGAACGACGGGGCTTTCATTTGCAAACAACAACACCCCATTTACAATAAAAGAGCAAACATTAACTCCTGTGAACTCAGTGTTCTGAGTCATGGACCATTCGAGATCGCTTGTTCCGCCACTGCTATTAGTAAGACACCGCAGTGCATTCAACTGTTAATGGTCAACAAATGGATAAAGACATACTCCTGGCACAATCAACGTCATTTGTAATGGTAATGTCGAACAAAAAACCATAGAGGGATCTGGAATTATAACATTACAGTCAAATTGTGCAATAAGGGATGAAGTCACCACTATTCTTGGACACAATGTCTTTTCCAATAATTTAAAGGGTAGAAAGGAAACTTGTCGACTTCATCCTTTTTAATACTACAACTCCTCCAATAACTTACCAATGGATGCCTTTCGCTCCTTTATCGCTATATGCATGGTCAATGTTCTGATGAAATATCTAGTCTAATCCCTTGTAGAATGATTCCTGCACGCAATACTCGCGCTGCAAACCGCGCACATCCTTTAACCCTTCAAATTACTTTCGGCCGTACAGTAAAATTCCGAGATGCTTTTTTATCCCGAACAGTGCGAATGTGGAACAGCTTACCTTCTTCTGTTTTTCCTCCGGCATACAATCTGCGGAAGTTTAAGGGCGACATACTTTGCCACCTCCGCCACTTTTCTCATATCCCCTAATCCTTTCCCTATTTCCTTCCTACCATGCTGTGCTTTGCATCATAGGGTATCCCCTGAGCTTGGCTTAATAATATAAAAAAAAACAACCATCAGGAAAAACCATAAGCAACGACATCGAAGACCTACGAGCGAGAATCAAGAATCTGAACATAAACGCTACGCTGCAACCCCATACCACCAGTCATGATGTTCATAAATATAAAGTTGCATATATTGGCCTAATCGTCATCATCATAGCCGAATGCCTTGGCACACTCCAACTTTCCATCATATTCATCTGTGGGTAGCGCAACGTTTAAATGAACCGCTAGGTCATTGAGATGTTGTGTTCAATAACTCAAAACCTGAAGCAAAATTCAATCTGTTGCTGAGGAGATTGATTCGTCTGGTGTAAAGTTAGCAGACGAGAGGAAACCGAGTGGACCTAACTCTGAAGCATAGGAATATTTCTGTTTTGTATGGTCAGATAAAGTATCTTAGTCTTTTGCCGTTCATACTGCAGATAAGCAAAGATTTTTACTTTCTTATAAGTTATTCTGGTTAATGCTTCTGACCAGTTCCGGGCAGCAGATAAAAGTATACGTTTTACACCTTCTATATTGATGCAGTTTGTAATTGACTTATTGCTGGTTTATTATTTTACTGGAAATACAGGAAAAGCATTTGTCTGGCTAGTCACATACTCGAATTAACAATAGCGATGAGCCTTCATGCTGAACGAAGTCGTCAGATTGAAAATTCTATTTCAATGCACATTTAAGATATTTCTGACTAATTATGTATTAATCTTGTTTATAATTCTTAAATCTAAAAGTTAACAAAAGATTTTTAATAATATTTAATAATTTTTAATAAAGAAGAAAAAAGAAATAATAAAAATACAGATAATTTGAAGTATGTACTTAATTTAATTCAAAGCTAGGGAAGTCGACTGGTGTTGTGACTCAGATCCATAATGCCCCGAATCACAACTATAAGGGACATCAATATATTGTCCTATACAATATATTGATGTACCACATAAAAGACCCTGAAAATAAAAAAACTATTTCATTTTAAAATTTCAATATAAATTCAAAATGCATTTAGAAATGCATTCCCACATTATAACAAAATGCAATTTAGTATGTACTATGTACATACGTACATTACCTACTTAATCGAATCTAATTGTATGTACATACATACATACACAAGTGCATATCGGATTACAGTTTTGCATTGATGCATATAGCTCGCATCAAAAAACTTTCGCATTTTCTCACGTACGTTTTTTCAACGTCGTGAGAAAACAATAAAAATGACAAAGAGCTTTTAAAGCAATCATGGGTACCTGGGGGCAATTTGCCCAAACCTCGGGGAGTTGATTTTTTAAATCCGCGGTGTATAGAACCCAAAAAATTAGTGAAAGTATTCGGTGGTGATACAGTGATTTTTCTAGAAAACCGAAAGAAGCAATATACAAAAATTGTTGTAAAAATTAAAGAAAGAGAAACAAAAGGGGAGTTATAAAGAAACAAAAAAACAAATTGTTAAAAAATAATAATAAAAGAACAAAATTTACATTAAAAGAAGTGTGTGAAAAATTAAAGAATAAAAACAAATAAAAGGCTTTTTGTTTTCTAAAATACAAAAGCAAGAACCCCAACTTTTATTGGTATTGGAGTTAAGGTGAACCTAATCCCCTTTCGGCGGCCGCTTCTCTATTAAGAAACCGAAGAGCACGAGCGGCTTAAAACCCAACAATTGGTGGCAGCGGTGTACCTACCGAAAATCAGTGCCTTCTAAATTATTAAAATCCTACGAAAGAAAAAAAAATAACAACTGGTGTTACTGTGTTTTTTCCTCCTTCTGCCTAAGTCAGTGCAAAATTAATTAAATTAAAATTAAAAAGGATAAAAAGTTCAAAAATAAAAAAAGAAGAGCCCGGGTACCCTAAAAAGGGTACTTAGAAGAAAAAAAAATAAGAATAATAAAAGTTTACGCGCCAGAGCGCTCACCGTGGGACCCAAGGAGTCTTCATCCCTGCCTCACTAAGACGATTCCCAGAAGGAAGACTACAAGAAATCGTCGTCCCGGACGCGCGACGTATCTTCACTTTCATTTGGCAATAACGAAGACGCCGTAAAGGAATTTAAATCCTACACCTCCAGCAACGTCGACAAGATTCTCCAGCAAATACAAGCCAATAGTGGATAATAAATAAGGTAGAAAAATAGAATAGTGTAATACTACCAACCACATTATATTATTGGTATTGAGCAATAGGAACAACAATTATTTTGCATATCTTTTTTAACTATTTTTCCTAAAAAACAAAAATGATTAACATTTTTTTTTTAACTATTTGCATTACTCCTGACAACAATTAACTTTACATCTAACTATTGCATTTCTAACTATTTGCATCTTTCCAAATTATTATGAATTTTACATATTTTCCAAATACTTACTTGCATTATTCCTGACTATCTATATATTTGCATATTTTCTTTTTTTTATCCCCTGGTTACTTACACATGTACATTTTCGGATTATCTACATATTTTTATATTTCAAAAAGTGAAAAAGAATTACTTTCAATCTTCATTAATTTTCGTTTAATTTGAGAAAATTTTGATTCTAAATATAAAAATTGAAATTTCCTTTTCCACGAAGCGACCTCTGCGGTAAGACCTTGTGAGCTTGCTGGCCAGGGGACTTCAGAAAAATCAATAATCGATCCCCTCCGATAGAGCTCCACAAGCCTATTGATCAGAGGAAAGATTTTGGTGGGAAAAGCGAATTTAAATTGCATGCTTTATTTATCAAATAAACTTCCCGTGTTTCCAAAATATTTTCTGCATAGAAATATTTGATTTGTAAGTTAACATCTTTTCCTTTTATCGATTTCAAACTCATTATTTGGTTTCATTAACAAAGAATTTGCGAGACGATTTAAAATTGCATACGATTTTGTAGAATCACGCTCTAGGCTCAGATATTTTAAACTTTTATGACGGCAAATTCTCATTTGTAATTAGCGAATGAAACTGGTTTTCTAATCAGAAAAAATCCTCCGCAATTTAATTTCTTTTATAATAAATGACACCACGTTTCTATTATAATTTCCTGCCAGTATAATAAAAGAATCTTAAAGCCCCACTCCCGGTAAACCATAGTTTCCTCCAATCACATTTGATGTGCAGTTATACAAAATTAAAATTTTAGTTGACTGGCCAATTATTCGTGTTGGTCAAAGACTCATATTATCGCCGACAATTTATACTCGCTTAAACAATCGAAGCAACCCTTATCCTTTTTACTATTTTACTTTAAACAAAAATGACTGAGGAAAACAAATCTTTCGATGAGCTTTGTTTGTCACAAGTCCCACAAATGTCAGATATTAGACAAATTCTGGCCGACTATCATAGAGCCAATAAAAGCAAAAAGACTTCAGACTTTACTTCTGAAAAACTCCAAAATTTGGAAGACGTATGGGCTTCATTTGAAAAAACGGAAACCCTGATTCAAGATCATGAAGATTTTACTGAAACTCATGATTATTTTAAGCAGTCATGCTATACAAAACGGAGAACTGGTACAATCTTACAAAGGCAACTCTGTCTGATAGGTTGAAATCCATATCAGTCCCAAGCGACAATGATAGCGAATACTTCGCAAACGATGTTTACATAAACATGGAAACATCATTCTCAGATACTATAATTGCCCTTCAGGAACAGCTAGATTCGCGATTTCAAGAGTTATCAAATACTACAAATGATTTAACAAATCATCACCATAATGTCTCCTTTAGAGACCAGTCGCATTTCTCCTTATCAGACGCAAGATCATTAATTCCAAATTTTAGTGGAAATTCTAAGGATTTCCACAAATTTATTTCCAGTTGTGATGACATGTACGCAACAGCATCGACGGTAAACGAAAAACACTCCCTCCTTAGCTTAATAAGGAGTAAATTATCTGCAGAGGCATATGACATATATAGATACAATCAAATATCAGATTGGTCTGAATTAAAATCTCTGTTAACTCAAGCCTTCGAAATCAAAACAGTCTCAATTAAATAATTCAAGACAAGGTAGAGAGGAAAGTGTAAAAGACTTTCTTCAAAGACTAAATGCAACACTATCCAAATTAAATGAGGCAACGCACTCTTACACAACGGATAAGGTACTTTTAAAATCTCTTTTAAAAGACAATGAGTGTCAAACAGTGAGAGCTATAGAAGATGGATTATCCAATCCACAGCTACAGACTTTAGCAAAAGTCCAGTCTGATAAATCTTTCGCTTCACTAAAATCACACATCTTGGAGCATGCATCACGTTTAGAGCAGAAACGACTCGCTTCCCAAGCACAAAACAAGGTATATCAAACTCCATTTGTGCAAGCAATAAATTCAAGTCTCCGCTGCTTCAAATGCAATAGACTGGGACATGCTGCGTCAAAATGCCCAGTCACACAACGCCCTGCACAGAGTCTTAACATAATTCCAATAACAAACCCCCAATTACAACGCTCTCCAGATTTTAATAAAATTAACTATCCACCACAATCTCATTCATGTCGATATTGCCATTGGATGGGATATACAATCCAGGAATGCAGGGCAAGAACTGCGAATAATAATCGCTTTAACGACAGCCCGGTAAATCTAAATAATTTCCGAAAGGTGAAAGATACTCCACCAACAAACACGGCTGACAGACAGCCTCAAAATAGGAACTGGCAGCAGCCAGTATTCCGAGAAAGTCGGACTTCACCGCCGAGATATAATAATGCCAATATCTCGGCTAGATCGCCATCTCCAAAGAGGAGAAATAGAAAAAGTCCATCGGCATCCAGGAAGGGAAACTGGATGTAGCGGGGGTCTCATTCGGCAACCCCTCGCACATACCAACTACAGCACAAGTCCACAGGAGACAATATCGACACAGGCAACAATAAATTAATTCATATCCCAGTCCAAATTAATAAAAATTCATTAACAATTTCTTTGCCTGTCGATATCTGCTCTGCATCAAAACTTACTTTTTTAATCGACACGGGAGCAGAGATCAGTTTAATAAAACTACATCCATTAAGGCCAGACAGTATCTACTACAGAGATGCTGTCTGCAATATAAATACTTTGTTTACAGGGTCCACTTCTACAGAAGGGCTCATCTTTGCTAAATTGAATTTAGAATCTTCGAATAATAATAATTCCATCCTAGAACACCCATTTCAAATTGTGGGAAATAACTCCATCCTCTCATACGATGGCCTATTTGGTCATGACTTTTTATCTCGATACAATGCTAGTATCAATTACAAAAATAAATATATTTCTTTAGAAATAAACGATTCAAATGAATCTTATCCTTATGAAGAATATTACACTAACTACCCATACTGTTTGCACTCGCCAAAAAGGTCAACGGTCGCATAGAATCAGCAAGTACTTGCTCTATTAGCGGGCGCTTGCCCCCAAAAACAATAACGCTAATTCTAGCGAATAATTCTTGCATTCAATGTGTCATTGCAAATATTTTTATGAATATGACACTCAGTCAAAGGTGCAAGAGAAGAATGTAAGAATTACTCGCCTGATTGTAATTTAAGTAGGTAAGCATTTTACATTTAAGTTATTTCGTTATTCGGTTTTTTTTTGTTATCGCCTTGCATAGCCAAGCAATTTATTGCAATTTTAAATTATTAATATGTATGTAGGTATTGATTTTCGCAATTAGTGGTAGGTAGGAACATATTAAGATTTGCTTAGTTAAGTGTAATTTTAATATAAATTGAATATGATTTGTAATAAACGGTCAGTCTTGTTTTTTAGTAGCAAACAGTTGTTTTAATTTTGAGTTCACTTAATCAAAGCTTCCCTTTCAGATATATAATTTTGGTGTAGTGGTACAAGAGCCGCTGCACTCTCATCAAAAGCCAAGGTGTAACACCTTGACTTGTTAAAACTTTCATAGAGAACAAAATAGTTCTTGAACATTGGTGACCCCGACGTGATTCAGGTGAAACACTTGAATCGCAGTTCAACTATATTCAGAGCAATCATCTTGAAGCCGTAATGGAGAAGCTAGCGAAGGAGCAGGACACTGTTCGAACGGAACTGCAAAAGGTTTTGATAAACTACAAAAAAGACGGAGACGACAGAAAAACCAAGGAGTATTACGAAGAAAGATTGCGACGACTGGAATCATTCTGGTCCACCTTCGATTCAAATGACAGTAAAATTAGAGCCCTACCTAAAGTTCCTCTGGAGCATGGGTACTTTACAAAGGCGTACTACGAAGAAATACACGACATATACGAATCATGCAAGACCCACTTTGAGGAACAATTACAGTCCTTCCAAGAAGACGAAGCCAGCAACGATGATTATAACGCAACTCAGTCTGAAGACAAGTCAACAGAAAATGCGTCAAGGCCACTGATTACGTTAGCCAAGTCAAATTCACCAGAAGAACAGTCTACTCCGTTGTTGTCTGAAGCCTCAGCAGATATAACTAGAATTATTAGAAGGCAAAGAGGGATCATACAATCTTTACGCCGTCTTATTGATAACACGTACGAGTCAGATGATCATCCCGAACAGTACTACCACATTAGACTCCAGACCTTAAATCAATACTGGGTCAAAATAGAGGAGTATAATCACTCCATTTGGGAGCTCGCAGATGAGCCAAGCACAGTGGGCTATAAGATTGAAGACTATATTCAGCTCGAAGAAGAGGTGCAAAAACAGCAAGTAAGTCTCTTTGCTAAAATCGCAAGGTTTGGTGCACCACAAGAGGCTGCAAGCTCCATAACAGCCAACACGACACTCAAGCTGCCACAAATATCACTTCCCAAGTTTGATGGAGACTCTTTAAAATGGCGCCAGTTCGCAGACCTATTTACTGAAATGGTACACAAACAGCAGATGGCAAATGTACAGAAAATGTGGTACCTGAAAATGAATTTGGTTGGTGAAGCTGAAAGACTCATTAGGCACTTGAGTTTATCTGAAGACAATTACACAGCTGCGTGGAAAATGCTCCATGAATGATATGAAAATCGCAGACTGCTCGTATCTGCCCTGGTAAACAAACTATTATCACAGCCAAGTCATGCTACTGACGCTGCATCTGCGAACAATATAAAGAATTTGCATGACACAACGCAAGAATGTCTCCTGGCGTTAGAGAACTTTAAAATCTCAACTGCTGACTGGGGCCCCTTATTATTATGTGTATATATAAATAAATATCCATTACAATTGGCAAATTTACAAATTTAGAAGATAGGTATATCACATATCACTAGAATCAAAAAAATAAATGTTTGAATGTACACATCATGATGTATGTACACGTCTAAAAAAAGAAAAAGAAAATATAATCGTTTAATGTACACATGATGTATGTATGTACACATAAACAACAAAAAATTAAGACGCCAACCGATAAACAAATAGCACAAGCAATTAAGGTGTTATGATTTAATTTAATTAAACTGCTCGTTCAGCATTTTTTTTCTCGTATTATTACTTATGTCATTCAGTTCGAAGATTCAAAATCTAGGTGCACGAAATCGACGTCAGCGTTTTCTTAATACTACTCAAACTCCAGAATTTGCGCGATTTTGTGACAGAACTGATTCCCTAACTCTGGAATCCGAATTAGATGAGGTGTTTGAAGCTCCATTAAATCCCGCTAGAAGCGACGACTTACCTAATCAAGTGACCAAATAACAGTCCCCATTCAGCTCAGTGATTGCAGCTTAAGTACTGCAGAAACAATAACACGAGCCCAAACAAACCCTGATCTTGTTCAGAAATTAAATATTTGTATTGATAATATGGCCACTTTGTCACTAGAAAATATTTCCAAGCTGGTCAATAACATCGTACCTGTATTTCACGGGCAAAGAAATTATAATTCAAACGAATTACTTATTTTTCTCGATTGTTGCAAGCAAGTAGAGAATTCTTTGACCTCCTCCGAAGAAAAAAACTTGTTGATACCCCTAATGAAAACAAAACTGAGGGGAGAAGCTTATGATCTGGTTAAGTACTTAAAAATCGAATCGGTAGATGAGTTAGAGAGCTTACTTTTAACTGCGTTTAAGCCAACTAACTCAATTAATGACATCATAAGCAATATACGTCGTTGTATTCAAATTCACAACGAAACAGTAGGATCGTTTGGTACGAAATTAAATATGATGCTTGTTGAATGTAAACTTGCAATAAATTCTAAATATCCGAAAGGAAATGAAGCGCTCTTAAAAGAAGTTGAGGAAGAAGCATGCTACACGTTTAAAACGGGAATTATCAGCCCTATTATTCGTCAAGTGATAATAGGAAAAACGAGTAATTCACTAGATGAATTAATAAAAATGGCTACAGAAGTTGATAAAATTGAAGATCGTCAAATTCAGAGCCGACAAATAAGTACAAACTGGCAGACTTCATCATCTGCATGCCAGCAATTTAACGAAGATGAAGTGAGGTAGCTAAGAGGTTTCTTAGAAGCAAATTTTCAGCTCTCACAAGACGCTACCCCAAAAAATCTGGTCACACACCCTTTTCTAAACTTTAATCCCTCTCCAGTCTTAAACACTTCTTCCGTAAATGTATATTCAAAATTATCTGAGCAAGTTCAAAATCCATCACACAATAGGACCAATTTTCATTTTTCATCAGCGAAAACTTCTGAGAAAGAAAGGCATGAACAGTTAAAAAAATATGATTTCTGTAAAAGATTTGGACATACTTTTTCTGAGTGTCGCACCCGAGGACGCTCACAATTCTGTCACGCTTGTCGTGCTTACGGACACTCTCAAGAATCATGTCAATTAAATAATATACAACAAATGAAGCAGAAAGAGTTCCCCAGAAATGGAGGACAAACAACCGTACCAAAATGTGATTGGTGTGCTAGATCCTCACATTCCGTAGCTGACTGCTACGCAAAAAAATCTTGGGAGGAAAAACACAGTAAAAACCAAAATCATTCGGGAAACTAAAGCGGGCTAGCCTATTGCGCCCAATGGCTAACCCTTCTACATATGGGTGCAAAAATATTCATTGTGGAGAATTTGAAGAATTAGCCGATAAGTACGAAGTTTCAAGTAAAGAAAATAAAACTATTAACAACAACAAAGAAATTTCAAATTATCCTAACGTTTCTAATACTATAATCTCACTGACCATACATTTGTGAATCAACAGAAGGCTATTCAATTACAAGGCTTGTACGGTGGCACTGATCTCACCCTTCGGTCTTGTGAAGGTATTTTTCTGATAGGTAAGGGATTAAATTGCGAATTTAATATCTGCCAGGAAAACATTTCGATTCCTTTTGATGGTATATTAGGACGCAACTTCATATGGGGCAAAGCAAACATTCTCACAGTTGAACGAATGTTGCATTTCCCTGGCAATAGTAACAACTCAACAGAATTAAAAATTCCTTTTTTATGTAAAGATGAAGTTAACCAGGTACGCAATTCATTTAAGGAAACAAGTAATACAAAAGATTGCTTGTCATCTAGCAGAAACGAAGTAGTTTCTAGTACTTTCCATCCACTTCTTACAGCATTAAGCTTGCCAGCCTCTCAGAAGCATAGAGCGACAATCACTCAAGATTCATACAGCAATGCGACTCATATCCCTCCGCGATCGGAAATGGTATTAGAAATACCTGCAATGAGCTGTTATGATGAAATGTTATGTCCCTCTCAGGAAATTATACCTGGCGTTTTTATAGCTAATTAGGCCACAGAATGGGAAATTAAGACTTAGTATGATAAATACACTTGAGAAAGAAATTATTTTACCAAATGTGGAAACTTCAATATTTACAAGTTGGAGAAGAAACATATAAGTGATGCAAAGATATCAGAAAGACAACGTTTTCAGCGACTGGAAAAAGAAATATCATTAGACCAAACACATAATACCGAGGAAAGAAAAGCAGTAAAGGAACTGTGTGAAGCATATAGTGATATATTTCATTTAGAAGGAGAACAACTACCATTTTCTAACGTTACTTCTCACAACATCCCCATGACGTGTGATCAAGCCCCTATCAATCAGAGACCATACAGACTGCCAAATATTCATAAAAATGAAATTAACAAACAAATAAAGAATATGTTAGATGAACACATTATTGCCCCAAGTAGCAGCCCCTGGAATTCGCCCCTATTGGTAGTTCCTAAGAAACCAGCCCCAAATGGTGAAAAGCGATGGAGAATAGTAGTCGATTTTCGGAAACTGAATGAAAAAACCATCAGTGATGCATTTCCGCTACTCACAATTGAAGACATATTGGACCAACTGGGAAATTCACGCTATTTTTCAACATTGGACTTAGCTAGCGGATACCATCAAATCCCAATGCACCCTTCAGACCGCGAAAAGACGGCTTTTAGCACGGCATACGGACATTATGAATTCCTTCGAATGCCTTTTGGATTAAAAACAGCTCCAGCAACTTTTCAGCGAGCAATGAATCGTGTGCTTACTGGTTTGCAAGGCATAAAGTGTTTTGTTTATCTAGACGATATTGTCGTCTACGGGAAAAATTTGGAATACCATATAAAAAAACTGACCGACATTTTTGAAAGATTAAGAGAATATAACTTAAAGCTTCAACCAGGAAAATGTCATTTTCTCAGGAAGGAAGTGGTCTATTTAGGCCACAAATGCTCCCATGAAGGTTGTGCTCCAGATAATGAGAAAATTAAATGTGTTCAAGAATTCCCAACACCTACCACCATAAAGCAATTGCAAAGTTTCTTAGGACTAGCCAACTACTATAGAAAGTTCATTCCCAGCTTTTCTAAGACCGCAGAGCCGCTAACGAAACTCTTACGGGGAAAACAAAAATTCATTTGGACATCGGACAGTGAAGCTGCATTCCAACTCTTAAAAAGGTCACTTACCACGCCGCCAGTCTTAGCTTATCCAGACTTTAAAAAGCCCTTTATCGTTACAACAGATGCCAGCAATGAAGCATTGGGTGCAGTATTATCGCAGGGACTTCCCGGCCATGATCGTCCTATAGCTTACGCAAGTCGGACCCTCAACAAAGCGGAAAGACACTATTCAACAATAGAAAGAGAATTGTAAGGTATAGTATGGGCCGTGAAAAATTTTAGATGTTACCTCCTCGGAAGAAAATTTACAGTCTATACGGATCACCAGCCATTGATAGGAGTGTTCAACGTTAAAGATCCCACGTCACGCTTAATACGGTTTCATCACAAATTATCGGAGAATAATTATGAGATAAAGTACAAACCAGGCCGAAAAAACTGCAATGCCGATGCTTTAAGCCGAATCCCTCAAGTAGGTATCTAATACAAACAGCAAACTTTTCCAATAGTAATTTTTTAGTTAAAAACATGTATACATATGTATCTCTTATAATTTTAATTTTACCTAGCAATAATTTTTACAGATATGTCAAACTAAAATAACGAAATGTTTTCTAATTAAAAATTTTAGGCATTCACTAGCTCGGGCTCTCCCGGAATCTCATTTCATTCATTTCCTTTCACAAGGCACTTAAAGTTTTCCATGTACAAAAAACTGCAAAAGCCACAGCCCCCACTTCAAAGGGGGAGGAATGTGATGTAAACAATGTATAAGAAATAAGTACGAAATTAATGTGTAATGTAAATCAGTTTAAGAGGTTGATCGAATATTACAAAACAAGTACACGCAACCTAGATAAATAATGGTCACACAATTATGTTGACACTAGGAAGCGACTTGTAATGTATCGATGCCTAATTGTTGAAATCACAAATCAACAAAAATTAATTAAGCAATGCCATGAAAGTTGGTGAGTGCCAGTATCGCGAAATGATTGGGAAGGTTTCGAGACAGCCTGAGCTTGAGGAAATGTAGAGTTTTGAGTAAACCTTCGTTAGGTTAAGAACACGGCGTAATTTTGTAAAGTAAACATATAGAGTAAATAAAGTAGTGGTTTTTACATTATTTCGGTGGTTTGTTTCAATAATTTTATCCCCAAAATAAATATCCATTACAGTTGTAATTTGATGAAGGAATGGGATCAGGGTGGCTCCATCATGGAACTATTTAAAGCCGTATTGGAGGAAATCACAAGCAACATTGAGTTGCTCTTACACTAGACTAAGCCATCAACTAGGACAGGTGCTTTAAACTTTGTGGGTAACGTAGCTAATGCATTACTTGGAGAATTGGACTCCGAATATACTAGCCATATGTCCCCATATGGAACCATATGGAAAATGATGTTAACCTTGTGGCGCTGATGAAGAATCATACATCCATCTTAGATTCAACAGACAACCTCGTACAACGATCACAAGAGGCTACGGTGGCTAAACTAAAGCACTTCGACAAGTTCCTCAATCAATCCATTGCCCAATTACATGACATTAACACCGAGTTGTATCAAGAAAGAGCAACACAATCGTTTATGGTATTGGCACTGCAATTAACGCTAGTTCTAAACAAATACCACAGTTATTAAACTAAAAACAGCTATCGGAACAACTCACATTAATACAAGAAGATATCCCTAGTACCCTCCAATTACCATCACGTCCAGACAACCTGTAAAAGATATACAGCTTGATGAGTGTTGAAAGTTGAATAAGCGTGGATCAGATGATATTTCGTATAAAACTCCCGCTGCTTTCGCATGAAAAATTCGAACTACTTCATATAATACCAATCCCATTTTTGGAAAACAACGAGCTAATTTGCTCATAGGATCAATAGAAAAATTCCGAATCATCAGTCTACATAGGGATCAGTACTATCCCTTATCCGAGCATGATTGAAGGGATTGCATTACGAACGACGGGGCTTTCATTTGCAAACAACAACACCCCATTTACAATAAAAGAGCAAACATTAACTCCTGTGAACTCAGTGTTCTGAGTCATGGACCATTCGAGATCGCTTGTTCCGCCACTGCTATTAGTAAGACACCGCAGTGCATTCAACTGTTAATGGTCAACAAATGGATAAAGACATACTCCTGGCACAATCAACGTCATTTGTAATGGTAATGTCGAACAAAAAACCATAGAGGGATCTGGAATTATAACATTACAGTCAAATTGTGCAATAAGGGATGAAGTCACCACTATTCTTGGACACAATGTCTTTTCCAATAATTTAAAGGGTAGAAAGGAAACTTGTCGACTTCATCCTTTTTAATACTACAACTCCTCCAATAACTTACCAATGGATGCCTTTCGCTCCTTTATCGCTATATGCATGGTCAATGTTCTGATGAAATATCTAGTCTAATCCCTTGTAGAATGATTCCTGCACGCAATACTCGCACTGCAAACCGCGCACATCCTTTAACCCTTCAAATTACTTTCGGCCGTACAGTAAAATTCCGAGATGCTTTTTTATCCCGAACAGTGCGAATGTGGAACAGCTTACCTTCTTCTGTTTTTCCTCCGGCATACAATCTGCGGAAGTTTAAGGGCGACATACTTTGCCACCTCCGCCACTTTTCTCATATCCCCTAATCCTTTCCCTATTTCCTTCCTACCATGCTGTGCTTTGCATCATAGGGTATCCCCTGAGCTTGGCTTAATAATATAAAAAAAAACAACCATCAGGAAAAACCATAAGCAACGACATCGAAGACCTACGAGCGAGAATCAAGAATCTGAACATAAACGCTACGCTGCAACCCCATACCACCAGTCATGATGTTCATAAATATAAAGTTGCATATATTGGCCTAATCGTCATCATCATAGCCGAATGCCTTGGCACACTCCAACTTTCCATCATATTCATCTGTGGGTAGCGCAACGTTTAAATGAACCGCTAGGTCATTGAGATGTTGTGTTCAATAACTCAAAACCTGAAGCAAAATTCAATCTGTTGCTGAGGAGATTGATTCGTCTGGTGTAAAGTTAGCAGACGAGAGGAAACCGAGTGGACCTAACTCTGAAGCATAGGAATATTTCTGTTTTGTATGGTCAGATAAAGTATCTTAGTCTTTTGCCGTTCATACTGCAGATAAGCAAAGATTTTTACTTTCTTATAAGTTATTCTGGTTAATGCTTCTGACCAGTTCCGGGCAGCAGATAAAAGTATACGTTTTACACCTTCTATATTGATGCAGTTTGTAATTGACTTATTGCTGGTTTATTATTTTACTGGAAATACAGGAAAAGCATTTGTCTGGCTAGTCACATACTCGAATTAACAATAGCGATGAGCCTTCATGCTGAACGAAGTCGTCAGATTGAAAATTCTATTTCAATGCACATTTAAGATATTTCTGACTAATTATGTATTAATCTTGTTTATAATTCTTAAATCTAAAAGTTAACAAAAGATTTTTAATAATATTTAATAATTTTTAATAAAGAAGAAAAAAGAAATAATAAAAATACAGATAATTTGAAGTATGTACTTAATTTAATTCAAAGCTAGGGAAGTCGACTGGTGTTGTGACTCAGATCCATAATGCCCCGAATCACAACTATAAGGGACATCAATATATTGTCCTATACAATATATTGATGTACCACATAAAAGACCCTGAAAATAAAAAAACTATTTCATTTTAAAATTTCAATATAAATTCAAAATGCATTTAGAAATGCATTCCCACATTATAACAAAATGCAATTTAGTATGTACTATGTACATACGTACATTACCTACTTAATCGAATCTAATTGTATGTACATACATACATACACAAGTGCATATCGGATTACAGTTTTGCATTGATGCATATAGCTCGCATCAAAAAACTTTCGCATTTTCTCACGTACGTTTTTTCAACGTCGTGAGAAAACAATAAAAATGACAAAGAGCTTTTAAAGCAATCATGGGTACCTGGGGGCAATTTGCCCAAACCTCGGGGAGTTGATTTTTTAAATCCGCGGTGTATAGAACCCAAAAAATTAGTGAAAGTATTCGGTGGTGATACAGTGATTTTTCTAGAAAACCGAAAGAAGCAATATACAAAAATTGTTGTAAAAATTAAAGAAAGAGAAACAAAAGGGGAGTTATAAAGAAACAAAAAAACAAATTGTTAAAAAATAATAATAAAAGAACAAAATTTACATTAAAAGAAGTGTGTGAAAAATTAAAGAATAAAAACAAATAAAAGGCTTTTTGTTTTCTAAAATACAAAAGCAAGAACCCCAACTTTTATTGGTATTGGAGTTAAGGTGAACCTAATCCCCTTTCGGCGGCCGCTTCTCTATTAAGAAACCGAAGAGCACGAGCGGCTTAAAACCCAACAATTGGTGGCAGCGGTGTACCTACCGAAAATCAGTGCCTTCTAAATTATTAAAATCCTACGAAAGAAAAAAAAATAACAACTGGTGTTACTGTGTTTTTTCCTCCTTCTGCCTAAGTCAGTGCAAAATTAATTAAATTAAAATTAAAAAGGATAAAAAGTTCAAAAATAAAAAAAGAAGAGCCCGGGTACCCTAAAAAGGGTACTTAGAAGAAAAAAAAAATAAGAATAATAAAAGTTTACGCGCCAGAGCGCTCACCGTGGGACCCAAGGAGGCTTCATCCCTGCCTCACTAAGACGATTCCCAGAAGGAAGACTACAAGAAATCGTCGTCCCGGACGCGCGACGTATCTTCACTTTCATTTGGCAATAACGAAGACGCCGTAAAGGAATTTAAATCCTACACCTCCAGCAACGTCGACAAGATTCTCCAGCAAATACAAGCCAATAGTGGATAATAAATAAGGTAGAAAAATAGAATAGTGTAATACTACCAACCACATTATATTATTGGTATTGAGCAATAGGAACAACAATTATTTTGCATATCTTTTTTAACTATTTTTCCTAAAAAACAAAAATGATTAACATTTTTTTTTTTTAACTATTTGCATTACTCCTGACAACAATTAACTTTACATCTAACTATTGCATTTCTAACTATTTGCATCTTTCCAAATTATTATGAATTTTACATATTTTCCAAATACTTACTTGCATTATTCCTGACTATCTATATATTTGCATATTTTCTTTTTTTTATCCCCTGGTTACTTACACATGTACATTTTCGGATTATCTACATATTTTTATATTTCAAAAAGTGAAAAAGAATTACTTTCAATCTTCATTAATTTTCGTTTAATTTGAGAAAATTTTGATTCTAAATATAAAAATTGAAATTTCCTTTTCCACGAAGCGACCTCTGCGGTAAGACCTTGTGAGCTTGCTGGCCAGGGGACTTCAGAAAAATCAATAATCGATCCCCTCCGATAGAGCTCCACAAGCCTATTGATCAGAGGAAAGATTTTGGTGGGAAAAGCGAATTTAAATTGCATGCTTTATTTATCAAATAAACTTCCCGTGTTTCCAAAATATTTTCTGCATAGAAATATTTGATTTGTAAGTTAACATCTTTTCCTTTTATCGATTTCAAACTCATTATTTGGTTTCATTAACAAAGAATTTGCGAGACGATTTAAAATTGCATACGATTTTGTAGAATCACGCTCTAGGCTCAGATATTTTAAACTTTTATGACGGCAAATTCTCATTTGTAATTAGCGAATGAAACTGGTTTTCTAATCAGAAAAAATCCTCCGCAATTTAATTTCTTTTATAATAAATGACACCACGTTTCTATTATAATTTCCTGCCAGTATAATAAAAGAATCTTAAAGCCCCACTCCCGGTAAACCATAGTTTCCTCCAATCACATTTGATGTGCAGTTATACAAAATTAAAATTTTAGTTGACTGGCCAATTATTCGTGTTGGTCAAAGACTCATATTATCGCCGACAATTTATACTCGCTTAAACAATCGAAGCAACCCTTATCCTTTTTACTATTTTACTTTAAACAAAAATGACTGAGGAAAACAAATCTTTCGATGAGCTTTGTTTGTCACAAGTCCCACAAATGTCAGATATTAGACAAATTCTGGCCGACTATCATAGAGCCAATAAAAGCAAAAAGACTTCAGACTTTACTTCTGAAAAACTCCAAAATTTGGAAGACGTATGGGCTTCATTTGAAAAAACGGAAACCCTGATTCAAGATCATGAAGATTTTACTGAAACTCATGATTATTTTAAGCAGTCATGCTATACAAAACGGAGAACTGGTACAATCTTACAAAGGCAACTCTGTCTGATAGGTTGAAATCCATATCAGTCCCAAGCGACAATGATAGCGAATACTTCGCAAACGATGTTTACATAAACATGGAAACATCATTCTCAGATACTATAATTGCCCTTCAGGAACAGCTAGATTCGCGATTTCAAGAGTTATCAAATACTACAAATGATTTAACAAATCATCACCATAATGTCTCCTTTAGAGACCAGTCGCATTTCTCCTTATCAGACGCAAGATCATTAATTCCAAATTTTAGTGGAAATTCTAAGGATTTCCACAAATTTATTTCCAGTTGTGATGACATGTACGCAACAGCATCGACGGTAAACGAAAAACACTCCCTCCTTAGCTTAATAAGGAGTAAATTATCTGCAGAGGCATATGACATATATAGATACAATCAAATATCAGATTGGTCTGAATTAAAATCTCTGTTAACTCAAGCCTTCGAAATCAAAACAGTCTCAATTAAATAATTCAAGACAAGGTAGAGAGGAAAGTGTAAAAGACTTTCTTCAAAGACTAAATGCAACACTATCCAAATTAAATGAGGCAACGCACTCTTACACAACGGATAAGGTACTTTTAAAATCTCTTTTAAAAGACAATGAGTGTCAAACAGTGAGAGCTATAGAAGATGGATTATCCAATCCACAGCTACAGACTTTAGCAAAAGTCCAGTCTGATAAATCTTTCGCTTCACTAAAATCACACATCTTGGAGCATGCATCACGTTTAGAGCAGAAACGACTCGCTTCCCAAGCACAAAACAAGGTATATCAAACTCCATTTGTGCAAGCAATAAATTCAAGTCTCCGCTGCTTCAAATGCAATAGACTGGGACATGCTGCGTCAAAATGCCCAGTCACACAACGCCCTGCACAGAGTCTTAACATAATTCCAATAACAAACCCCCAATTACAACGCTCTCCAGATTTTAATAAAATTAACTATCCACCACAATCTCATTCATGTCGATATTGCCATTGGATGGGATATACAATCCAGGAATGCAGGGCAAGAACTGCGAATAATAATCGCTTTAACGACAGCCCGGTAAATCTAAATAATTTCCGAAAGGTGAAAGATACTCCACCAACAAACACGGCTGACAGACAGCCTCAAAATAGGAACTGGCAGCAGCCAGTATTCCGAGAAAGTCGGACTTCACCGCCGAGATATAATAATGCCAATATCTCGGCTAGATCGCCATCTCCAAAGAGGAGAAATAGAAAAAGTCCATCGGCATCCAGGAAGGGAAACTGGATGTAGCGGGGGTCTCATTCGGCAACCCCTCGCACATACCAACTACAGCACAAGTCCACAGGAGACAATATCGACACAGGCAACAATAAATTAATTCATATCCCAGTCCAAATTAATAAAAATTCATTAACAATTTCTTTGCCTGTCGATATCTGCTCTGCATCAAAACTTACTTTTTTAATCGACACGGGAGCAGAGATCAGTTTAATAAAACTACATCCATTAAGGCCAGACAGTATCTACTACAGAGATGCTGTCTGCAATATAAATACTTTGTTTACAGGGTCCACTTCTACAGAAGGGCTCATCTTTGCTAAATTGAATTTAGAATCTTCGAATAATAATAATTCCATCCTAGAACACCCATTTCAAATTGTGGGAAATAACTCCATCCTCTCATACGATGGCCTATTTGGTCATGACTTTTTATCTCGATACAATGCTAGTATCAATTACAAAAATAAATATATTTCTTTAGAAATAAACGATTCAAATGAATCTTATCCTTATGAAGAATATTACACTAACTACCCATACTGTTTGCACTCGCCAAAAAGGTCAACGGTCGCATAGAATCAGCAAGTACTTGCTCTATTAGCGGGCGCTTGCCCCCAAAAACAATAACGCTAATTCTAGCGAATAATTCTTGCATTCAATGTGTCATTGCAAATATTTTTATGAATATGACACTCAGTCAAAGGTGCAAGAGAAGAATGTAAGAATTACTCGCCTGATTGTAATTTAAGTAGGTAAGCATTTTACATTTAAGTTATTTCGTTATTCGGTTTTTTTTTGTTATCGCCTTGCATAGCCAAGCAATTTATTGCAATTTTAAATTATTAATATGTATGTAGGTATTGATTTTCGCAATTAGTGGTAGGTAGGAACATATTAAGATTTGCTTAGTTAAGTGTAATTTTAATATAAATTGAATATGATTTGTAATAAACGGTCAGTCTTGTTTTTTAGTAGCAAACAGTTGTTTTAATTTTGAGTTCACTTAATCAAAGCTTCCCTTTCAGATATATAATTTTGGTGTAGTGGTACAAGAGCCGCTGCACTCTCATCAAAAGCCAAGGTGTAACACCTTGACTTGTTAAAACTTTCATAGAGAACAAAATAGTTCTTGAACATTGGTGACCCCGACGTGATTCAGGTGAAACACTTGAATCGCAGTTCAACTATATTCAGAGCAATCATCTTGAAGCCGTAATGGAGAAGCTAGCGAAGGAGCAGGACACTGTAGGAACGGAACTGCAAAAGGTTTTGATAAACTACAAAAAAGACGGAGACGACAGAAAAACCAAGGAGTATTACGAAGAAAGATTGCGACGACTGGAATCATTCTGGTCCACCTTCGATTCAAATGACAGTAAAATTAGAGCCCTACCTAAAGTTCCTCTGGAGCATGGGTACTTTACAAAGGCGTACTACGAAGAAATACACGACATATACGAATCATGCAAGACCCACTTTGAGGAACAATTACAGTCCTTCCAAGAAGACGAAGCCAGCAACGATGATTATAACGCAACTCAGTCTGAAGACAAGTCAACAGAAAATGCGTCAAGGCCACTGATTACGTTAGCCAAGTCAAATTCACCAGAAGAACAGTCTACTCCGTTGTTGTCTGAAGCCTCAGCAGATATAACTAGAATTATTAGAAGGCAAAGAGGGATCATACAATCTTTACGCCGTCTTATTGATAACACGTACGAGTCAGATGATCATCCCGAACAGTACTACCACATTAGACTCCAGACCTTAAATCAATACTGGGTCAAAATAGAGGAGTATAATCACTCCATTTGGGAGCTCGCAGATGAGCCAAGCACAGTGGGCTATAAGATTGAAGACTATATTCAGCTCGAAGAAGAGGTGCAAAAACAGCAAGTAAGTCTCTTTGCTAAAATCGCAAGGTTTGGTGCACCACAAGAGGCTGCAAGCTCCATAACAGCCAACGCGACACTCAAGCTGCCACAAATATCACTTCCCAAGTTTGATGGAGACTCTTTAAAATGGCGCCAGTTCGCAGACCTATTTACTGAAATGGTACACAAACAGCAGATGGCAAATGTACAGAAAATGTGGTACCTGAAAATGAATTTGGTTGGTGAAGCTGAAAGACTCATTAGGCACTTGAGTTTATCTGAAGACAATTACACAGCTTCGTGGAAAATGCTCCATGAATGATATGAAAATCGCAGACTGCTCGTATCTGCCCTGGTAAACAAACTATTATCACAGCCAAGTCATGCTACTGACGCTGCATCTGCGAACAATATAAAGAATTTGCATGACACAACGCAAGAATGTCTCCTGGCGTTAGAGAACTTTAAAATCTCAACTGCTGACTGGGGCCCCTTATTATTGCATATCTTGATAAAAAGGCTAGATAGAGCCACTCATACCTTGTATGAACAATCATTGACCAACCCAAGGGAGATACAGTCCACGAAAGAATTCTTGAAATTTCTACAAACAAGATTTCAATCACTGGAAGCCCTGGGTAACAAACTAAGACATACAGAGGACATTCAGAGAAAATCCAACAGCGCCAAATCCTTGACATCAGTTGTACACACCAACTCATCAATCAGGCAAGCTGATTGTGTGGTATGCAAAGGAAATCATCCGTTATTCGCATGCAAGGACTTCTTGAAATTAACATCAGCAGCTAGATTAAATCTGCTCCGCAAACACGAACTGTGTGTCAATTGTCTAAGATCAGGACACAATGCCACAAGCTGCAATGCTCGAGGATGCACAAAGTGTAATAAACGGCATAACACCTTAGTGCATCTAACTACACCAGATCATTCATCATCAACACAAGTCAGAGATTCCAATACACTCCAGACACAAGTAGCTAGCAGACCATCTATATCACCAGGGTTGGTGGAGCAGGGTTCAACTGTAGCAATCATTACCAATCAGGGTCAAAGAAAATATACACTGCTCAGTACAGCTATAATAAAAGTGATTAACAACCAAGGCAAATGTGTGGAAGGTCGAGCTGTATTAGATTCAGGTTCGCAAGTTAACCTAATTACTGACAGATTAGTCAAGAAGTTAAACTTGAATACATCAACTGATTCAATGTGTATACAAGGCATTGGCGACAAGAAACAGCGAACACAGAAAAGAGTAAGTGTACAAATGCAATCGCATTAAATGGCTTCTCTGCGAGATTGGAGGCATTTGTCCTTCCACATATAATCTCATCTCAGCCGACGCAATTGATTAACACGTCAAAGTGGTCTATTCCACACAATATTCAGCTAGCAGACCCTGATTTCAACCAGCCAGAACGTATCGATATCTTACTAGGTGCTGAATTCTACCTCCAGCTACTGTTAATTGGCCAAATAAGATTGAAGAATGATGGACCAATCCTGCAAAATACATTGTTGGGATGGATAGTTTCAGGAAACAATGTAACAAGGCCAGCGACAGCAACATGCAGCATCTGTAGTGAAGACGAGAGCATAGATCAAAGAATTGAAAAATTCTGGAAACTGGAAGAGCCTATGGAAGTCAAGTCCAATCGCACTCCATTAGAGAAGCGCTGTGAAGATCATTTCACTCAAACAACTAGAAGGAGTTCCGATGGGCGTTACATAGTAAAGCTACCATTCGCTGACGTCCCAAGTAAGCTGGGAGAATCCAAAGACATAGCCATCAGACGATTCTTCGCACTAGAAAAAAGGTTAGCTAAGAATCCCACCTTACGATTTATGAACGAGTATCTAACGGGAGGACATATGGAACCCATCAATCTTGAGACTATTGAGCCACCATATTATTTCCTGCCTCACCACAGCGTATTGAAACCAGATAGTACGACGACACCACTGAGAGTCGTGTTTGATGCATCTGCAAAGACGTCTTCAAACATATCGCTAAACGAACTACTATGTGCAGGACCAACCATTCAAGATGAACTCTTCGCCATCCTGCTGCGTTTCAGAATGACACGATTTGTATTTACCGCTGATATTCAAAAAATGTATCGGCAGGTAATACTAGATGAGGAAGATAGAAAATACCACATCATAGTTTGGAGAAACCATCCAAATGAGGCTCTTAGATACTATCAACTATGCACAGTTACATATGGAACGACATCAGCTCCATATTTAGCAACAAAGTGCTTGCAAAGGTTGGCCCAAGAACAACCCGAAAACTATCCAGTTGGATCTCAGGTTTTAAAAACTGACATTTATGTTGACAATGTTATGACGGGATCCAACAGCATGGTGGAAATCCTCGAAATGCAAGAGCAACTTACAAAATTGCTTCGCGAAGGAGGCTTCACTTTGAGAAAATGGTGCGCCAACCATCCTAGACTCCTTCAAAACGTCAAACCAGAAGATCAAGAAGTGCAATTAGATTTTACAGATGAAACTGAAGAGCGGATCAAAACTCTAGGTTTGACATGGCTACCAAAGACCGATAATTTTTGTATAAAGGTCAATGAAGCCAATGAGCAAAGAGTGTCAAAGCGAATAGTAGCATCAGACATAGCAAAATTGTTTGATCCTCTCGGAATGATGGCTCCTGTTATAGTCACCGCCAAAATCTTTCTGCAAGAGTTATGGCAACTTCGACTTGATTGGGATGCGGCCCTACCTCAAGAGTCACACACCAAATGGATGAAATTTCGTTACGACCTAAGGCATCTGAAAAACATACAGGTTCCTAGACATGTTTTTGGCCATGAAACCTCCAAACAAATGCAGATTCACGCTTTTTCCGATGCCACCGAAAAGGCGTATGGGGCAGCGATCTACATGCGATCCATCAACCAAAGGGGATCAATTATAGTGCGCCTATTGTGCGCCAAATCCAGGGTAGCTCCACTAAAGAAGGCAACAATCCCGCGTCTAGAACTATGTGCTGCTAACCTAGCTGCACAACTTACCAACCGAGGAATGGAAATTCTAGGAGCCAAAGACACACCCACATACTACTGGATAGATTCCGAGATTGTCCTAGCATGGATAAGTGCAGAATCTTCATCCTTTCAGACGTTTGTGGCAAACAGGATATCATCCATCCAATCATTATCCATAGTTGAACAATGGCGTCATGTTAGTTCTAAGAAAAATCCAGCTGATGTTCTCTCCAGAGGAATTTCTCCAGAAAAATTGGCAACCTGCAATATCTGGTTCTACGGACCACCATTCTTACATGGAAGTGAATCAATATGGCCTCCATCATATTTTACCTCGCTGTGTCGTTGACTGCGGCTGGTGGCGCCCAAATTTTTGTGTTGTTGTGTGTCGCTTTTTTTCTTTTTTGCTTTTTTGTTTTTGCCTTCAGCATGCAGAATTTTATTTTAGATTTCTGCAACATTCGCGGATTAAGAGCAAATCGGTTTTCGGTGTACTGCCACCTTAACTCAAAAAATCCGGCAATTCTTGCGCTAAGTGAAACCAAGGTCGTTTCTGATGCTGATATTAATCAGTATCACGTCCCTGGTTACAGCTTCGTGCCTCTTTTTTCTCAGCATAGAGGGATCGCAGTATATATTAGGAATGATGTGGCCTTTACTATTCTTCAAGATTTGCCTTCTGCTAATCCAGAGTTTAATTATATCTGGATTAGGTTCAAACTTCACAAGCACATCATTTACTTCTGTTTCCTTTATCGCAGCCCAAATATGTCTGATGACGACACGGTATCCGTATTTGACAATATCTCCAACAATATTGATCATTTGCTTTCTGTTTCCCCCTCTTCCGAAATCGTCCTGGCAGGCGATTTTAATGTTCATAATATACCGTGGCTCAGACATTCTTCTACCACAAGTCCTGCGGGCCGTTTCGTTGAACTCTTCTGTGAATCATTTAATTTGCAACAGCTAGTGGATGCACCAACGCGAATTCCTGATGCAGCTGGAGATAAAGCTAATTTACTCGACTTGTTTCTAACATCTCATCCTGACAAATATTCCATTTCAGTCGGTTCCCCTCTTGGAAATTCAGACCATTGTTTAATCACGGCTCAATTTACCACCTCAAACCTGTGCCGCCCAACTGCTCCACCTACAAGTAGGCTTCTTTGGCACTATAAGAATGCTGATTGGGAAAGTCTCAATAAGTATCTTAAAGAAATTGATTGGTCGGTTTGTTTTGCTTCGAGGGATGTTGATGAATGCACATTACAATTTAGTAACATACTAAATCTTGGCATGCGTGAATACATTCCGTATTCTTACAGCAGGTCTCAACAACAGCATGATCGCTCCTGGTTTAACGATAAGTGTAACCAAGCTATAAAAGCGAAAGAGTCTGCTTTTCGCGCCTATCAATTGCATCCATGTCCGGAAATGAAACAAGTCTACAAGACTGCACGGAACACCTGCAAGTCCATTATCCAGAGAGAAAAATTTCTTTTTGACCAGAATATTAGACAAAGAATCTTGACAAGCCGCAAAGGTAGCAAAGGTTTCTGGTCCCTGGTCAAAACCATCAGGAACAATTTCACCAGTTCCTCTATACCTTCACTACTTAATAATGGAGAAGTGATTGTTGACTCCCTGGATAAAGCTAATATTTTAGCTGCTAGATTCGCTTCAAATTCTCGTCTTCCACCAACTTCACAAACACCTGTTTTGCATCGCCCGTGTGAATGTGTACAAGAGCCAATACACGTTCGTACGAGGGATGTGTTCAGGGTCCTTAAGGATATCAACGTCTCCAAAGCCGCAGGTCCTGATGGTTTTTCGCCCCTGTTAATTAAAAGCTGCGCCTCATCCTTGGCTAAATCTCTGCGCAAACTCTTCTACTTGTCTTATTCGACAGGAAAATTTCCAACTGCTTGGAAGCTAGCTCACGTTCAGCCTATTCCTAAGAAAGGAGAGGGTAGCGATCCCTCAAATTATCGACCAATTGCCATCACTTCGATTCTTTCAAAGGTTTTTGAATCTATCATTAACTCAAAATTAATGAAGTATCTAGAAACTAATCATCTCATCAACGATCGCCAATATGGCTTCCGAGCTGGACGCTCATCTGGAGACTTGCTGACCTTTCTTACGGAACGTTGGAACCGTAGTCTTCACAATTTTGGTGAGTCTAAAATCGTTGCTCTAGATATTTCAAAAGCCTTTGATAGAGTCTGGCATCCAGCCCTTTTAGCCAAACTTAAAGCACTTGGTCTCTCCCCTCCTCTTCTATTATGGATTGAAAGTTTCCTATCTAGTCGCCAAATACGTGTTGTATTAGATGGCGTTACATCTGAACCGCATCCCATAAATGCCGGTGTGCCTCAAGGCTCTGTTATCTCTCCAACTCTCTTTTTAGTTTTCATTAATGATCTTCTTTCCCTTACTTTCAATCCCATCCATAGTTTCGCAGATGACAGTACTCTTGATTTCGCTTACTCCTTTGACACTCTTGCGGAATCCAGGGGGAATGCCGCATGTGTTAAACGAGATTGCATGACTAGATCATTGAATAACGATCTTAACAGTATCCTCGCTTGGGGCAAAGCGAATCGCGTCGAATTCAATGCATCTAAGACTCAAAGCTGTCTCATCTCATTAAAACAAGATCATAACTTAACCACACCCGTTTCTTTTGATGGAGCATTAATTTCTGATTCACCGTCACTAAGCATTCTTGGCATTAATATTTCCAGTAAGTTAAACTGGACAGATCACATCTTCTCTGTTGCCAAAGAAGCATCGAAATGTCTTGGATTTCTGAAAAGGTGTAAGAAATATTTCAGCCCGTCAAATCTAGCGCTCCTCTACAAGTCCTACATTAGACCTAGAATGGAATACAACTCCCATATATGGGCCGGGGCTGGTCGCACAGCCTTAGCTTCATTGGATATTGTCCAAAAGAGAGCCTTCAAGCTCATTGGCGATTTGGCAATAACTTGTCATATCGACTCACTCGAGCACCGCCGCAATGTTGGATGCCTTTCGCTCCTTTATCGCTATATGCATGGTCAATGTTCTGATGAAATATCTAGTCTAATCCCTTGTAGAATGATTCCTGCACGCAATACTCGCGCTGCAAACCGCGCACATCCTTTAACCCTTCAAATTACTTTCGGCCGTACAGTAAAATTCCGAGATGCTTTTTTATCCCGAACAGTGCGAATGTGGAACAGCTTACCATCTTCTGTTTTTCCTCCGGCATACAATCTGCGGAAGTTTAAGGGCGACACACATCGGCACCTCCGCCACTCTCCTCACATCCCCTAATCCTTTCCCTATCTCCTTCCTGCCATGCTGTGCTTTGCATCATAGGGTATCCCCTGAGCTTGGGTTAATAATATAAAAAAAAAAAAAAAAAAAAAAAAAAAAAAAAAAAAAAAATCATATGTAAAAGAGAGGCAAGTTAGTCTGGAAAGAAAGGGCATAACTTTGTCAGCAACAACAAATGATAAATCAAGGAACAATGTATTAGAGAAGCCTATTCTTGACATCAATCACGGAAATTCATTCCGTAAGTTGCAGCGCATCATCGCCTATATATTTCGATTTGTGAATAATACTAGAAGGCTAAATAGTCAAGGAATAAAGAGTCACACGTTAACGGCAGGAGAGTTGGACGAAGCCCTTTATTTTATAATAAAGAATATGCAAGCAGCAGAACTTAAAGAAGACATCAGCCATATTCGTCAATATAATGAAACGAACAAAAACAGTTCACTCAGCACTTTAACTCCATTCCTTGATGAGAAGGGCCTCGTTCGTGTTGGGGGAAGACTAGAAGCGTCCATGCTATCTTATGACGCACGCCATCCGATGCTGCTGCCATACGCTCATCAACTCACTAAGCTACTAATGAATGACATTCACAAAGAAAATTTACATATGGGTCCGCAAGCATTGCTTAATATCACTAGACAACGCTTTTGGCCTATTAAGGGCAAGTCAATTGCACGATCAATAGTACAGCACTGCACTCGTTGTGTAAGGGAAAAACCGGAAATGTTTACACAACTAATGGGTAACCTCCCAGCTGCCAGAGTTCAACCTGCTCGGCCATTTGTCAACTCTGGAGTTGATTTTTGTGGACCAGTAACAATCCATTATCGTTTAAGAGGCAAAAGACCCCACAAGGGATACGTTGCAGTATTCTGCTGTTTCGCTACAAAGGCCGTCCATCTCGAGGTAGTTAGTGACCTAACCACAGATGCCTCCATCGCTGCACTAAAACGCTTTATAGGCAGAAGAGGTCATTGTCTCAATCTTTCAATGCAACGAACTTCGTGGGAGCGAAGAATCAACTGCAAGAACTTACAGAAATCATCTATTCAGATCAGTCAAAAGAAAGAATTTCTATCAGTTGCAGTACAAGAGGCATTGACTTCCATTTTATACCACCAAGGGCCCCTCATTTCGGTGGACTTTGGGAAGCCGCAGTCAAATCTGCTAAACATCTATTACATAGAAGCATTGCATCAACGTCGTTAACCTATGAGGAGTTAGAAACTGTAATGATAGAGATAGAGGCGATATTGAATTCTAGGCCACTTCAATGTTCAATGATCCGAATGACTTGACCGCCCTAACACCGGGACACTTTCTTATTGAAGAGCCTCTAACATCCACAGTTGATGCTAGGTCAGAACCGATCAAGACAAATCTACAGAACAGGTGGAAAATGATCACACACCTAAAACAAGAATTCTGGATACGTTGGTCAAAGGAATACCTCAATGAATTGCAATACCGCCTCAAATAGAATCGAATCTGTCACAATGTTAAACCAGGAAGCATAGTGATCTTGAAGGAAGATAATCTACCCGTCATGAAATGGCCTTTAGGTAGAATTTTAAAAACTTACCAAGGCAATGATGGATGTATCAGAGTAGCAGACGTAAAGACTGCGACCGGAATTCTTCGGCGACCTATACATAGGCTCTCCCCACTTCCATGCGAAGAAGAGTCATCAGACTGCGAACCAACACCATCTGTATCACACAAGGAAGACAACCAATCCTATGAAGGTCATAAACGTCAGCACGAATCATCTCAAACGGGGACGAATACAATCAACCAATCGAACGATATTACACCATCGAATCGAGACAGTAGACGCATTACAGAAGCTCCGAGGAAGAAAATGCGTCCTTCAATTGGATCTGCACTAATAAGTTTACTCTTAACTTGCATAATTCTTCCAATCACTGAAGCAAATCCAATCGAAAACACAAGGTTTCATAAGAGCCCGGGTATCCGGTTTGACAAAATGGGAACAACAAGCTTAGTGTCATCTGAATGGGATCTGGTGGTATACTATGATCTGAAGCCATATTGGCTTGAATATGCGGCACTCATCAAGGGTACCACTGCAGTGCAGCATCTCTGTAACCAGATCGACACTAGCAGTGGTTGCACTGAGATACTTAAACAACTAGAACACATTAAGGATGAGATAGACAGAGACAATGAGCTGCTTTCGGCCGATTCATCAGTCCTTAGACAAAAACGGGGAGCACTCAATTTCGTGGGAAACATAGCTAACTCATTATTCGGAGTTCTCGACAACGAATACGCAGAGAAAATGTCTCAAGTCATTCAGGATATCAAGGAAGATGACAATCACTTACTTTCTCTCTTAAAAAATCAAACCTCCATAGTGGATTCCACCATTAATATAATGAAACGAGATCAGCTAGCTACTCAAGAAAAATTCCACGCAATAAACAATCAGTTGAGTCAACTAAGCAACCAGATCGACACTACTGAAAAGGAAGTCTATCAACAAAAGGTACAGCACCTTGTGATGTCATTATCCCTCCATTTAATGTTGATTATCACAAGTGTACAGAGAATTCAGTCATCTCTCATAGACACGTTAACCGACATCCGTCACGGAAAAATCAGTCCACTGCTGCTTGCACCCCAACAACTAAGGGAAGCAATAGCAGTCATAAAAATAAACTTACCATCAACTTTGCGCTTGCCAATGAAACAAAATGAGATCTTACATCTATATCAACTAATGACAGTGAAAGGACGGGTAGTTGACAAACTCGCAATCTTCCAAATTAAACTACCACTCATAAATACAGAAGAGTTCGAGTTATTGAAAGTATTTCCAATACCATTCCTGATAACTGGAACACTTATGTGCATAAGGCCGCATTCGACCTATTT
The DNA here is from genome assembly GCA_963930735.1 of Dioctria linearis. Lineage (NCBI taxonomy): Eukaryota > Metazoa > Arthropoda > Insecta > Diptera > Asilidae > Dioctria > Dioctria linearis. The sequence continues at coordinate 88,453,351 of OZ005740.1, read as the reverse complement.
AGCTATCAGCTCGCATCGAGACAACTATTACCCGCTGTCCGATCAAGAAATTTCGTCATGCGTGGCAACTGGATATGAGGAACATTATCTATGCAATCATCATCATCCAATATACAACAGAGGGTCTCAAATCAGCAAGTGTGAGATCAGTTTCTTAAATGACGCACCCACTCCAAGGGAGTGTCAATTAAAGGAAATAAGAGACAACTCAGTGTGGATTCAGACTCTCCATAAAAACAAATGGATATATGCACTTACGGAGGCCTTAACAATCAACGCGGTGTGTGAAAATAAGGCCTTTACTACAACATTGCAAGGATCTGGCCTCCTAACCATCCAACCCAATTGCATACTTAAGCATGATTCAGTTACTATCGAAGGGCAACATAAATATCTGAGTAATATAACAACATCATATGAGAAGCTGATTAATGATTTCAACACGTCAGTTTCATGGTCACCGGCGGTCCCCGCCTTGGTAGATTCACCCAGTTACCATGCACAATGGAAGGAACTGAGCCTCTTACAGCAACAACTCTCATCTCAAAAGCTAGAGCTGCCGAAATTAATACACGAACGGACATCTCACACAACCATCATTGGATATATCAGTATCTGTCTTACAATAATTGTGTTCATATCATTAACTACAAAATTAATCTTATCAAAAAGACAGAAGCAGCAGTCTACAGAGCCAATACCCAAGGAATCACAAAGAGCCGGACTTTAGCGTCAGCATAGATTGAACATTCGTTCAACGTGGGGGAGAATGTTTGCACTCGGAAAAAAGGTCAACGGTCGCATAGAATCAGCAAGTACTTGCTCTATAAGCGGGCGCTTGGCCCCAAAAACAATAACGCTAATTCTAGCGAATAATTCTTGCATTCAATGTGTCATTGCAAATATTTTTATGAATATGACACCCAGTCAAAGGTGCAAGAGAAGAATGCTAGAATTACTCGCCTGATTGTAATTTAAGTAGGTAAGCATTTTACATTTAAGTTATTTCGTTATTCGGTTTTTTTTGTTATCGCCTTGCATAGCCAAGCAATTTATTGCAATTTTAAATTATTAATATGTATGTAGGTATTGATTTTCGCAATTAGTGGTAGGTAGGAACATATTAAGATTTGCTTAGTTAAGTGCAATTTTAATATAAATTGAATATGATTTGTAATAAACGGTCAGTCTTGTTTTTTAGTAGCAAACAGTTGTTTTAATTTTGAGTTCACTTAATCAAAGCTTCCCTTTCAGATATATAATTTTGGTGTAATGGTACAAGAGCCGCTGCACTCTCATCAAAAGCCAAGGTGTAACACCTTGACTTGTTAAAACTTTCATAGAGAATAAAATAGTTCTTGAACACATACGTTTATTTGAAAAGCGAAGACCCAGAAAAGAGGTCTCAAACACAGGGATAACAGTCTCCAATAAAGATATTAATACAAATCTATCTCCATCAATTGCTTCGAAAAGCAATGCAAATCGATCCCCAGCACATGCTTCACAAGAAATGAAGCATAAAGGTAAAAATCTATACCCATTTATAGCCACACAACAGGCAGAATTAAATAAAATTCTATCTCCATCCAAAGCTTCACAAGATATGAAGCAAGAACGCAAAAGTATATCTCCATCTACAGCCGCACAAAAGGCTGCATCTAGTAAATTTCTATCTCCTTCATCAATAGATTCACAAACAGTGAATTCCAAGATAAAATCAAAGAAGCCAAAGAATTTCAATAATGTTTTATCTCATTCAAATTCTATGGAGTCAGAATCATCGTATAACTCCTTCCAAATTCCACAAAAGTTGGAATCATATCTCCTTCCTTTTAAAAATCCGAAAGAATCGGATTAATTAAATAAAATTAAAATTCCGGCTCGATCAGAATTCATCATTGAAATTCCAACTCCTTATATTCAAAATCAATCGGTCTGTTTCAAGAAGGAAATAAGGCCAGGTTTATTTCTTGGATATTCGATAGTCGAACCAGTCAACGGTATGGCAAAAGTCCTAATCCTCAACACAAATGAGGAGGACGCCAATTTGGCACCTTACAAGGTGAACCCAGTTTACCAAGACTTGGACGACTTTGTGGTCATCTCCACAGACTCTGAAAGAGATCCAATTAAGGGCAGAATAATTAAACTGCAAAACCTTATAAAATTGGATTACTGTAATTCAGAGGAATCTGAGAGTGTTCGCAATATCTGTAGGGAATTCAACGATCTCTTCTTCATGGAAGGGGATTTCCTTTCATATACAGATGCGATTACCCACAAAATCGAGACCCTCCAGGACAAACTGCCATTTATACCAAGCTTTATAGACCTCCTGAGGCAAGCCGAACGGAAATAAATCGGCAAATACAAGAAATGCTTGAGTCAGACATCATCAGACCTTCACGAATTCCACTTCTCCTGGTTCCTAAAAAACCAGATGAGAATGGAAACAAAAAGTGGCGAGTAGTGGTAGACTTTCGTCGTATTAACGACATTACTATTGGCGATGCGTAACCACTGCCTAATATCACTGATATATTAGATCAGTTGGGGAAGTCGAAATATTTTACCACACTCGACTTAGCGAGTGGATGTCACCAGATAAAAATGGACTCGAAGGACAGGGACAAAACTGCCTTTAGCACACCCTATGGCCACTACGAATACAATCGTATGCCATTTGGTTTAAAAGGAGCCCCTGCTACTTTTCAACGAGCCATGAACAATGTTCTATCTAGACTCCAAGGCATCTATTGCTTCGTATACATGGACGATATTGTAGTCGATGGATACAATCTCAAAGATCATAATACAAGACTCACAGCAGTATTTAGCCGTCTCCGCAATTTCAACCTCAAACTTCAACCCGACAAGCGCCACTTCCTAAGAAAGGAAATTATGTATTTAGGGCACATTATTACAGAAAATGGAGTCAAACCAGACCCTGCAAAAATAAAATCAGTTCAGTCATATCCCAGATCCAAGAAGGAAAAAGATATCACAGCTTTCCTTGGTTTCGTCGGCTACTATCGGCGATTTATACCAAATTTTTCGAAGATAGCCAAACCACTCACAAATCTTTTGAAAAAAGTTTTGCGAATTACGCAATAAATTCATTTCACAAGAATTTTTTGTCACCTCCGATGCCAGTGACTACGCCATCGGAGCAGTTCTTTCTCAAGTTGATGATCAAGGAGATCATCCAATCGCCTATGTGAGCCGAGTTCTCAATGGTGCAGAGACTCGTTACTCAACAATAGAAAAGGAGCTCTTAGCTATCGTTTTCGCAGTTGAGCAATTCAGACCATACGTTTATGGCAGACAGTTTACAATTATAACTGACCATAAACCATTAGTATGGCTCATGAATCTGAAAGATCACTCCTCAAGACTGATGAGATGGAGAATACGTCTTGAGGAATATGACTACAATATAGTCCATAAATGAGGTAAGCTCAACACAAATTCAGACGCTCTCAGTAGAGCTATTCCAGATAGTAGCGAATATTTCGCAGAACCTCGCACCTGGATAAATTTGGTAACAAGGAATCAAGCTAGAGCTCAGCCAAATCTGAACATTTTCGACACGAGTATTATTACTCCAAACCCAGCTCCATCGTCATCAAACAATTCCTCAGTCATAATAACTAAGAATAAGTTTCCTCTTTTACTGACTAAAAATGCGAATCCTAAATTTTTCATCTTGCCAATGCAAGGTACAGAACTTGAAAGAGTGTTGGATTCGAAACTAAAATTTTCGGATAAATCTCCACTTTCAGAAACTGAACTGAACTTCTTCAAAAGAAAAGACTCCATAATAATTATTTCCAAAATTAATCTACCTTGTCGATCCCAAAGAGATAGATCAGACCTCGAAAAGATTTTAACTGAAATCTGCTCATACACAGAAGCAAATCAGTTAAAACAAATACATATCTTCTTCCCTATATTAGATCCACAGAATCTAATAATAATTAAAAACGCTTTTGCACGAATCTTCGCTAATAAACAAATAAACATTCAACTTCATCAGGATTCAATAACATATTTATACGACATTAATGACATCGAACAAGTTTTGAAGGATTTTCATTCATTACCGACTTGAGGTCATCAAGGCGTTTCCCGTACAATTAAATGAATCAAAAAGCAATTCTACTGGCCTGATATGTCAGAAGATATTATCAAGGAAAAGTAAACTTTGTCAGGTGAACAAAGTATCCAGAAACCCAACGAAAATCTCCATCATTAACTCCAAACCGTTCGAAAGAGTGTACCTAGATGTAGTAGGGCCTCCCCCAATTTGTCATTCTGGAAACAAATACATCCTTACATTCCAAGACGACGTTTCAAAATTTTCAAATTTTCAGAGGCTATTCCCATAGTCGACACCGAGTCTAAGACATTAGCGGAAGCCTTCACGACAACGATAGTTTGTCGACATGGTATTCCAGAAAGTATCCTCACAGATCAAGGATCTAACTTCATAAGTGGCATGTTCGCCGAGGTATCTAAATTGCTGAGAATTAAAAGGCTCAAAACTACTCCATATCACCCTCAAACGAATGGTGCATTGGAGAGAAGCCACAGAACCTTAGCAGAATATCTCCGATCTTATGTAGCAAAAGATGCACAAGACTGGGATACTTGGATTCCTTATGCCATGTTTGTATATAATACAACCCCTCATTCGAGTACTAATTATACTCCTCGCGAACTCCTTTACGGATTCCCAGCCGAAATTCCAAACAATTTGAAATCTTCTCCAACCGTTTGCTATAATTACGACAATTATGCAAACTAGTTAAAAGCGCGTCTACAGCATAGCTTCAAAATAGCTAAAGACATGGCCATGGCAAATAAAGAAAAATCTAAAATACAATACGATAAAAACTCCGTCCAAAAATCATTTAATACTGGCGACAAAGTCTTACTAAAAAGCAGAGTACGAGATAACAAGTTGTCACCACTATGGTCAGGTCCGTATGAGATCATGGAAATTAATTCCCCCGAAAATTCCAATATTAAAATCAATAATAAAAACAAAAGAGTCCATAACAATGACCTAAAACTGTTCTCAGAGTAAAAACTTCATCATCTTCAAACATCATTCAGAGATATTAACATAGTGTCATCTTCCAGGTTTCCAAAATGATGCATATAGCATTCATTCTAATTTTCATCCCCATAATCTACGGCTCAGGAATAGAAGTAAAGCAGCTAAATGCTACTGCAGGCATATACTTCGAAGAGATTGGCAGAGCCAACGTCTACACCAACGAATGGAAAATCGTCACCTAATACGACCTAGCGAATTTTAAATCAGAATTCAACAACATCCAATTCATAACCCATCAAATTACAGCGACCTGCCAGAAACTGGACAAACACTCAGCCTTGAGCTACACTTGTAACTGTACGTTGTTACAAATAAATCTTATATTAGCAAACATAGAATATAAGAATATGTTACTTGTGACCCAAAATAGAAAACAAAGAGCACTTTTCAATGCTATAGGCTCAACCTCTAAAGCTCTTTTCGGCACATTGGACGAAGATGATGCCAAGATTTATGACGAGCAAATCCGTTACCTCACCCTTAACCAAAACTCCCTCCTATCACTTATGAAAAGCCAAACTGCGATAGTCGAAGCAACCGCAAATGTTTTCAACTAAACTAAAGCCGCAATTGAAAAGGATTTCTTGGTTATGAATAAAAAGTTAATTTCAATGCAGATAGCTACATCATTAATGGAAAACAGAACATTGGATAACAAAATATCCATAGAACTTGAATCACTGATTTCACTGGTGTCGTTAATGGCATTCAGATACCAAAATACTCAGTCGGAATTAATAGATCTCTTAACAGATTCAAGGCATGGAGCATTTCATCCTACACTAATTTCCCCTAGACAAATTGAAGAACTCTTATTGAACATCAGACAGGAATTGCCAAATTCAATGATGCTTCCCATAAATTCTAGAGACAATATTTTTTCACAAATTTACAAATTGAGTACAATAGCAGCGAATATTTTCAATAATAAAATAATTACCTCCCATGGAAACGTTTATAGAAACAAATCCCTTAAATATTACAACAAACACGGATCTAGAGAAACTTCTCGAATTCATTCGTTTCCAAGAATATCAAGAAGAAATTCCTCTTAATCCTATAAATAACCACCATATCCACCATTATACGCACTGTCATATTTAACAGTAGCTTCTATCATCTTTATGGTCTGTGCTTATCTGTATATTAAATACAAACCGAAAGTACGCGAATTGAATGTGCCTACTCCGGCACCGAGAGAATCAAATTTCAAATTAACTCCTGCACCACAAAGAAAAACCACAGAAAACGTTTAACCAACAAACAATGACTAAAGGAAACGGTAACCTCTCGCTTCCCAATTCTTATCCTCCTATATCCATCCCCATCCAAACAAAACACTACTAAACAATTAAAAAGGAAAATATTATCTCACGTTTTTTTTTATAAATACATATGTAGTTTTTTTTTATATAAAGAAAAATAAATAAATATTAATGGAAAAAAATTAAAAAAGTTCTATAAGTGGAAATAAAATAAATAAATAAATAAATAGGATAAATATGAGTAGCTGTAAGACTACGAAACATTTAGATCTAAATATTATTCGCTTTCTTCTATATTACCTTGGAAGCTTTAAATATAACAAATAAAAGGATTCATTATAAGAATCAGAAAAATAAAGTATGAAAAGAATTATTTGTAGATAGTATTATACTTATTATAGTAGCCATTATTTTCTTGATAAAAAATTTAATAAAGTAATAAAAAAAAGAAAATAAGAGAGAAGATAAATAAAATCTGTTTGGTAAGAAATAAATAAATAATAGTAATTATATATATAAATATACAAAAAAATAAAAAATAAAAATAATAAAATAGACGTAGTTAGTTATAAACTTATCAAAAATACTTAGTGTTTAGTATTATTTACCATCTCATCCTCGTTATTAGCTATAAATGCATATAGTAAATTACCTACTCTCTAAAATTGTAAATGCCAGAAATTTTTTTTTATATAAGCAAGTCTTATTATTCTAATTATGTACATACTTTAACATATTCCTACTATAAACTTAAGTTAAATTAGAAATCATTTCCAGTAGATACTAAAATTTTGCATAACATTTTTTTTTGTTATAAAAGAAAGTTTTCTCCTCAGAAGAATAAAATTTTCTTTTCGCCAGGGGGAGGGATGTTGTGACTCAGGTTCCCAATGCCCCGAATCACAACCATAAGGGCAATACCTACATCAATATATTGTCCTACACAATATATTGATGTACCACATAAAAGACCCTGAAAATAAAAAAAACTATTTCATTTTAAAATTTCAATATAAATTCAAAATGCATTTAGAAATGCATTCCCACATTATAACAAAATGCAATTTAGCATAAATTGCATTTTGTTATCAGACACACATTCCACTCACACGGTATGCACACTTACCTATACATACAGTGTCTTCTTACTTTTTTTCCGTATGTACTATGTACATACGTACATTACCTACTTAATCCAATCTAATTGTATGTACATACATACATACAATTATCACAATTATTCGCGCCCTCTTAAAATTAATATTTCAAGACGGGCGCACAAGTGCATATCGGATTACAGTTTTGCATTGATGCATATAGATCGCATCAAAAAACTTTCGCATATTCTCACGTACGTTTTTTCAACGTCGTGAGAAAACAATAAAAATGAAAAAAGAGCTTTTAAGGCAATTTGCCCAAACCTCGGGGAGTTGGTTTATTAAATCCGCGGTGTATAGAACCCAAAAAATTAGTGAAAGTATTCGGTGGTGATACAGTGATTTTTCTTGAAAACCGAAAGGAGCAATATACAAAAATTGTTGTAAAAATTAAAGGAAGAGAAACAAAAGGGGAGTTATAAAGAAACAAAAAAACAAATTGTTAAAAAATAATAATAAATCGAACGAAATTTACATTAAAAGAAGTGTGTGAAAAATTAAAGAATAAAAACAAATAAAAGGCTTTTTGTTTTCTAAAATACAAAAGCAAGAACCCCAAATTTTATTGGTATTGGAGTTAAGGTGAACTTAATCCCCTTTCTGCGGCCGCTTCTCTATTAAGAAACCGAAGAACACGAGCGGCCTAAAACCCAACACTGTATCTACATACATCCATGAAAATATCTGAAATAAAACGAAAACATGAATTAATTGAATTGCTTTAATGAGAAGATCTTATAGACTTAGAATTATAAACTAACTTGGAAAGAAAAATCATATAATTTCCAATCTTTTCCATACAAATGAAGATAACCAAACAATGCAAAAAGCAACAACAACACTGGGAAATGGAAATTTGTTAATTTAGCTATATTTCAATGTCCATCCCTTGAAATTTATAATAACTATTGAAAAAGAGTCATAGAATACATTAGCTATGATAAAACACTTTCCCGCGAACAATTTAAAGGAAAATTACACGTAAGTTTTCACCGTTGACAGTTGTCGCAAAGGAAAGTAATCCACTCAAATATGGAGTTTTTGCAAGGACTCAAAGTGCAATAACTCAATAAAACTGAAGTTATTAAAGAGATCTGTGACACAATTGTCAAATTTCATGTAGTGCCAACTTATGATACATGAAATTGGGATATTTTTTAACGAGGAATACGAGGTGGCGTTAAAAAGTGCTAAAGTATCTCAGTTAAAAGATATCTAATAATTTCTTATTTCTTATATAACCAATGACAATAAAAGAAGTAGCAAGTGGATGTGACTGTGAGATAGTTAAAAATTATCTTCCACATCAAAAATTCTCAATATGAGCGACAAGAATTTAATTACGCCATATTATGGCACAATTTGGACTTGTTATCTTAAATGGATTAATTTAATAAATCAAGGAAGTTTTTTAATGGGAATTCCGCATCGAATTCAATAAAATATTCTGAGTTATTTGCATTTTGGTTGCGGGTTCCACACAAAAAGTCGCAGTTCAGACGCTATATAAGGCTGAGCATTTGGATGGATCGCTCTCTTAAGTTTTTCGAGATCAATCAGTCAGGATCGTGGCTTACAATCTAACCAAGGTAAATGCAATTTCAAGTGGAGGAAAAATAATTGTATCTAGATACAAATTCGGGATCAATTTTCCAATAGGTAGCCATATTTCAAGTGATAATAATTTTAATATTAATTTTAATTTGCCTTGTACAGAACAAATTCAAGACAGTGATTTCTACACTTCCCAATTTGGGTTAGCTGGAATGTACATATATGCGAATTGTTTTTTGATTGCTTTAATATTGTAATTAAGTTTATGGTTTAGTTTCATAGATACAAAGAAACTTTATAGATTTACAGTATGTACTATATGTAAGGTGTACTGTGTATGAGTATCGTGTAGTTCAGTGTACAATATCGCGCATTAACTCACTCTTGCTGTAACTCTCCATTGATTCAAATGTAATTAATTTCAAAGCAATAACTTAGTATCTAATAAAACAAACTTGAATTAATGTGAAGTTGAGTTTTAATAAACAACTGTGGCGACGATGTATTAAATAAAAAGAAGAAAAAAATCGTTCCACGTGCAGTAAACGCCGGCATCTGTAAAAGACAATAAAAGTGTACTAAAAGAAGTGCAAGTGACTGTATAGTTTCTGATGCAGCTCCAGTGTCGAATATTGTGATAATAGCGTGAGCGACAAAAATCATTTTAAAATATCAGTTCTGGTGAATTGCGATTGGGCTATATACAATAGTCAACTAGAGCAATTCTTTATCGCAAACGACATCGAAGCAAAACTGATAAATAGCGAAGAGCCTTATTTTTAATTTCGAATCACGAAACAACGTTAAAATTGTTAAACAAATTAATTCATCCTGAGTTACCTGAAAATACGGATTATGCTACGTTAATTAGTGCACTTGAAGGTAATTTTAAACCAGCAGTTTCAACATTTGCTGAAAGGTTTAAATTCAATGAAGCTAAAAAAGAACAAACGCAATCTTTAAAACAATGGGCAGAAAGAGTGAGATCATTAGCAGGAAACTGTAAATTTGACACACATCTGCAAAACAGCTTTATGTGATAAATTCGTCTTGGATTTGGAAAGAGAGCCAGACTAGGAATTTTTTTTTTGACGATCCATGCATTGAATAAATAAATAATAAGGAAGCGGGGTATCGTGCGAATACAGTGTACGTGTTTACGCATTTCAATGACAGTGTGACCTATGGTTGGGGGGGAGAAATGGCAAGAGGGCCTAGTGGCTATTTTGCGTCAGTTCAACATTCTGACATTTCATAATTTTGAAAAGAAGTTCTCGGATTTAAATTCGCGATATTGCGAGAAATAAATAATTAAACGTGATTTTTATAATAGTAGTGTGAAATAAGTGCGAAATATCCTTTTGTGTACGATATTTTGTGTAATTGAGACTCCGGAGTCTTAAATTATCATAATAAAGTGCGCTGTGCTGTGCTGCAGGAACGAACGGAGTTATTGTCGTGGGAAAGCATACTTCAAGTAACTTTAACAGCTTTACTAATTAATTATAGAGTTTCTAGCAAAATAAAAGTGAAATATTTATACAAATAAAAACAGCCATTGCAAAAAATTTAACATTTTACCAATGCCGGTTTGTTTGTTTACAATTGAATTGTCATTGGTGCCTCAATTATTCCAGTCATACAAGGGCAACGCCAAGAAATATTATCTGAAAATAAGGGGGCGCTAAAAATTTATTTATTTTACATAGAAATTTGGATTACAAAAAATGTCCCACTTCAAAATGTCATGGTTTCATTACTGCCATGACGAAACGAATCCAAATAGAGCACACTAATACATTTCGCCGATTGGCTTACGTTTTCACCCGATATGCCGTTTCCTTATTAGTTATTTATTCAATGGATCCATGTTCTCTGACTTTAGATAAGGCGCTAGAAGTGGCGGTGTCAGTTGAGTGTATGCGTCATCAGTATTAGATAACATAAAACGGAGAAAAGACTCGTTATCGGCTACATACCAACACAAGTAATTACAATAGCAGAGGTATGCAGATAATAGGAGAAAATGAAGAAGCGGTACAATGTTTGCGGATACAGTAATCATACGAAACAGCAATGAAAATTTAGGAAGTATGTATAATTGTAAGAAATGCGGTCAAAGGTGACATCTTAAAAAAATTTTAACCAACAAAAGCTCAGCAACAAATAATTTTAATAATTGTAGAACTAGTTGCAATTATATAGAAGGTAACGAAATTCCACTTTATTATTGTAGATCTAATGGCTATATAATGCCGATAACAGCTGACGTGACCGTGAATGGAACTTCCTTGCATGTGGAAATAGACAGTGGAATCGCAATTTCTGCAATTTCAAAAGAAATATTTGATCAACATTTTGCTGACTGTGTCATCGTGGAAACTAATTTAACACTTCGAAAACAATAACGGTAGTTTCATTAAGCCAATTGGTAAATGCATTTTTAAAATAGAGTGTAACCAGACTTGTAGTATGATAGAGCTATATATTGTCAAAGAGAGTGGTCCGTCACTACTCAGGCGTAATTGGATGAATGCTTTTAATATGGGAATAAAAGAACTGAATTTTCTGGATAAAATTTGCCAAGATATAGCTAAGTTAATGAAAATATATTCCGAAGTGTTCAACGGAACACTGGGAGCTTTGAATAAGTATCGTGTAGCATTAAGATTGCAGGATAGTGCAGTTCCGAAATTGTCTAGACCACGTAACATACCAATTCCGTATACTGAATGGGGCGCTCCAATCATGCCTATTTTGAAGAAAAATGGTTCTATTAAGTTGTGTGGTGAGTCTAAAGTAAGGCTTAGCCCACAAATAAAAATATACCAATATCCTTGCCTGAAATCAAAGAACTTTTCGCGAAGTTACACGCGGGTACCGAGTTTTCAAATATTGATTTGTCCATGGCATATCAGCAGTTAGTTTTAGATGAAAAGTCAAAAGCTCCAGCCCCTATTTCTACTACTAAAGGATTCTTTCGTTATACGTGATTAGTGTATGGTATAGCAGCAGCGCCTGCCATATTTCAAAGAGTAATCGATAGTTTATTATCGGATATTCAAGGAGGGTGTGTCTTAATGGTCGACGTGCTGATAGCCGCTAGCAGCAGGACTAGGCATTTACAAACGTTAATCATGGTTTTAGACAAATTAAGAGATGCAGGGATAATGGTAGCACAAGACAAATGCGAATTGTTCCGAAAAAAACCATATGTTATTTAGGACATATTATTGATGCAAATGGATTTCATAAAGATCCAACTAAGTTTCAATATGTTCTTCAATTGTCAGCATCTAGCAACATTCCAGCCAGAGCTTCAATTCCTTTTAGGACTGGTGAATTTCTACCGATATTTTGTACCAAACTTAGATTCTGCAGCATACGCACTTTATGAGTTACTGTCCACACCATTAGAGTGGTATAAAAAACAGCAGATGGCATTTGAATGAGTCAAGAAATTGCTAAGATCTGACATGTGTTTGGCACATTATGATCCCATGGCTAAAATTAAATTAGTGATAGATGATTGCCTTGTAGGTTTGGGGAAAGTTTTGTCACAAGTTTACAAAACCGGAGTGGAAAGGAAGACCAATAAATTTTGCCCCAAAAAAGGTTGTCTTCAACGGATGCACAAATGGAAAAGGAGCCATTAGAAATTGTTTATCGTGTCGAAAAGTTCCACCAATACATATACAGTATGAAATTTCGGCAAACGATAATAATCATTAGTAGCAATTTTTGGCGAAAAAAGGGATACTGGCGCTATCAGCCCATAGACTTCAAGGACATGCTTTATTTTTAGCGGGATATCAATACAAAATTCAGTATGTTAGCACAAAACATAATATTGCAGACTTCTATTCCAGGGCTGTGAACGAAAATCACTCGGATGAAAGTAAAACTAAGTAGTTAATATCCGACGATATTTATGTTAATTTTATTAGTAGTCCTGGTGTTCTTCCAGTACCTTTTTCTGATATCGAAAGAGAAACATTGAACGACCCTGATCTAAAGGAGATTATAGGGTTTGTCATGGGAAAAGGCCTGACAAAATGTCAGATCCAGAAATACTTCCTCTCTTTAATAAAAGAAACAAATAATCCATGCAGTCTGGAGCAATATTCTAGGGATATCGCGTTGCGGTTCCTATTAGTCTAAGGCAAGTCTGTTGAATGAAATTCACAAATCGTATTTAGGCTTCGTAAAAATGACAAGCTTATCACTCCAATATTTTTGGTGGCCTGCTCTTGACAAGGATTTAGAGAACATAACGAAATCATGCAATAAATGTCTACTACATAGGAATAATCCTACGAGAAACACGTTAAAATCCTGGGAATGGCTAGAGAAGGCATGGGAGCGATTACATATAGATTTTATGGGTCCTATATTTCAAAGATTTTCCTTATTTTAGTAAAAGCTCGTAGTAAGTGGCTTAAGTGTGTAGACTTGGGATCAAGCATAACAAGCTCTAGCACTATCATCAAACTACGGAAGATTTTCGCTTATTTTTGACTTCCAGACACGTTAGTGTCCGATAACGGAAGATCATTTGTATCCAGTGAATTCGAGAATTTTCTTAAACAAAATGGCATTAAACATATCACGACATATGTAGGTCATCCAGCAACAAATGATCAAGCCGAAAACGGTGTTAAATTAGTTAAGGTAGCATTAAAAAATCACTGAATTCTAGTTTTGGATCAAAATATATAGCTTTATGTTTTGAGATATTTTTGAATAATTGCGGGAATTCCATTCACGACACGACAAATGTACACTACTGTTAAATAGATCAATAAAAACAAGATTAGACTTAATCAATCCATTTAGACTTAAGAGTACTAACAAACATGATAAAATAAAATATAATGTAAGTAAAAGTCAGGATATCCAAAAAAAAAACAATATAAAGGAAAAACAAAAAGATAAATTGAAGTATAGGAAGCTCTGTAATGGTTAGAGACTATAGTTTAGTTGGTAAAATTTCTTGGGTGTGTAACATGAAAAATCAAAACCGAATTTAGTTTAAATGTCAGCCCTTTAAAATACTTATCTTGTTCGATCGATAGAATCAGCCTGCTAGTGCGCCCCATACTGAACTCCTATGCCTCACACTGACTTACACACTTCACACCTTTATTAGGACCGATCAGACTTACTGCAATGGTACCTGCCTTAAGTTACGATTTCCTCAAGGATTTATTATCCTTTTCGCATGGTATGCAGCGACACAGCAGGCTACTGCTAGTCCAAGTCGTTGTGCATGCTGTATTACAAATACAATTTGCCAATTTCAGGTTTACAGCTCGGCCATCCAATTCTATCGGTGATAAGTGTCACGCATTACAGTACCAACCCACTTTCAAGTGAGTATGACAGAACTCTTCATTTCTCTTTTACCCAATCACAACACCTTGGAAATCTTTTACATTAGATTAGGCAGAGCACCTTATAGATCTTTTACCCCATAACGGGTAAGGAGCCGCACCTTATTTTTTTAACTTGTGACAGGTAAGGCAGGGCACCTTGTATGTCTTTTAGCCAATATTCAATAAGAGAGTGCACCTCGCATGTCTTTTAAGCAATATTAGGTAAGGCAGTGCGCCTCTATTGTCTTTTGACCAATATTAGGTAAGGCAGTGTTCTTTGTATGTCTTTTAACCAATTTTAAGTGAGGCAGCGTATCTAACAAATCTTCTACCATACCAGAATATGGCTTTAAATTGATCGATAAATTGATACGATAAATTTCTTGAAACACTCTTTATCAATGAAATATGTATATATTTTCCTTATTGGTTACATTTATGATAAGTTTATTTCTTTAGTGAACGGTGACATGTTACTTTTTGTTTTTTTTTTAACCAACATTAGTCTTGCAAGTCCTTTTCACTTTCTTCTGGACTATATATGACTATTACAACTTGGCAGTTTTGTCAAATGCTTACGTTGCTGCCCGTGGCTGGTGGTTCATATCTTATCAGAACCATATCATCCTTATTATAAAGTCGCGGTTTTAAATGTTGTTCACTATATCTTTTCGACACCTTTCGAGTTTTATCATTAATATTTTGAGTTACCTATTCCTTTAATTCAGAGAGCAAAGCTTCATATTTGTCATTTAGCAGATCCACATATACAGCGGCTGCTAGTTTGTTCCCTAGTATACCTTAGGCTCATAACCACGACCTGTTTAGGTATAACGCCGGTTATATTTTGTATTTGGCTATTTAGTCCCCATTGTATGCGAGATATATTAAGGACCCAGTCTCTCCCATCTAATTTTTGTGTTGCTGTCGCAATTGATGTGGATATCGTTCTAAAATATATTTCTACCTGCCTATTAGGTAAGGATCCAAATGGTCTATGTGGACCGTATATCATATTGTTACGACTGTGGCCTTAGTTCGCTATTTAAAACACAATATTTCAGATATAATTCAAAAGTTCTTTCTTTATTTAGCTTTACTTTTTACTCTCACAAATTCACAAATAATTATCAAATAAACTCTTTATTTATCGCTAGTACTGTACTTCTAATTATCGCAATCCAAATAGTTTACTTCGTTCACTTCGCTGTCTGAAATAATACTCGCATCCTGGATGTGAGCAGCGCCGTATTTATACTCTACGAATTATCCTAGAACCTTCCTGAATATTCCATTCTCCAAACCCAGTTTACTAGGATGTCACTAACCTAAAGTTGTTTCCATTTCCAATAGATGTCGCTTGTATCACTTTGTGGCGCGTAACAATATCATCATATACGTAAAGATGGTATCTCGCCTAATTTTATCCTTTTTATTTTAGAAACAATCTATCAATTGTTAACACATTTCTTTACTGCGTTTCTCATACGCCCAAACCAATTCGTTTAGTGTTCTGTCTATACCACCATGTCTGGTATCTTCATGTGCTGCTCTCACTACGTTCAAACGAAGTCCATGCGGAACTACAAGACGTATACCCTACAGTGTATCCCGATAAACTCTCTCTCCCGTAAACTTATAGTTCTCCAGTTTATTCTTTTCATTCGGCTCGCTTGGGATTTGTCCACTTAAACAGCACTTTATATTTTTCAAATTCCCTATTGAGACTCTGTAATATTGAAACCCAATCCGTTTCGATTGTTTCTGTAACCATGATATCATAACCGACTTCCTCCATATCGGGTTAATCGTTATTTACCGTTCTATTTAATGCATCAACGGGACGCATTTGATTCCCTGATCGATATTCTAGCATGAAATTGTATTCGTGGATCTTTAACCACTAAAGGCCTATTCTCGGTATCAGATTCTTCTTTTCATGAGTCAGTCTCAATGAGTTACAATCTGTAAGTATTTACTCAACTTTTATTCCAAGTGCGTTGGTATTCTGCTAAAGTATGAGACCACATTCTTTTCCATTTTTTCATGCATTTGTAACAATATACCGGCTAGACCTTTACTACATGCGTCCATATCTAATTCGTGATTAAACACAGGCCTGTGTATTTCCAGTACTACCTTAGAACACAACTTTTTCTTTAGATCAATAAATGCTGATCTCTGTTCTGCATTTCATTGGAAAACGTGATCTTTTCTCAATGATTTATTTAACGGATTAGCCAATTGAGCGCATTTTGATATGAATCTTCGAAAGTATCCCGTTAAACCCAGAAATTGTCTAACTTGCTTCACTTTCGTTGGCTCAGCATATTCGTGTATGGATTTCAACTTGTGCTCACCTATCTGTAATATCCCATTACTAATTATATGGCCTTAATAGGTGAAAGATATTCTGAAGAATACACACTTCTTTAAATTTAGTGTCAAGTTCTCTTTTTGTAATACCTTGAGTAAATAAATCTTCAAAATTTTCATTGTTTCCTTTACGGTTTCACTTACAATTAATATGTCATCCATGAAAGCAAATATGTTCTTTCGTTGAACTTTAGATAAGACGATCATCATAAGTCGCATAAAAACTGCAGGTGCATTACATAGCCCGAACGGCATTCGCACAAACTCGTCTTTTGGTGTAACAAAGGCAGTGTACTGACATAACTCGGGTTTTATTAGAACCTGATGATATCCGCATTTCAAATCTAACCTTGTACCAATTTTTCCCGTTGCCATATTAAATGTTCCTCTATGTTTGGAGCAGGAAAACGTTCCTCTTTTGTTATGGAGTGTTTATTCGCTTGTAGTCAACATACATTCTGTAAGTATTGTCCTTCTTTTTTACTAATAATGCTGGGCTAGAATATTTCGATGTCGAATCTTATATGATTTCGATTTCTTTTAAGTCGTTTATAATGGCTTCTAGCTCTTTTTGCAAACGATAAGGTACTCTATAATGCTTATATCGCATGTCATTTTTATTCAAGTCTATATTCATGTGCACAGCCTCTGTTTTTCCTAATTCCTGGCTGCTAGCGCCGAAGCAATTGCAAAATTTGTTTACCATGGTAATGAATTTGTCTTTTTCCAAATCTGCTAAATCCATTTCGATCACTAATTCCTCCTCCGCAAAAGGTTGTTGTGTATTCTGGCAGCGCTCTTTTCCACATTTTAATTGCTCTGTCACTATTTGTATGTTTCCGTCTTTTTTGAGGCCAGCCCGTCCCTTTAACTCGTACACGAATTTGTCTGTCTGTATATTTATTTATATAAGTTAACAAAATTTATTTTGTTTTCTTAAAAAAACAATCTTTTTCTTAGCTAGCAATTTATTGAAATATGATATTTTTGTTCTACTGGTAAAAATGCATTGTCAGCGGCGCGTGTTGGTGCGTTAACTGAGTTAACTCCTCCCTCCTGAAATGTCTGCGTCCCGCAGGTCAAAGATTAAGTTTGACTGGCTGCAGGTCTTGGAAGCTGGGGGTTGTTGTCATCTGAATTGTTGGTTGAATGATCTCCAGTTTTCCCTTTTCTCTTTTGATTTTGAAAACTATAAATACACTAAAAATTACAATTAGTACGGTAACTAAACTTATATCTGTTATAAAAGATATCCCGTGCTTAGTTTGGAGGCTTTGTAGGTGTTTTCTATTGTTTAGGTGTAGGTCGTGAAGATATTCTACATCTGATTTTAAGCTTTTCTCGATCGGGCTGGTTTGAAGCATTGGCGGTAGGGCTTGAAATGTTTTTATCTCTTTGCTGATGAATTCTCTATTCTTTATCATTATGGTTTCATTGTGGTATTGTATAACATAGCTGCCGTTTAAGTGTCTGGTTGAATTATTTTCGAAAAACTCTCCAAGGAAGTTGTCGAGGAATATTATATTTTCGTTAATTATTTCAATTTTTTCATTTTTGTTAAACTGCTAATCATATTCAGCCTCCAATCCCCTGATTAGACGACTAATACAATAATCGTCTGGTAGTTTCTCAAGCTGACTTTCCTTGCATATTGTTAAATTCCTAAGCTACTGCACTTCTCCTTTATTCCAAATCTTTCAGACTGATTAATTATTAATTCTTCGAAGTTTAAATACGCACGCTTCTTGGTTGTCGTTGTAGATCTAACAATGATATGGTTATATTCACTTGTGCTTGTCTTCAGTAGTGAAACTATGTACAGAAGAATTGACTCCTTTACAACAATTATCGGTTCAGCGTACTCTATATCATCTATTTCATTTTCGTAGGGGAGCGTTTCTATTTGAGCTATGAGTTGGTTAATTTCTTCTTTGTCCAGGATGTTAGTGTTTACAATTCCTTTCTTAGCCAACTGGTCTGGAAGTACTATTTCATTAACTTCCTGTTTTAGGATACTTAGCCGGTTGAATAGCATCTGTTCATATTTTGCACCATTTCGTTCATCTAGTTTTTTAGCGATATTGTTATATTGATGTATCAGTGTAGTTGTGGACTCCATTAATTTGTTGTTTATCTTATATTGCTCATTATTATTGGAAATTATATCATCTTGACTTTTAATTATGTTATCCCAATCTGTAGCATCAGGTGAACCGGCTATCCATTTCCACGCAGATCCTATCCAGTTAATTGATCTCCCTTTTCTTGAATTTGTTCCCTTTAACTTCCGGGTTAATTCCTGTACCTGCTTTATTTGATATTCTAGTTTGGGCTTAAGAATGCTGGTTTTGTCTATTCTTCCTAATGCTGATATTCCGTCGTTGAGCACTTCTTCATACTTAGTAATGTTAATGACGTGAACAAGTTTTATGCTGCCGTTTATGATGCGTCCATTTTCCTGCTTAATGACGGCGACTGGACCCAAATATTCAAACACGCTTGCTGTGAAGGCGATATGCGCCCATATTAGTCTGAAATAGGAAAGTACGTTTTGTTGGTTAAGATTTTTAATGTGCGATTTATGGATACGTCTTCCACTAGTTGTTGTAACAGTGACTCTATTGTCTTTGGCAACTGTTTCTTTCTTAAATACAGGTTTTCCTTGAATTTGTTTTACAGTTTTGTATATTGTCTGCCCAGGATAATAATTTTTCGGTTTTTGTCTCTTTAAATTTTGATTACTTGTTTTACTTTTTTGGCTCTTTTTTATTTGTTCTAATAGGTCCTCATTTACCTTTGCTCTAAAATCTAATAAATTCTGATAATTGATTCGTTGTGTTCTTCCAAAGAATATGTCGCTAGGTTTTTGCTTGGTTATGGAGTGTATGGTGTTATTGTATCTATCTACTGATATATTTATTATTTCCTTCAGAGATAAATCCGGATATTCCTTTTGCACACATCTTGCGATTTCGATTATAGTGGAATGAACTCTTTCCACAGTTCTATTTACCTCACTTTTTTGAGATGGGGTTCTATATAATTCTATCCCCAACATTTTCATATAGTTGGTTACAATAGGACTAATAAAACTTTTCTCGTTGTCTATTACAAGAATTTTAGGTGTGGTAAAATAGTGCAATATTTATTATTTATATTTTATTTTATCCCTTAAAGTAAGCACTGATTTGTCTTTTATTCTGAAAAACTTAGTAAATTTTGAGAATTTGTCCATAGAAGAGATGAACTTTTCCTGGTTAAATATCATAATATCCATGTGTATTATTTCCGATGGGTAAGTTGGAATGGGTTTCTAGCAATTCGGGCCTGTTGGGATGTCGATCGTATTTTAATATCTGGTTCTTGTTTTCCTTACCATTCCTGTGGGCTCTTCTATGCTCGTGATCGATGATTTAGAATTGGTTTTCTGGGTTGGCGATATCTTGCACTACTTTTTGTCTTATACGGATTTTAAATTTACTAAAATGTTTTTGAAGATTTCTTGCAGCACTTGAATATGTTGTTCTGGAGTTTTAAGTCCGTTCAGAATATTTGGGTTAAGAAGTTCCTTTAATATTTTTACGAGATTCCCTTTGGTTATTTCCTCAAGTTTTATGTAATGTCGGTGGTATTCTGTGTGGGGTTCTACGATAGCGTGCATATTGTGTTTTCCCACCTCGATGATGAGTTGGTTTTTAAATACATTAATCGGCGCTTCACAGTATGGGATGAGATCTGTGCTATCTTCCTCTGCACTGTGTATGGTTTGGCCTGAATCTGATGTAAGAATGTTTGCATGTGACTTTAATCTTAATAGTGCATCGGCAACATGATTTGTCTTCCCTGGCTTGTAAACAAGCTCATAATTATACTCTTCTATTCTAGCCTTCCACCTTTTTAGTTTTGCATTGTTGTTTCTATTACTCAGGCTGAATGTTAGAGGTTGATGATCGGTTAAAATTTTATTCTTTCTTGCTCCATACAGATAGCTTCGCAGGTTGTCTAAAGCCCAATCTATCGCTAACATTTCCTTTTCATTAGTTGCGTAGTTCTCTTCAGTTTTATTGAGTGACCGAGATATGAAGGTAATAGGGTTATTCTTACCAATTTCTCCCTGCGAGATCACTGCTCCAATCGCTAGATCTGAAGCATTAGTTGTAAGGATGAATGGCTTCGTGAAGTCTGGAAATGCTAATATTTCGGGAGATGCTAGAAGTTCCTTCAAGTCATTAAATGCCTTTAGTTCTTTTCTGCCATTTTAATTTTAATTTTCCGAGATTGGTTTGACTTGATCTGACCATTTTCTCCCCGTGTGATTTTAGTCAGGGGTTTTGCTATTTTTGCAAAGTCTCTGAAAAAACGTCGGTAATATGAAGTCAGTCCAATGAAACTCTTTAGGTCCTTTAAGTTTTCTAGTGGTGTAATTCTTTTTATGGCCCGCACCTTTTTTCATCAGGCTTGAATCCTTTATCAGTGATCATAAAACCCAAAAACTCTGTTTCTGTTTTTAGGAATTCTGTTTTATCAAGATTTACTTTGGGGTTGGCTTCCTTTAATTTAGAAAATATCTTCTCAATATTCTGTAGATGTTCTGCCTCGGTTCTGCCAAATATGATTATGTCATCAATGTATACGTAACATATCTTTCCGATAAGTTCCTTGAGGACATCATCAATCATTCTCTGAAATATCGAGGGCGCATTTTTTAGACCAAATCGTAACCTTGTATACTCGTACTTTCCGTTCATTGTAGAAAATGCCGTCTTTGGGATATCTTCAATATTCGTTTTTATTTCGTGGAAGCCTGATGTCAAGTCGAGGTTCGTGAAAAACTTTGAATTCCCTATATATCAGGTATGGGATAGGTATCTGATGTTGTTACGGCATTCAATCTTTTGAAGTCTATTACCATTCTATATTTTTTTTTCCTGAAGCATCTATCTTCTTTTCAACAATCCAGATGGGTGAGTTATAAGGGCTTTTAGATGGTCTGATTATTCCGTCCTCCAGAAGCTTGTTTATTTGACGTTCCACCTCGTCTCTCATATTGGCAGGATAACGGTAAGACTTTGAGTAAATTGGCTCATCTGTTGTCGTTTTGATCTCAGCTTCAATGTTTGTATTCACTATTTCTTGATCATTTATTGGTTCAAATAATATATGGTATTTCTTTAATATTTCATGCAATTTTCCTTTGATTTGTGGGTTCAGATGTTAGTCCCTAATTTCCAAATTATTACCTTGAATGGATTGTTTTTCTTTGAGAGGTATTATCATATTTGGCTTAATTTTCAGAATATTATTCTTCCTATCAATAATTGCTTCTAATTCTCATATAATTCATTCTCGCGAGTTTGGATATAATCTTCATATGATGGCCCAGCTTTTGTTTCTAAAATATTTATTCTCTGCTGTTTGTGTGGATAATTTTCGGAATTGTTGTATCTCTTATACGGATAAGGATTATTGTTACCAGGTCGATTCATATAATAAAGTTGTTTAGTTTGTATGGATCGATCAACTTCCATTGGAACGGGGGGTTTCGGCTGATTTGGCCTTGGAGGTGGTTGGATACGTTTTTCGTGTTGGATGTTATAGGCTTCCTTCCTTTGGTTAAATGGCAAAGTCCGTGGCATGGCTCGCGGAGCTGGTTTAGGTGGTACTCTTGAGATGGGTTGTTTATAAGTGTAATCGCTACAGAAGAATTGGTTTATGGGTGCCGTCACTGAATTATTTAGATTAGGTCTACGTATCGCGATATTCCCAAAGTTTAAGTTCTGAATTTCTAGACATGAAGCATAAGCTTCTGGGAGTGTTTGGGGTTTTTGTATAACTAACATCTTGCAAAGATCACCACTTACACCTCTCATATTCACGTCAAGTGCTCTATTGCGATAAGTTTTAACGAGTACGTTGATTGTTTTTGGAGAATAATCTTCCGTTTTAATTTTATTAATTATTAGAGAGAATTGGTGGTTAACAATTGCATAAAATTCATCTAAACTCATGTTTCCTTGGCTAAGAAGGTTTAATTGATGCTCAATAGTACGAATATCCCTCTTGTCAGCATATTGTAAAGATAAACACTTTTTTATAGAAGGCGAATCGTCACTAAATATGTTGTAGGAACCTCTCATTTTTTGCTGTATACTATGTAGGATTGCATTGCATTGCATTGTATAGATAGTACAGATATTAATGCACAATTAGCGTATAACGTTCCACCAATCCAATTTCGCCGTACCCCTACATTTAATCTCGAAAGCGCCAGGACAAACATTAAAGACAAATCACCTCTATATAGAATCCAGAAGCAACACAATAATATATTTAATTCCATTGACCTCTTCGGAAATAGCCTTTCTTCCTCTAAGTGCTCTACTTTGGATATAATAAAAACTCGCTCTCTCCCTCCTTGAAAATCTTCATCTTTCCGTTTTTTACACAAAAAAAAAATTAACTTATACATTGTTTCCTAATAAAATGTATCTAGGTATATCTTAATTATATAATTAATTGTTCCTGAATTCATTCAAATTTAGTATTATTTCCATAGCTTCTTAACTCACATTAATTACTCAAAAATAACTACTTTGCTTTAATATTTTCCCGGTAGTATGTAAAAGGATTTATATTATGTCTGTTATACTATCGCTTAAACTTCCACAAATAAATAAATTGGTTTATTACGAACAATTTCGTGGTCGTTTAATATGTTTTCAACTGCGTGTATCCAAGAAATATATTGCACTGGATTTCCATCAAATGTCTGCAGTTCCCTTACACTATCTGGAAGTTTCCAGATATCCTTTAATTCCTCTTCATTTTTTGGAGCTTGGGGTATATTATTAGTTGGAGTTGGGGTTACCTTGGAAGCAGCTATTTCTTTTTCTAACTTCTGAAGTCGACGTTCGATTTCTTTTACCAACGCGATTTGAGCCTTAGATGCTCCTGTCAATTGCTTGAATGTCTCATGTAATTGTTCAATTTTCGAATATTAGTAACGTTAATATAAGAGATTTTGAAATTATCACTTATAACCTTAGAGAGGGAGAAAGGGGATTTTACCCGTACGAGTATATTATTGAAATTATTATCAACTGAAAAGACACTTTTCCTGGCTTTTTATACCCTAGATGAAATCTATAGGGGTATAGTAAGTTTGTCATTCCGTTTGTAACACCTCGAAATAATGATGGTAGAGCAAAAAGAATTGGACACCCACGCATAATATTAAAAGTTATTTTGATTTTTGCATGTCCGTCCGTCCGTCCGTCTGTCTGTGCGCACGATAACTCGAGAACGCGTATACTAAGAGAGCTGAAATTTTGTACACGGACTTTAAAAAAAGAAAGTAAAATTAAGTTCGAAAATGAGACAAATCGGGCAACACCTTCGTGGGGTTGCCATACAAAACTTTCGTTTTTCACTATATATTTGGACACTGCCTGAGAACGCGTCGACGTAGAGAGCTGAAATTTAGTACATGCTGGTTTCATTGTACTAGCAAATAAAATTTTAAAAATGGACTAAATCGGGAAACCCATTCTTGGTGTTGCCATAGAAAAATTTAGGTTTTTTATGTATACTGTGATAACGATCAGTCGAAGACATTTTTATTGTACTAAAAACTTTTTCAGAATATAAAATCCTATAAAATTGATTATAATCATTTTTTCTGTCCGACGAACCGTTGTAGAAATATATGCGAAAAAACACTGCAAAAATCAAAATTGTTCAAATGGGTACCCATACGAAATTTCATACGGACATTCATCTAGGGTATCATAAGAATTGGTCTTAGACCAATATTAGCTTTTTTACTTGTTCAATGTGTAAATTTCCAAAATATTCAGTGTGTTCAATATATTTGATGTAATATAACATAAGTGAGAGTTTTTATTTACATTAGAATGAGGAATTTCATAACGTTAGTGCGTGTCTTATTTCTCCCAATTTTTAGGAACTGTTGCTACCGGATGATGGGGGGATGAGCCGTATATTTCCCTTTTATCCTACCGCGTTGAGATTGTCAGCAGTCTACTCGTGGTACGAACTTCTACCACTTCCCTTGTTGGTGGATATGATGTGCTTGATAAGCCGTAGAATTACCTTTTAGCGAAAGACTTTGAGATTGTAAGTCGCCTACTTGTGGTACGCACTTAGATCACACGCACTTAAATCTCACACAAGTAACCAAAAGAAAAGAAAAACTTTCTTGCTTTTTATCACCTTATTCTTTGGTCATTTAACAACGGTCCCTGCTCGGGCGGCAGTTAACAAAATTTATTTTGTTTTCTTAAAAAAAAAAATGAAACAACCGATTTCAGACAATTCCCGATTTAATCTGATTCTACCTAATTACAAAATTTATTTTTAGCTCCTTAAAATGAACTTATGCCTAACAATCTTTTTCTTAGCTAGCAATTTATTAAAATATGAAATTTTTGTTCTACTGGTAAAAATGCATTGTCAGCGGCGCGTATTGCTGCGTTAACTGAGTTAACTTATATTTCTTTTTTTACTATTTTCGACACTCTCGTAGACCCACTTTTCGACATCGCAGCGAGCTGAAATTGGGCACACAGGTTCATGTCACGTGAAAATTGAATATATCAGAATTTGAACCGGAAATTTCCATGGAAAACCCGGAGAATCGGGAAAACTCATTTGAAAACTTGGTACAAATTTGATTAGTGATAAATTCGTTTCAGGAAAAATGCAGAGTTTTCCGATTTTTCCGAAAAATTTTTCCGGGATTTTGCGACTATTCCGGAAAATTTTCCGGTAAAAAGTTTTCTATATTATACAGGATCAAGTACCCTATCAACTGGCATCATTACTTTCTCTCCGACAATGGTGAAAACTTGCAGAAAAAATCGAGGAAAATTCATGTAAAACGCTTTGCAACCCAAGACAAAGTTGTAGAGCGAAATGAGTTGCATAAAGTTGCTTTTGTGGAAAACTCCATGAAAACCCGGAAAAGCGGGAAAAACATCTGAAATATTTTCATCGATATGATTAGTGATAAATCTGTTTCACGGACAGAAAATAAAATAAGTAAAAAACGAGTTTTCAAACAAAACTGAGGCGAAAGATAGATGAAAAAGTAGAAAATAAACTTTTCTCCACACACAGAGGTGGACTCAGATTTTATTCGCTGACAATCACCGATATATTTCAGTATGATCAATAAAAAAGTGATAAAGTGAAAATAAGTGATTTGATTCATGAAGAGAGAGAATATTCAAGAGAAATGTCCTAATCAAAAAATCTGAGTCCACCTCTGTGTGTGAAGAAAAGTTTATTTTCTACTTTTTCATGCGGTTTGGCCTCAGTTTTGTTTGAAAACTCGGTTTTCACTTATTTTATTTACTTATCGCTCTTGAAACGTCAGGTAAGATTTCCAATTTCAGCCAGCTTTTCGTAACTTTTATCCCTGGACGACTTAGGAAATGCGCTTGGTCATTTACCACTACTAGGTCCGTCAGAAATTGAACTTCTCTTACTAATAACATAAACTTCAAAGCAATTTCCCTTTGAATCGGTTCCCTGCCATTCTTTTTACATTCCCCTTGCTAGATGGTACAACACTCACTTCCAAGATCGACGAATGCTATTATACATTTGACTTCTATTTCTACCTTCCTATATATCTCAGCATTTTTAGCATTTATGGAATGAATTTTCTTTATATTTTTAGGTCGCCTTTCTTTAAGCCCTTCACCTGACTTTTCCTGTAACACTACTTTACAGTGTCCCATCTGTCCCAATCTTCCATTTTGTATTATTTGTAGAGGAATTGTTTGGTTGCGGTACCTTTGTCATTAATGTATGTGTCGTTTTGTCTTTGAAACTATATTTTTTTTATTTAACTGCTGTCTATTCCTCTTCCTTTCCTTCTCTTCTCTACCCTCGTATTCCACGATTTTCACGAGCGGCTGTTCGACAGTCTGATAGCTTGCTGCTGGTAAGACATTCATCAAATGTCTATCCCTAATCCGGAGATAATGTATTTCATTGTTGTTGAGTCTTGGAAATTTTTCATTTTGGTCAACGAAACTATCTCATGGAAATATGTCTTTATTGGCTCGTAGGTACTTCTTTTACGCTACATTATGTGTATGTAGATGGAAGATTCATCCTCTACATAAAGAAAGCTAATTAATAATTCCTGCTGGAATTGCCTCCAATTTAAAGCAACATTTTGTTTGCTCTGATACCAATGACATGCCGCCCCCTCAGTGATGCATATAGCAAAGCACCGTAATCCGACCAACCATATACACCTTTCATATTAATTAGTATTTCTCACCACTTCGCAGTTAGCATATTTTATTGCTCGGAACTAAATTCGGGAATTATACTACAAATTTCAGGTATCCTTAGCTTCATTTCATTTCCATTGTTACTAGTACTATCCATGCCACCTTCTGAATTAGAGTGAGACCTTTCTCTTACCATCACTGCCCTTTCCCTTCTTAACAAATTATTCTCCCTTTTCTGACGCTCTTACTCTTTCAAAATAAGTTGGTTCTGATCTGGGTTGGGCGATTTGCGTGCATGTCGTCCCCTACTACCTCTCTTCGTACTAACCTTGCTTTTATTTGCCGACCCTTCCATGATAATTCGAAACGTTCAAAAAGATTATAGTGATTAAAGATATTTTAAAATGTTTTTTTGTTTTCACTTTCCGAATAAAATAAAAACGGGCACAACGGCAACAGCCCTAAGCAAGCCTTTACGTTACAAATGTGTGTAACCCATTTAAAGTACGCACATAATACTAACTAACGAACTACGAACGTAATATTAGCTAAACTTAGTCTACTCTTAACTACAAGTAAGGGACAAAATAAAATTATTCACTAAAAATACTCTTCCTGATATAAGTATTAATTCACTACTTATTTATATTTTCTTGTATATTTCACGTATTTCAATCGCTTATTTTATATTAACTATTATATTTAAGTCTTTAACGATATTTAATGTTTAAGTTATGTATTATCATATATGGCATAAGATCTAGATGTCGCATAGCATACCGTAGAAAAGCATACATATTTTAAATGGCTGGTCCATTCCGGAATAGACCACAACATATTTCTGCGGCACCGAGAACAAATGTTGCTTTGACAGCAGTTTTGTATACATTTGGTCGACTGCCTCAACATGGTAGATGC
Organism: Dioctria linearis; assembly: GCA_963930735.1. Classification (NCBI taxonomy): domain Eukaryota; kingdom Metazoa; phylum Arthropoda; class Insecta; order Diptera; family Asilidae; genus Dioctria; species Dioctria linearis. The sequence continues at coordinate 88,425,313 of OZ005740.1, read as the reverse complement.
GAGAAAATATGAATCACTCGACGTATCTATCATCATTTATCTTTTCATATGGCTGTACTGATTAAAGCAAATGAATGATGCACAGCACAACATATTCGGTGCCGTGGGAGGGACGTAAACGTTACTTCTTTCTTGTCTCGTTTTTGGAAATACTTTTTATTTTGCTGTAGTTATTAAGATTCGATTTGATTTAAAAGAAACAACTTTATTAAATTCATTTGACCCTGAGAGTAATTTTTTGTAATGGTATTGAATGACGGCTTTGCACCAACTAATGGCTGAACTAAAATAGAAATATACGTAAGTACATTTACTTACATAAAGAGAACGCGCCCTGTAATTTAAGAGGCGCACACAAATTAACTTTAACTCGTGTGAGGGGAACTTTTGTTAAGTTTAAATATCAAATTTATCGCTCATTCCGTAAGACCGCGATGTATTCAAACAAATAAATTATTATTAAATGATTAAAAGTGCAATGTAAAAATTAAAAAGGAGTAAAAATGGAACTGCGAATTAATAGAAAGCACAAATCTTCAATCACATCAACTTTCATTTGTTAATTTTTTCACTTTTACCACTAAAGCATTAAATATCAAGATATTAACGTTTACGGAATGTAATATATATTTAGGCTAAAAATATCAATTTTTCGGAATTAAACCCTGACTCGTTTAATTTCGTTATTTACATCTATCGTAGTTCAGCCTTAAATATTCTCCTATCAAATTTAACAATTTTCCTAAAAATTTACAATTTGCCCTGCCCTGCCTTTGAAAAACTAATAACATACAAAGTCTAGACACGTAGAACAAAAATATGCAACGCTTTTCTAGAATATAAAATTAACGATGCCTCGACGATGCCTCGACTTGACACTTGATGACGTGCCCAAAGGGTAAGTCAGCCATGCCTCGCTTCATACAAAATCACCATTCGCACGACCCATTTTCAAAGTTGCGCCTAGCAAGCTCCTTAGTTTCGGAACGGATCAGGTAGTCCGCCTTCCTGCGCATTCGGCTGTATTCGAAATGGTTGCTTGGTGTTCTGTCTCTTTTCCAGCGCGAGTAAGCGATGTCGCTAAGCTGACATTAGAGAATTATATCAGGGCGGTTGAAAATTCTTTCATCAGAAGATTTAATGGAAATAGATTTTATTGGGACATGTGAGTGGAAGAGATTATTCAGGGTGTTGGTAACGAAGGAGGCAGCCAGTTCAGGGTCCGGGGTGCTATGGATAATAGACCAGTCCGTGGAGGAGACATCACTCCTGAGAGCATCATGCTGTATGGCCGTGAGGTTGCGGACATTTCTCTGTCTACAGGGGCCGGGCATCCCAGATCAAAGGTAGCGAAGACCAACGCATGATCCGAGACACCAGGACTGACCCAATAGGATAAGTCTGAAATCTGGAGCGACGACTAGGAGATCCAGTACAGTCGCAGAGGATGCACCATACCGGGTTGGTTCATTATTCAATAGTGTCAGATCCCGCTCTGCAAAGACATCACTGAGTGAGATACTCAGGTTGGATGATACACCCACATCAATACTAAAATCACCCCCCAGCACCATTCGAGGACCACTACCCGACACAAGGTCGATAAAGTTCACCAGTAGTTCCAGTCCATGGTCCACGAATGTGGCTCTTCTTCTATATGCCACTGCCAGTGCATTTAGTTCTAGCAGATCATCCCCACCATCACTCTCACCGACGCCCCACCATCACTCCAAACCCGGACTGATAACAGCTCCCAGCTACCATCCGCAAATGAGTGCACAACCTTAGACTACAAGGTGTTCGCCACATCCAGTCTATGCAGTTTGAATCCTGGGATCTCCAGCATCTTAGAAGAGTTGTGCTTCTTGGTCTATGTCTCACAGACCAGCAGCACGCTTGCATTTCCATTGATTGCAATTTTTTTAATTTCCGGAAGATTTTTGATCGAAGATCGGGCAATGAGACTGCATTGAATTTTGAGGGTGACATGAAGTATTGAAGGGCTTCACTAGTTGGTAGCACATGGTGCATTTTGTCTATTGTGTAGTACAGAGGTCACAGCCAAGTAGCGAGCCGCCAGCGATGCACTGAAGAGAACTCGACCAGAGTCAGCTTCACTACTACTCCTTGGGGAGTAGTGAAAAGACCTCCGTATCAAGGTCGTCGTTGATGTATATCCGAGCCGCTATGCTACCAGGCAAAATATCGTCAAGTGTAGGGGGCTTGGTCTTTAGCCGCACGAAAGAACAGATTGCAGCAGTCTTCACTAATAAACTTGAGAAATGTTCGGTGTTTGGGGATGATGGTAGGGGACGTATTACCACTATTCCATTTGAGCGGTAAGGCCGAGACAATATTAGCAGAGAATGAGGGGTCAAGCCCAACACTGTTGCACAGCGCCGGGAGTATGCTATTACTTTTTACGTGAAGCGCTCCAGCCGGAAGATTACTAATAATTAAGGTTTTCTTTTTGTGATCTATCCTCTCTAGGTCTGCACTCTTACGCCTAGCCGAATCAATCCCGGACACTAGAGATCGAACTGTGCTTAGTTGTTCGCGTATAGTTGAAGCTAAGCCGGATAATGCCTGTAGTGAGGCAGAGAGCTCCGGTGCTGCCTGTAGTGCTAGCTCTGGATTGTTCGAGTATGTGGGGTAGCTTACCAGGGGGATACCAGCCGAAGAGGCTGACTGCGATTGATTATCTGCAGATAAATTTCTGTCACTTCCTATTACCGGGTCAGTCAGGGTGGACCTCCTAGAGGGCTTGATGGGCGGTCCTTGGCTGCAGGGCTCTTTGCCCCCTGCCAACCCCGTCGACTTTGCTGGCTTCTGCAAGTGCACTAGCTCTTTTTAGACGACTGGGGGCATTAGTATTTAGACTTTTCTTTAGGTACCCTGAAGTTGCTTGGAGCCGACACCTGTAGATTTAAGGTGACAGTGCTTTTTCTAGTCACCTTATTATCCCTTGCGCCTGGTTTGCCTGTGTATGATTTTGGTTTGCGGTTAATGACTGTTCTGAATGGAATGTTCTTACATGTGCTACTAGAGCCAATGCCTGCAGAGTGTACTGGGGACCGTGATGCTAGTAGTATTATTCGGCACCCCATGCGTTTTAGTGAAGCGAATACAGTCACTGCAGAACCACGGCACCTTGGTTTTATGATAGTGGAACAGGTGGTCCTTGGTAGAGATTTGCACACAAACTATATGATTCCAGCTTTCACATGTTAGACAATGTACCCAGTATATGCCAGAGTCTCCCAACAACTTAGCGCTGGGCTCCTTTTCATTGCAGACTGACCATTTAATTTCTGGGGCAGTAGGGGCAGCTGGGGCATTGATTTTAGTGTATCTCGTTACCATATATTAACGATGATCAGTAAAAACAATGGGCATGATAGGCTTGGGAAGCTGGTCGGGTAAAGGCGTACCGATTGTGTGCACCTGAACCTGAGAGGTCAGTCTGTCTGTTTGCCAGGCTCAGCTAATAGAGTAGAAATTGTTGACCAATTATAGTGCAATTTCATCAGGTCTCTCACATAAGTGATGGCCAGCGTCCTCGTTTACTTATGAGAAGTATAGCTTATAAATTATGTTGCGATGGGCACATCATTTGTTATGCGCTACTAGATATCTATTGTGATCTGATATAGTAAACTTAATGATAATGAAAATCTTTTAGAAATATAGAAATGTAAAAACTATGAAAACTACGAACTAAGCAAACCTGATATGCTTTAATATAAGTAGTCCATTTACTTCAGATGGATCTAGCGTTTGTGGTGGTTGAATTGATGCAGTAGCCTGTTTATAGTTGCGATACTATGCCGCCCAGTTTTTGCATGAACCGGGAGTAACGATATATCCAGATGCTGTACCCGTTCTCTGGTGTAGAAGTCAGCTGCATAGCTTCACTGCGTATCACAATGCTTCAGACGCTGACCAATTTATCTAAGACGCGCAGGAATCAAGCTACCCTCACAACTTGTATGCTTATGTGTAAGTTCCAAATCCGGTTCTACTTCTGATGTTGTGCTGGGTGTTGGCTACTATTCAAACAGCTCTTAGTTTGATAACTAGGACTCTAATCCACTTGTGGACTAAGATATCATCATTCGGCGTGGGAACACTACCATTACTTAATGGATGCATGCGACTGAAAGCTGTACGAGAATCTATGCAGCCTCGTATTCCAATGGTGTCTTTTCGATATTTAATAAATTTGACTTAGTGAGGTGCTAATGTTTTTACTGCACTTTCACATTGATTTAGTTGTGTTTTTGGCCTCGTTTATTATCCAAACAAATCGGTTGAATAAAGTATGCTGAATTGAGATCCAATAGAAAATTTCGTGTTGCAAAAACTAAGTTTGAGAAAGATGGCGGCTCGAGTGTGAAGCCAGATCGAAGTCCTTGCTTCTACGCGAATATACACTAATTAGGTAAGAATGACTAGAATTTACATAATTCCACTAATGAATAATCGTTAGATTAATTAAATCGGATAAAACACTCATAACTTATATATATTTAACTGTTTTCAATAATATTAAGTATGATTCAGTAATAATTTTATTGTTTTTATTCATTTATTTGGATTATGTTCCAGTTATCTATTGGGATTACAGAATGACCTCGTTTTTGACACCAATAGGTAACAACAATGCTCCAATCTCTCCACCATGAGTATTTACCTCAACCTTAATCAATTTCCTCTTCGGGTAATGGTAATAGCAAACTCACTGACTGGTTGTGTATACTTCTTTTTTTGTTGAAATACAACTTTTATTTTATAAATTCTAGTGGAAACAAAAAATCACAGACAAGAAATACCCAGGTATCGACAGTAGTACTAAGAAAGTGATGTATGAGAGGAGCTCATAGCAAACCTCAATAACACACTGATCTCGGCTAAATATATCATGGATGGGTACGAACCATTGACTTATAACAATGGACTGAGCGTATTGCCATTTTCCTATAGGAAAGCATGGCACAAGTTTTATAGTTCTCTCTTTCGCCCTATGGCAGAGTTGGAGCTACCAACACAAAATATTGCGTTCTGGAACATTTACTTATGCCATTTGATGTTTTTATGTTGGTTACAGATGCAATCACCGCAGAAGGAATACGGTAAAGATAGTGTTTACCATGATCCGTCTCTCTTGCCAATAAGCAGGATTCAGTTAAGAATAACTTTTGAAAATTAAAGTCGAAATGAGTTTAATTCCTTATAAGCGATTAAAATATCACTTGGGCACAAGAAAATATATTTTTTTAATTAAATTCGATTTACGGGTGTAAAATTTCATCTGATTGGCTGAGTTTTACAAGTTTTTTATGTAATCGTTTTAAAGGGTACTCTAACGGTGATATCCAGAAACACAATATTTTTTGTGCCACATGAAATAGCAAATCGCTCAGTCCTTTGTTATAAGTCAGTGGTACGAACCAAACAATTTTTTCAATACATCCTAGGCAAAAATTGAATCTTTTCTTAGAATTTAAATCGACCATATTTCTTCAGAATTCGTGTGCATTATTGGTGGCTGAATACGATTCGAATAAGTTGTGTTTGGGTAGTCTCGGCTTCGTGGAAGTGTGATTGATAGGTTGCTTGGGCTTGCTAGCTAAAAATTTTTATGAGCGCAGGTCTAGGTACATCAGTGCGGACTTTTGTCTCAGGCCTTTATAAATTGTTTTCAATGTAAGAAAGAATTGATTTATTTCTTAGAATTGAAATCGATTATATTTCTTTAGAGTTCGTGTGTATTATTGGTGGCTGTAGACGGTCCCAACAAATTCTGTCTGCCATCTTGCTGGATTGTTTATTTGTGAACGGTGCAACGGGGGAGAGGGTAAATAAATTAACGTTTCCAATATCTTGCACTCTTACCATACAACACTTCTCTTAGTTTGAATCCCGATATTTATTTTCATACGACTAGGCAGCCAGGGAAGCCGAAACCGCTGAGAGTTCTTGCAATTATTCGTTCTTTAGCTACACTTAAGTATATGTGCACTGTCGTTCTTTGCATTCCCTGAACTGAATTTATTCGATTTATTGGAGTAAGTCGAAATTTCACTGTGTAGGTACTCACATTTTATCGACGATTTACATTACTTCCTGCTAATCTTTCTACTGGTACATTTTCCCTACTTGCAATTTTAATACATTTTCAATGAAAGTTGTACCTTAACAAATACTTAATCAAATTTAAAACATTTCTGATGTGCGTAACAACACCTTTCGAGTCGATGTTTTGTTAAAATGTGCATTTTTCTCAAATATGGAAACCAAAAAATGCAAAATCTAATTTGGTTCTGACGATTAGTGGTAGCCACTTAGGCGTTATTACCCTAAATGTGCGAGTTTACCCATGCAAATAAATTTCGCTAAAGTTTGTAATTTTGTTTGCTTATCCAACTATTAAAAGAAGTAAATCTTTCATTAATGTTTACTTCTACTACCCACCCATCCACCGCCCCTTACACGCAACTCATCCCGCAAGATGACGACAGACAGAATTTGTTCGGACCGTCTACAGCCACCGCACACGAATTCTGAAGAAATATGGTCGATTTAAATTCTAAGATAAAATTAAATTTTTGCCTATATTGAAAAAATTGTTTGGTTCGTACAAACACCAATGATATATTTAACCGAGATCAGTGAGTTATTGAGGTTTGCTATGAGCTCTTCTCATACATCACTTTTTTATTACTACCGTCGATAGCTGGGTATTTCTTGTCTGTGAAAAGAATTTATCTGTTAACTTTTTCTATAGTATTTTCCATTTTATTAATGTTAGCTAAATAACACTCACCACTATTGAATTCTCTGATTTATTTTGTCTTAAACACTTCAGTGAAACACGGCTGCGTTTTACGTTTATCGATGTATGTAATCCTCGACTGTACCGAAAATTAACAAAAACTGGTTGCATTTTTAGCTAAAGAATACGACACATTTTAACATACCTGATCTAGGCTACTTCGCCTCCTCTAAGAAATCATTTATACCACCTGCAACCAACCATACTCACACGAAACACTTAACAAATTCACGGTCACATTAAAATAAAAGGTAACCCTCAACACTGAATATGCACAGAAATATAAATAAAGCAAAAACACATTTCGTTTTTACTAGCAAGATCACCAGTTCTATGACACTTAAATTATTTGTTGAAAAAAAAAACCAACATCTACCTGTGTCGGGTAAAACTAATGTTTTTTGTATCCCACTTCTGAAATTTTAATATGAAAACTCAAAAACGAATTTAATCTAAAAGGACGGTAATTTAAATTTAAATAAATTAATGTCAGCCTTTTAAAATATCTTGGTCGATCGACAGAATCAACCTGCAGGCGCGCCCCATACGCCTATGCTTCACACTGATTTACACACTTCACACCTTTAGGATCGATGAGCTTTACTGCAATGCAACAGGTACTGCCTTATGCTATGATTGCCTCAAGGATTTCAGATCCTTTTCACATAGTATTCAGCCACACAGCAGGCTACTCCTAGTCCAAATAGTTGTGTATCCTGTATTACAAATACAAGACCGGGGATTTCGGTTTGCCAATTTCAGGTTTACAGGTGAAGGGTATAGTTATTAAGAAATTAGGTAGTCATTATTATATGGTAAGAATCAGTTGTAAACTGTTGAAAACGACATATAAATCAAATAATACTTTGTTAAAAGAATGAAAAACATGTACCAAGAACTGTGGATATGGATAGAATTAATTCGGAAAAGTATTAATAAGCAAAATGAATTTTCACAAAATCATGATTAAACACTGAAATTATAGAAGAAACTACAGAGTCAGAACCAGAAGCAAGAATATTTTGAATTTGAATTTGAATTTCTTTATTTAGCCCAAAATTTTTACATTGATTGTTTTAAATTTCTTGGTATGCTACATACATAAAGTCCTAATTTAAATTTAAATCTTATTGGCTAGAATAAGACATGCCAAAGTACAAGAAATGGTTAAAGTGATTTTCAAAATCTTTGTCAATTACGTTATCATGTATTCATTACACTGATTATTTATACAAATACTACAATTCACTTGGTGCCTAGACAAATGAAGAAATGCTTACTTAATGGATTTAAAATAATACCACAATCAATTACAAAAACGCAAATCAAGCAGACGCATCGTACGAAGAGGATTTGCTTTTCAAGACTATGAACATTTACTTGCAAGTAATGTCCTCATTACCAATAATGGAAAAAAAAACAATAAACCTAATCATTTATTCTAGAAGCAGGAAAAAGCCCCAACCAGCAGAGCAGCGCCCTATTTAGCACTGATGGATCTGCCGGCAGATCACTTAGTTTTCACCGAGTCTTAGCACTTTGATCTGCCAGGAAGGCGATTTACTTCCTAACCACGATGGTGATTAGGATCACTTTCATTGTAGAATTTCATTTGATCTTCAAGTGGAGTTCTCTCGTTGACCACGAGAAATTGATTTAGATATCTGTCATTCGTATTTGATAGATCTAATTCGCGATTATCATTAAAGATTTCATTTATCAACGGATTTGGATGGAATTCCAGCTTTTCGAGATATTTTTTCATGTGGGCATGAATTTGGACATTCAAGGGAACAGTGTTCGGCTTTTCATATAATATGGTGTTGTTGTAGAACGTACCGTCCGTTTTCCGAAAGAAACCAGTACAGTGTCGGAGTATTTTTCTTTCAAGGAGGTTTATTCTCCTATACATTGATGGGTTAACTGTGAACCATATGGGAAAACCATAAGTGATAATCGGTCTAATACATTGCTTGAATAGAAGGCTCTTCACACCAACCGAGAGTCCGTTTTGTTTTCTTATTAATCCACTCAGGCAGCCGTAGGCCATATTTGCTTTCTTAATGGCGTACTGCATGTGATCCTTAAATCTAAAAGTTGTATTAAACTTGACCCCAAGATACTTCACCGAAGTCTTTAGGGGAATTTTCGTATTATTTATTATTAACTTTAGCCGTTTGGCCTTACCGCATATAGATGAACCCGTTCTGCCAGATGGTCTACGAAAACATATGAATTCCGATTTAGACATGTTTAATTTGATGCCCCACCTTACGAAATACGAGGCCAGCAGCTCGAGATGGAGTTCAACTCTCTTTAGTGCCAAAATGGGTGAGCTACTAGAATTGTAAACAACCGTATCATCAGCGTACTGAAGCTGTAGTACTCGATTCGGATTTGTCATCACAGTGTCATTCTCCGTCAACAAGGTTGAGAGATCTTTCGGAATATCAGCGACGTAGAGACTGTACAGAAAGGGTCCAAGAACGGATCCCTGTGGCACGCCTGCTTCTATATCAAATGGCTCTGAGTCCACATTATTGAATTGAACATATGCCCTACGGCCGCGCCTAAAGAGGAGTGTATCATTGTTATTAAAAACCTTGGGAAATTAAACATGATTAATTTATATATTAAACCAGTCATCCATATGGTGTCAAAAGCCTTGGTAAAATCCAGCATGCATGCGACCGTGACTCTGTTTTGATTTAACGAATGCGTTATATCATTATGAAACTTGAACATCGCATCCGTAGTTGAGTGTTGATTTCGGAAACCAAATTGTTCGTTTGGTATTATATTATTATTGGCACTATGTCTAAGCAATTCATCCGCCATGATTCTCTCAAATAGTTTACCCACATTCGATAGAAGTGAGATTGGTCGGAAATTTGTAATGTCAAGGTTATTTTTGTTCTTCAAGAGTGGGACGATTTTAGCGATTTTCCATAACTCAGGAAAATATCCGTTATTTATACACTGATTGAAAATAATAGTCAAATAAATGAGAGCCTGGTAAGGTAATTTCTTAATTAAGAAATTTGAAAATCTGTCCTGCCCACTGGACTTTTTGGTGTTCAGCTTATCTATATATCCGACTAATTTATCTCGTTCGACAAAAGGATTATTATCATCACTACAATTTCTGCCGTAACATTTTCGTCAAAATTGCAGTTACTTTGTATAGATCCGTCGGTATTCCTAACATTGTTATGATAGTCATCTACTTAATCGATTACAGTTTTTGTGAAACTGCTGTTCTGATTTGGAATCTTACGTTTCGAGATTTCCTTGAATTGGCCAGCGAAGGCATCCGCCCTACTCTTATCTGAGTTCAAAGTGACCTGCCCGTTGGTTATTTTATTATGATCGTATTTGTTTTTTTTTTTGATTTATAGTTTTGTCTATATCTTTGTACATATCCGGACCAGGTTTTATATTTTTTAAGCGTTTTTCAAACCATTTGTTTATAAAAGAGTTTGTATTTTGCTTTATTAAAACTGTTAAGCAGTTTATCCTTGATAACAGACATTTATACTCTGGGTTCACTCTATTTAAGTTTTTATGAAAAATTCACTTTAATTTTCTTTTCCAATCATTACGTAGCTTGTACAATTTAATTAAAAATTCTGGCATCTCTTTATACTTTTTATCACCTTTAGAGATAGGGTTTTTCCTACTCATTTCACTTACTACTTCGAAAAACGCAGAATTGAATTTACTAATGTAGGAATCAATCTTTGTGTTTGTTAGATTTCTATGTTTAGGAGGCATACTTCTTGACAGTCTAAACGACATGACAATGCGGAAAACCGTCCAGTTTATATGCTTTAAAGAGAAATGTTCAGGCTTCTTAACCGGAATCATATCAATGATGTGATCATCATCAGTGCTTAACAACAATTCAACTGAGAAATGGTCAGAAATGCCCTGCAGAGTTCGGCACTTACGTTGGGTTGGAGAAGCAAAGGTATTATCTATAAGATCATTGGATATCAAGAATAGATCCAAAACTGAGACGGAGCTGAGAAAAGTGGGAGACATTGGTGAGATGATCGAGAAGTCACAAACCTGCGAGTTAGCATTCAACCATCCCTCCAATGCTCTTCCATATGTATTCCATAGGTGGTCACCCCATAAGGGGCTTCTAGCGTTCACATCACCACCTATCACCACATTGGTATGATTGGTCGATATAAGATTCAGATACTCTATATCCTGATCAAAGTCAGCTCTAGCTAAGCCATGCGGCACATATATGGATAATACCAGATATCTCAGTCTGTGATTTAAGTTAATGGTTACGGCCGTGTAATTAAAGTTCTTCAAACTATTGCTAGACAAATCAGCAATGTGAAAGTCAAAATGATCTCTCAGAAGAATGGCTGTACCTACACCTTCATCATTTCTAATCATATTATAGTTTTTAAATTCCGCTCTATGTCTACCTTTAAGCCCAGTTTCTTGTATAAGAATTACATCTGGTGTGTATCTGTCGAGATAATCCTGAAAAGCAATCCTCTTCGCATGACTTACAACACTATTTACATTCAAAGTATGAAATTTAATTTGGTTTAATTTAATATTAGAGCTACTATTACTATTAATCATTTGCAGTCTTATCATTAGTATCTATCACTGATGCGTTAAAATTAATCAAGGCAATTTGCTTTTGAGTCATATCTTTTATTAATTTATATTTCGGTAAAAACTTTTTCATTTTTAAAATGACACTAGCTAAATCAGTTCCGAAAACCTCCACACATTCGGCATCGAAATAGCCAAGTATGTTTCCATTATCATATCCTGTCTGTTTGTTGAGATTCGCGTTTGGATTGGACTCAACCCTTGAGTCCCGATAATGACTCGCGTAACTAATACTTTTTCTTCTCCTGCTATTCAAGAGATTATCTTTGCTATATTGAATACCTTTCTGAACAAAAGACTCGTTTTGTATAGTCTGCCTTGATTTCATCTTGCGCCTCTGAAGCTTATCTTTTAATAATTTCTTATATACTAAACAACCTTTATAATTTGCTGGATGACCAGTCCGGTCACAGTTTACAGATACGGCTCTTCTTCTATGACCGTGATTTCGCTTTCATTTTCTGCATCAATGTCGCTTTTGGTTTTCTGGTGATGACGTGATCCCGTGATACGGTGACACTCCCCAGGTTGGTGCCTTCTACTACATTTCATGCATTTGTACTCCTCGTTACAGTTGGCTGCTACATGACCAAACTCCTGGCAATTAAAGCATTGCATTATGGCGTTTCTCGGCCTCAGCCTCTCCCACGTGACTCTACAATTAAACAAAAAACCAATATTAGTCAAATCCTTGATATCAGTGTCTGGTCCAACCTGCACAATATAACTGTTTAGTTTGATACCAGATTTTCTTGAATCTGTGGTGGAGAAACGCTTGACTTTTATGACATTAAAATTTGCTTTAGAATTTATTTTTATGGATTTCAATTCTTCCTCAATGTCCTTCTCTTCCCATTCACTAGTTAGAACTTTAAGAAGGACATTGGTGTTTCTGAGATGTTTAGGAGTGAATGTATAACAATTTGTATGTGTTTCTTTCAGTATACTAAGAACTTTATCATAGTCAGCAATTTTCTCACCACAGACTTTACTTATATTGTTAGTCTGACGGGTGATTTTAAATTTGACACTGGGATACTTTTCACGCATAAACTTAACAAAACTCACAACATCAAGGTCGGGACACAATATAGGTGGTACATGCACTTTTTTATTTGTCATCATATTCACCCCACTGTTTGAGAGGTAATTGTCGTTACGTTTACTTGCATTTTTTTCGTAGACATTTCTTTTACCACCGTGAGACATGCCTGTTCTTTCACCGCTAATATTAATCTCCTTTAGCACACTAAAAGGATTTTCGTCAATTTTAATAGTAGACTGCACCGAGCTCCACGCGTTACTTCCGTGATATCTTTTATTGGCTTTGACAATTTGAAAGCCCTGCACGGAGTTTGAACCTACTACACTGCTTGTCTTGACAACATGATTTAAAACTTTATTCACCGCCGCATCGTCACCAGATTTCTCCTTCAACTTGTTAAATATAAAGCTCACATAACCAGACACCCAGTTTATCAGATTGTCGCCATTGCCCGTGGTTTCCTTTTTGCTGAAAAAGTCCGAAAATTCCTGGAAATATTTGGTGCCTTTGTCATCATACTTGGAATGACTTGGCGTGTCTTTAGTAGCTAGAAAATTTTAATTTTCCCTATTGTCATTTAAGGAGTTTTTACTCACCTTGTCAATAATCTGCACGCCTTTATGCGTCTCACAGTCCATAGCATCGCCCTCAGTTTGTTGAGTGTTCGAGTCTTTTCCACCAGGAACTGGAACAATTAGCTTCCTGTCAGTCATGGTCTTACTTAAAGTTATCGCTGCACCATATTTGTACCCGAACTTCAATCCTTCATGACGATTCTTCTTCTTTTTAATTATCTTGCTTAATTTCTTTGGTGTTGATTGATGTAACAATGTTTTAGTTCCTTTTGAGCATTCCTTCTGTAGTAAGTTCCGCTCCTCTTGTTTGTTCCTTAAGGTAATCGATTCACCTTCAACCGTTTCAAAGTCGTCCCTTATATCAGCGCATTGCGCTATCGTCAGATTTCCAGGATCCTCAATTTTCGCAGATTGTTTTAACTTTTCCACAAATATAATATATAATATAAAAGTAATAAGTAATAAGCCTCGAGGTATCCAACGAGGTTAATATAACATTCAATATAAGATTTCCACTTTGATGCACTTTGTACAGTTTTCACAATTTATATTTATTAACTTTAATCATCTTAAACAAAGAATACACTTTACTGAGTCCGATGGCTCTTAAATTACTGGATATTTCCAGATGAATCAGGTCGGATGGCAGCACCTACATATGTGATGAGACAACGATGTATATAGGAATGTATTACTTTTCTTTCTGTATTTTAATGTAAAATTTCCATTTCAAAGAAATTTTGCAATTTACACACTTAATGTTACTTAAATTAACAAAATACACTTTTTACTGAGTCCGATTGCTCCCATTTTATAAGATAATTCAAGATTAAAATCCGGATGGAAAAATTTCCATGTGACTTGATAGTTCCACAGACTGATTTTAGATTTTAATTCCGGGGCACTGAAAAACACGTCTGAACACTACTGAGCACTAACCACGAACCGCTGAACCACACAACGAACTGAACCTGAGAACCGCAAGAATATTTGAATTGCTACTTATGATAATAATAATGAATGAGAATAAAACGAGGAAAAAACGCCGAAAAAATCACGTTTCTTTAATTTTTAATTTTTTTTTTATTATTATTTGTTGTTATATCGCCAATAAAATACACAGTCTGTGAAAATTTCAACTGTCTACGCATTGCGGTTCATGAGATACAACCAGGTGACGGACGGACAGCGAAGTCTTAGTAATAAGGTTCCCGTTGTTACCCTTTGGGTACGAATCCGTAAAAAGAAAGATTAAAAAGAATCAAATGCTGCTAGAAAAGTTGATGAACAGGACGAACACATAGCAACATATTCGAAAACTGTTAAAAACACTAGCAAGCAACCACAATTAATTTCACTTTACAATCCCAAAACAAATACGCAAACCCAGTTAAAATAGAAAAGCATACTTTTCACAAAAATTTTTCCAGTTAAATTTTCATTTTCTTTTTCATTAATTTTCAGCATTGCTCTATTGAAGTTGGTGTGGCCATTTATTCCTGAATATTGGAAGCTTTTTAAATACACCGGAAATTTTCATTTAACTATTTCTCACTTAAGCTTAAATGCGACTTAATGTAATTTTCTGTACTCCACGGGTTAAAATGTGCCATTCCTGGAAAGAGCATAATAAAAATCTAAAATTATGTATTGAAAAATGTGTGGAGAAAGTGGCGTGTAAATTGTTTATGTAGTGCAACATTGGGAAGCTCTGAAAACGTTTGTGCAAATTTGTATTCACTAAGTGTAATGGAAATGAAACTTTATACATAGCATGTACCTATTTATTTGAAAATATGAGAGAAGGAATGGATACTTTCCATTTAAAAAAGGTTAATGGGGGATTATATTTATTTTTATATAACATATATAGTCGTATATATGTATGTAGAACGTAGATATTTAAATTTATGTACGTGGGTCGTTAATTAAAAAAAAAAAGGAAATTTTACATAATATTAGTATTTGTTATTATTTGTATTAATAAGGAAAAACGTTATAATTTGTATAAGACTAATTCTTACGATATTCTCGATGAGCGTAGGATATTTTGTATGGTTTGATTGCTAAAATGGTTTTTTTTCATTCACTTCTAGAATGGTTCTATAAAAATGATTATAACCCATTTCATCGAATTTTATAATCTGAAGAACTTTACAATAAAAACTTCTACGACTGATCATCTTCACAGTATACGTAAAAGACTTGATTTTTTGTATGGCAACACCAAAAACGGGTTGCCCGATTTAGCCCATTTTTTGAAGTGATATTTTCAAATTTTATGGAAATGCCGTGTACTAAATTTCAGTTTTCTACACCATATAGACGGATAGACGGACACACGGACAGACGGACATGCAAAAATCAAAATAACTTTTAATATTATGAACGGGTGTCCAATCCATTTTGCTCTAACATCATTGTTTCTACGCGTTTCAAACGGAATGACAAGCGTAGTCGATTTCATATGGGGTATAAAACGAACTTGTTAGGCTACTCCGTTTTCAACGTAACGATACCTATATACTTGACTCCACGTTTGAGGATTACTCAATTAGTAAAAGCAATAAAATTCACCATTTGCACAGATCACAAATCTTTCACAGAATATTAATACCAAACATTTTTAAAGATTATACTGCATTTTGTGCATGTTAATTTAACGTTTGTAGCTGTCGAGCTAGCTCCCTTGCTTATTATACCCTAGATGAAATCTATATGGTATCCATACTAAGTTTGTCATTCCGTTTGTAACGCACAGAAATAATGATGGTAGAGCAAAACGGATCGGACACCCACGCATAATATTAAAAATTATTTTGATTTTTGCATGTCCGTTCGTCCGTCTGTCTGTCTGTCTGTGCGCATGATAAGAATTGGTCTTAGACCAATTCTAGTTTTTTTACTTGTTTTATTCTGAGTACGATGCATCCAACGATATTAATTCATGCATGTTTTGCCATATATAAAGCGATTTTGTCATCTCTTTGTTGAAATATATAATTTTTAGTTTTATGAAATTTATTTAACTTGTAAATCGCTCCGACGCATTTTTATGTTTTTAAAAAAAAAGTGAGATTTAGAGCTGATTTTTTTTGCAATTATGTAAGAAGAACAACATTTCGATTTTACCTTGGGTGGAGTTTTCGTTGTTGCTATGAAAAATATATGTACCGAATTTCAGCTCTCTACACTGACGCGTTCTCAGGTAGTGCTCAAGTATATAATGAAATACGAAATTTTTGTATGGCAACCCTGCGAAAAAGTTGCCTGATTGCTCCCATTTTAGAACTTAAATTTACTTTTTTATTTTTAAAAAAGCCCGTGTGCAAAATTTCAGCACTCTAAGTGAATGCGTTCTCAAGTTATAGTGAGGATGGACAACCAGACAGACAGGCAAGCACACTCCAGACACCAGTGTTGGGCGTAATCTGATTGGAGTGTAATTTAATTAATAATTCCATTACAGTTTAGTCAAATTACAACGTAATCTAATTAAATTGTATTCGATTACATATCAATCAGATTACTTATGAGAGAATATGTAATCTATCAAATGTGTAATCTGTTACAATATAATTAGATTATTTTGTAATCTAATTACATTGTAACAGATTACTTTGTAGATTACTTAAAAGTAATTAATAATATAATGACATGAATCGAAAGAAAATGGTATTGTTCTCGTACGAAATTAGTTTTAGGGAGTTTTATGAAGAATTAGAATACAAATATCTTACATATCTTAAATGTCTTAAATGTAATCACATTAATTAGATTAACATGTAGTGGGATTAACTTGTAATCGATTAATGTGTAATCAGATTAACTTGTAATCACATTACACGTTAATCGATTACATTATGTAATTATGGAAATGGATTACATTAGTAATCTGTTACAAAGTAATCTGATTACAGATTACATGTTTAATTGTAATTGTTAATCATTAATCAGATTACATTTTGCCCAACACTGCCAGACACATATGTAAAAATGCAAATTACTTTTAATATTATGCGTGGGTGTCTATAACCCATTTTGCTCTCCTAGCATTATTTCTGTGCGTTATAAACGGAATAACTAACTTAGTATACCATATGATTTCATCTAGTGTATAATAAAGGAGTTACAAGATTGCATGCAATTCCAATATGACATTGAGTAGTTACTTATCTGGCGTAAACAAAATTTCGTTTCCCTGAATATCTGTAAGTGCCAATAAGTTCCTTCACTAGATTGCTGAAAGTCATGCACTGTAATTATCAGCTGGGTGTTATTCCAATTAGAGCTGAAAGTGTTCGGATAATTTGGTATTCGGATTGTCCCTAATAATTAGGATCCGATGACACAAATCCGAGTATCCGGATTTGGATGCGAACTGATCCAGATTAAGCAAAATTGTTTCGAAATTTCATCCAGATTCCATTGCTTCATTGTATAAATATAAATTTCATGATATTTCCATTTTCCCAATGAAACAATACAATCCGAAGGAAATTTGCTATTATTTTTTGCTTGTTCTCTATATATATTCCATTTTTCTTTTTTCCCCGTAATATTTCTTCCCCCTCTTTAATCTTTTTATTATATCTATGTATGTATTAATTCTTAGTAGTTTTTAATGTTGTATTAATACTTCCTTTCATAATTTTTGAATTTGCATTGACTGTTTTTTTTTTGTTTAATTTTTTGTTTCCTTAGTAGTTTTGAATTTATTATTCATACTTTTTCCTCTTTTTTCTTAAATTTGGGTTGTATTTGATTGTTTTCATATTAGTTTTTGTTTGCTTATTATTATTATTATTTCTTATACTTTTTATGATTATTATTAAGTCTTCTAATGTTTCTTTTAATTTTTTATTTTGAAATTTTTTTTTATTCTAATCATTAGGTACATTTTCTTTGCTAAATGCAGAAAGTTAGTCCTTTCATTCACCATGAACCCCATGTGACCAGGAACCCACTGAAGTGACACCTTGTTGTGGATACACAACTTATGCACGAACGACCTGCAGTCTCGCGGTAATTTAGATGTTATCCGCGGGCCACTCAGCGCCATCAAGGTTACCTAACTATACGAAAGGAATGTCCTTTCCTTTGATAACCATATCAAGGGTCTTCTTCGCTGTAATTGAAATGGCGAAAACTTCAGCCTGGAAGACTGTGATGTGCGCTCCAAATGAGTACTCCAACCCAATGTCAGGCTCAAAAAAGTAAACACCCGCACTAACTTCTCATTAGTGAGAGAGTCGTCGGTGCAAATTGTTAGAGCGTACTGGGGAAGGCTTGATAAGGCACTTCGATCAGCCCACAAGGGAATCAGGAAAACTCAGGGAGCAGCGACAGGCACCACCGCATCAGGTGGCCTGGGCTAGGAGGTTTTCCCGTTCCAGTCAACACGCTAAAGAAAAATGGGAAGCGCCAGCTCTCCCAACATGCACACACAGTCCTTTTGGCATTTCCTGATCTTTTTAGTGTTCACCGTCATATCATGACGGGTGCATCAGCTCTCAATGGTATTGAGCCTCCATTGGATGAAGGCAAAGACAGCGGCCATACTGTGCTTGGAGATGAACACAAGGATGTCATCCGTATACGTTTAACATGATAATAATTCCAGATTTTTCAGCACTAAATGTAGTTAAATGTCCTAGCTTTAGTTGTAGTTTTATATTTGTGTTTTACTCTTTGCTTTAATTTAGGTTTATCGTATCTTTGGTACCAAGTGATTGGAGTAAACTATGTACTATCGCATAAACTTCTTAATAAATAATAATAAAATAAAATAAATATTTAAAAATAAGATTTAAAAGTGCACAGGTAGAAATATATCCTTAAAAATGTAAAAAGAACAAATGTATCTAATTTGGATTTGAACTGTATTAGGATAAAACTAGGAATGTTTTGGTTGTGGAAACTGCGACTGTACTAGATTCCATTTCCCACAGGACTTATTTATATCTTAAAATTACAGTACTAACCTTTTTATTCCGCTTGTGAAGCATAGAAATAATAAAGTATTATTTTTATTTTGGCATGTCTGACTGTATGTTTGTCTGACTCCAAAAGCGAAAAAAAAACAATCATGAACTAATAAAGTTAACTTCTGGTGAAAACAAAAGTCTCCCCTTAAACTCTTAGTGTTAATTCGTAAAGAAATAATAGCATTCGGAACGCCATCCTGCACAAAATCGTGAGAATCGATAAGTTTCTTACGCTCAGTGACTGATTTCAATTTCGAATCTTGTCGATTAGGGGGTTTGAGTAATGGAAGACGATGGAGCTTCCCTCTCTCCCGGGTTGGTTGCCAAATAGGCAAGATCGAAGAACGACACTGTAAAAAAAAATAAAAAAATTCAAATAAGTCCTGCTGAAAAAAAAACTATGGAAAATAGTAGGAGGAAAAGGCAGGAGTTCCTATATACCGGACAAAAAAGAGTAATTTCTAGAGGCAGCACTTGAAGAACCGCGAGCTAAGTATCCACTTTCATTACATGCAATTTTAATATTGAAAAAAAAAACAAAAAGAATTCGCTCATATTATTTACATGAAATTAATATATATACTATATCTATTTTAGGTACATCTCATATACACACATTTGTAAAAATCTTTTGAATATTACATTATTCTAACGTCAACTGAAATCTACTGTTTGTTCTGTCGATGTAATGTTGAAAATGGTGACGCTGTATCCGTCCCTGACGGATAGTGCGACTTCGATGTCGTTTCCTTTTACTTCATCAGTTGAAAATTTCCCGCCTGCAAAAATTTATCGCTCTCCTCTGCCAATTGTTAAATCCGCCCCTGTATGCAGGAACAATAAACTGAATTAATTTTGTTTTATATCCTGTGTTATATTTCCTCCATTTATGGCAGTTCGCCCCCCCCCCACTCTTAAAAGTTTGTGCCCCTAGGCAACTGCCTAGTTTGCCTAGGCAGCACTTCGCCGTTACTTAAATCAACAAGTACACCAATTGCAGAAAATATTCTCAACTTGACTATATCTGAGATTCTAAAACCTACTAGTGCGTGAAACTCGTTTTCCTACTGGCGCATGTCTTAATAGTGGGTATGTCAAGAGGATGAGAGCTCAAAATGAGGTAACTTATGACAGTAGCTTCGTTTTCGAAAACCATGTTTAAGGTCCTTCTGTACTATCGTAAATTGATAACTGGAATGTTTTCAAATTTGGCAAATGTCAACATGAATATATTTATAATATGTGTTTTTTACGGTCTTTTATACACACACTCATAAATCAAACAATTAATCCAATACAATGAATAACTGCACAACATTTTTTTTTATTTTTAATTTCTCACTTTTGCATTACACTTCTTTTATTGTGTGCAGTTTTAACTCTTGAAAATTCTGACACAATTCCAAAAAAGGGGCGAACGTAAACAAATATGCCAACAATCATGAAACTAACAATGAAAAAATCCGCACAATAGAACGTATAAAAATTATAGGTACTATAGGTAAGTATATCGCGGTGTTGATTGTGTTTCAAAACATTTCACCAACATTCAACCCTCCAGCCACATAACCGCTGGGGTGTAGAAGTGTATACTATAGGTATGCATAATATTACCTACATACATAGAACGTGATTAAAATAGGCCAGAAGTTTGAAAAAAGTGGTGGGCCGAGGAGGTGATAGCCTTTTTACTTTAACCCGGTTGGTGTAGATCTCAGCGGGAAAAACACACGGTTGCGGTGTTGAAAAGAGGAAATGGAAATTGACAGCCGGAAAAAAAAACTTTATTTGTTTTTT
Organism: Dioctria linearis; assembly: GCA_963930735.1. Lineage (NCBI taxonomy): Eukaryota > Metazoa > Arthropoda > Insecta > Diptera > Asilidae > Dioctria > Dioctria linearis. The sequence continues at coordinate 88,404,427 of OZ005740.1, read as the reverse complement.
TTTTTTTGTGGGAGGAGGGAAAATGCGACCACTTTAAGTCAACATGGAAATTTGCACACACACTTGATATTGTAAGTTTGCTGCTATGAATACTATGTAGAGGGGTGAAGCGGGGGTTGGCGATAAATTGTGCGTTGTGATGCTACGGATATTCTGACACGGGGGACAGCAACGTGAAAAATTCTCATCAAGGTGAGGTGAAATTTTAATTTTGTTTGCGATCCCATAAAGGTGGTTTCCCACTTTGTTATGATTTCCGCACTTCGCATTTCAAGCTTGATTGACATTTTTACAGTCAAAAGGAAGAATAAAATAATATTCACCTTGAATGATAGATATTTAGGATGTATAAATATAAGCTTGCGGCATTGGTTTTAATTACAGTATTAAAATTCATGTTAATGGCCGGCGAGATGAAGTGTCTTGATATTTACGTGATATATTTTTAAATGTAAATTTGTAGGGTCAAATATAAAGTGAAAGTGAATTATGGCTGGAAATAATTTCACCATAATTTCCTGGTTAAAAACAATTTTTAAAGCTTGTTTTTTGGCATTGTGAAATGTCAAATGTATTGTGAAGTGTTAGAGAAAAGTAGGGGAATTTGATACTTAAATATCTCTGAAACTATAAGTTTCCACTCAAAACTATTATCTGAGTAAATTGTAACTAGTACGCAAAGTTTCAAGAAACTTTGAGAATAGCGCCGGATGTAAGCTTAAGCCATAGCATCTTTCGACATTGATTGTGCATCCCAAGCTAAACACTTTCTGCGTTCAAAGCTGTGAAACGCATAATTTCAACTTAGCTGACATTTAAACTTTATTCAGCTAAGGATTGTCAAACTTTCTGGTGCCGATTAAAGCCAAAATATTGTTGGGAAAATACATGTAGGATATCTGATAACAACAGCAAAATAAAGCACGACGTTGATAAAGAAGAGAAGCATTTTTAGATATACCGGTAGAAGTGGACGAGAGGACAGTTGGTTTTTACGGCAGTATCAGAGAGACAACAACACAAGTTAGCAGTGATCAGTTGCGTGGACGTTTAGGTTTTTTATCCGATGGACATTTATTAAATATTGTTACGCGCCACAAAGTGATACAAGCGACATCTATTGGAAATGGAAACAACTTTAGATTAGTGACATCCTAGTAAACTGGGTTTGGAGAATGGAATATTCAGGAAGGTTCTAGGATAATTCGTAGAGTATAAATACGGCGCTGCTCACATCCAGGAAGCGAGTATTATTTCAGACAGCGAAGTGAACGAAGTAAACTATTTGGATTGCGATAATTAGAAGTACAGTACTAGCGATAAATAAAGAGTTGATTTGATAATTATTTGTGAATTTATGAGAGTAAACAGTAAAGTTAAATAAAGAAAGAACTTGTTATTTATATTTAAATATTGTGTTTTAAATAACGAACTAAGACCACGCTCGTAACAATTGGTGTCAGAAGTAAAATAAAATCGCGAAATAAAGTGGTGGCATTTGACTTTGAAATTCAAAGAGTGATTAATTTTGTGAAATCGTGTGTAAAAATTCCGAAAGATAATTTTATATTAAACTGTGAGTGAATTACAAAAGACGCAAGAATGGGACGCAAGCTAGAGGAGCCTCGCATACAGGAATTGAAAGTGGAGTTGGGGAAGCGGTCATTACAAACGACTGGCCTAAAGAATGTTCTAGTCGAGCGACTTAGACAAGCTTTGATAGAGGAAGAAAAGAATCCTGAGACATTCGTTTTCGAAGAAGAACCAGAAATTGAGGAAGAGCCTGCAATGAACATAGAACAGCTTTTAAGTACTTTAATGAGCAAAATGGAAGCCCGTTTTGACGAACAAAAGAATTCTCTCCAGGAACAAAAGAATTCTCTCCAGGAACAAAAGAATTTTCTCCAGGAACAAAAGAATTCTCTCCAGGAACAAAAGAATTCTCTCGAGGACCACAAGAAATCTATGGAAACCCGTTTGGACGAACAAAAGAATTCTCTCCAGGAACACAAGAAATCTATAGAAACCCGTTTGGACGAACAAAAGAATTCTCTCCAGGAATCCCGTTTAGATGAGCAGAAGAATGCTTTGGATGAACAAAAGAATTCCATGGAGTCCCGTTTAGATGAACAGAAGAAATCACTGGAAACGCGTTTGGATGAACAAAAGAGTTCTCTGGAGAATTGTCTAGAAAATCGCTTAGAGGAACAAAAGAATTTCCTGAAAAACTCGTTAGACGAACAAAATTTAAAAATTGAAGGAATCGAGCAAGAAGTGGCGGAAGCTCAACAAAAAGTCACCGAACAGATTAACAACTTTAAAGCAGATTTGGAGAAGATGGAGCATCGACAACCACGGCACGAAGGAATTGAAATATCCAATGCAGGCAGAATGAAACCTCCAATATTTGATGGACAAAATTCGTGGCATATTTTCAAGAGACAATTCGAGGCTGCTTTCGAAGTAAACGGATGGAATGATGCAGACAAAGCTACAGCTCTGGTATTAGCACTTCGAGGTTCTGCATCAGAGCTTTTACAAACTATACCGATTGAAAGGCAACGTGATTATACTTCATTAGTACAGGCAATAGAGTTACGTTATGGAGATGAACACATGCAGCAAGTATATCGCCTACAGCTACGCAACAGGACTCAAAAGCATGGCGAATCACTACAACAACTGCAGGCTGATGTGGAAAGATTAGCTTATCTCTCATACTCTAGCGTAAATGCGGATTTCCTTAATGAAGTGGCAACAGAAGCATTTGTGAACACTATGGCAGATCAAAATTTACAACAAGCATTGAGGCTAGCAGGAAAGAAATCAACAGCAGAAGCACTAGCCTATGCACTGGCGTATGAATCTGCCAGGCAAGCTTCTCGAAGTGCAGTACGAGTGAGAGAAATTTCGGTGGAGGAATGTACTTGTAATAGAATGCAGCCATCACAGAGCAATTCTTCACGTGGTATTCTGCGATGCTGGAATTGTAATAGACCAGGACACCTCCAAAGGGACTGCAGAAAACGCCGTCGAACAGAATCACCAGAAGAGGAGGACAGAACAGAATGCCAAAGATGGCGAGCCAGGGAGCAAGCTATTCGGGGAGAGCCTAGAAATCAAACAGCGACTAGTCGCATCAGCTCCCCTGTTCAGCAGTCGGAAAACATGTAAAAACCAACTTCGGGGGGCAGAAGTTGGTTGGTAGAGTCGACAGCCCCGAAGTCATCATTCAGATAGCCCAGTTGCAGAGAAATAATAGCAGTCTTGTTATATATGGAAGTGTAGGGAAAAATGACTGCGTTGTCACTATCGACACTGGAGCTTCGAGATCAATTATTAGAGCGGATCTTGTCAAGGACAAATGGCTTCACAATACCACCAAATATTTACTAAGAACAGCAACTGGAGCTGCAGCACAAGTTTTTGGAGAAATAACTTTGGATATTCAACTAGGTGAACTACTATTTCCTCACAATTTCCTAGTTTCAGACATAATGGATGAATGCATCCTTGGAGTAGACTTTATGACCACATATAAAATAAATTTAGATGTCGGAGAACGAATACTCAAATATGGCAACATAGAGATTCCTATGAGACTAGGAGGAGGAACAGATTATCCTGCAAAATTAAGGACGATGGTCTGTGAGAATATGACTCTCTCTGCATTCTCGGAGACGCTAGTATGGACAAAGCTTACTGCTGACATCGGGACCTGCCGATTCTATCTGGTGGAGCCTAACCCTACAAAAGTAACATCGAACATCATCGTTGGTAAGACTTTAGTGAAGGCAGAAGGCGCAACATTAATTCTAGTCAGAGTGCTCAACACATCCGAAAATGAGGTACAACTAAAAGAAGGTGCTATAATTGGAAATTGTGAGCCTGTTTATCAGATTGTTCATTTGGAAAATGGTAGTAATATTAAGGAGGCAATACGTATACCAGCTACTACTCAACAGGTTCAGAAACTTCTTTCATCTAGTGCCTTAAGTGAACAGAAATACAACGATGCCAAAGATATGATCGATGAATTTTCGGAATTATTTGCAATGAATGATGATGATTTCGGCAAAACAAATCTTGTCCAGCATCGGATCAATACAGGAGATTCTAGGCCCATTCGGCAACCACCACGAAGACCACAATTAGCCAAACAACCAGAAGTTGCAGATATGATAAATTCCATGAAAGAACAAGGCATAATTGAGGAATCTAACAGCCCTTGGACATCGCCAGTTGTTTTGGTTAGGAAAAAGGATGGCAGCACCCGATTCTGTGTGGACTACCGCCAACTAAATAATGTAACAAGAAAGGATAGCTATCCGTTACCAAGGATTGATGACACATTGGACACCCTTTCCGGAGCGCAATGGTTTTCCACATTGGATTTGAAGAGCGGTTACTGGCAACTGGAAATACATCTCGAGGACCGAGACAAAACTGCTTTCTCAGTTGGAAGTGGCTTATGGCAATTCAAAGTTATGCCATTTGGATTATGTAATGCTCCAGCCACATTCGAACGACTCATGGAATGTGTTTTACGAGGATTAACCTGGAAAACATGTCTTGTCTACTTAGATGACATAATTGTGATCGGAAGGACATTCGAGGAACATAGAAACAACTTACGGGACGTACTTCAAAGACTGAGAGATGCGAAACTGAAGCTCAGTGCGAATAAATGTGCTCTATTCAAGAATGAAGTAAAATATTTGGGGCATATAGTTTCATCACAAGGAGTAAAAACTGATCCAGAGAAGATAAGAGCTGTGAAAAATTGGCTTGTTCCAAAGGACAAACATCAATTAAGGAGTATTCTTGGATTAGCTACATACTACAGGCGATTCGTAAAAGGTTTTGCAGATATAGCAAGGAGCCTACATCAACTTACAGAAAAAGGAAAGCCGTTCATATGGTCAGATAAATGTAACGAGAGTTTTGCAAATTTGAAGCAACAGCTCTGTGGAACTCCAGTGCTTCACTATCCAAAGCTGGGAAAAACATTTATATTGGACACGGATGCCAGCAATGTAGGTATTGGTGCAGTGCTTTCACAGGAGGAGGATGGTCAAGAGGTGCCAGTAGCTTATTTCAGTAAAGCACTCTCAAAATCAGAGAGAAATTATTGTGCTACAAGGAGAGAGCTACTTGCCATTGTAAACTCAACCAAGCATTTGCATAAATATCTCTACGGGCAGAAATTTATCCTCCGCACTGACCATGCAGCGCTTAAATGGCTTTTGCAGTTTAAGAACCCTGAGGGGCAAGTGGCGAGATGGATAGAGCGACTCCAAGCTTATGACTTTGAAATCCAACACCGAAGAGGACGTATCCATGGAAATGCAGACGCCCTTTCACGACGTCCATGCAAAGTTGAATGCAAACATTGTGTTCGGCTGGAAGAAAAAGAAACGGAGGCAACCATACAGCTGATGACGGTGGAACCATCGACAGGTTGGAACAACGAGAGCTTGCGAATAGCTCAACGGGAAGACCCAGACATAGCACCTATTCTTGCTTGGAAAGAAGACATGGAAAGACCACAATGGCAAGATATCTCGGAGAGGAGTGAGAAACTGAAGAGCTACTGGGCTCAATGGAACTCTCTTCACGTTGAATGTGGTATATTAAAGCGCAAGTGGGAATCAACTAACGGCGAGTCATTCCGAATGCAAATAGTCGTGCCAGCATCCCAGGTCAAAGATGTTCTAGAAGAAATGCACAGCGGATCATCTGGAGGACATTTGGGGGTGAATAAAACAATTTCCAAAATACGTGAAAGGTTTTATTGGTTACATATGCGAGAGGATGTTGAGGAATGGTGCCGCAGATGCACTATCTGTGCTTCTTGCAAAGGACCACCACACAGAAGTAGAGGAGAAATGCATAAGTATAATGTAGGAGCCCCATTTGAAAGGATAGCCGTAGACATCGCTGGACCTTTTCCAGAAACAGATAACGGTAACCGTAATATATTAGTTGCTATTGACTATTTCAGTAAATGGCCTGAAGCTTATGCAATCCCTAATCAAGAGTCTACCACAGTAGCGGATCAAGTAGTAATGAATTGGGTCAGTAGATTTGGTGTTCCTCATGAACTTCATTCGGACCAAGGACGGAACTTCGAATCACGGACTTTCCAAGAGATGTGTAAAATTCTGGGAATAAGAAAAACCAGAACAACTCCTCTGCATCCACAATCTGATGGCATGGTAGAGCGCTTCAACAGAACATTGGTCGAGCATCTAAAGAAAGTAGTCGACTATCACCAACGCGATTGGGATCGACATATTCCCATGTTCTTAATGGCCTATCGATCAGCTGTACACAACACGACCGGACAAACTCCAGCAAAAGTGATATTCGGAAAGGAGATGCGTTTACCTAGCGATCTCAAGTTTGGTACACCCAGAGGTGAACAAAAGTTACCAGACGATTATGTATCGGAACTTAGACAACGATTAGCTGATGTACACGAAGTCACGAGAGCAAAATTAGCAATAAATACCGATCGGATGAAGACCCGCTATGACTTACGTGCTAACTCAGCAGGATTTAATGAAGGCGACCTTGTTTGGCTGTACAACCCGAAACGACGTAAGGGACGTTCTCCCAAATTACAACAACACTGGGAAGGACCGTATTCAGTAGTAACTAGAATAAATGACGTAGTATATAGGATTCAGCGGGGTACAAGAGGCAAACGGAAAATCGTTCATCTAGATCGTTTATGTCAATACTGCGAGCATCAAGACCATGGATCACCTGTTGTTCGGGACGAACAATTTTAAGAAGGGGGCAGTGTTACGCGCCACAAAGTGATACAAGCGACATCTATTGGAAATGGAAACAACTTTAGGTTAGTGACATCCTAGTAAACTGGGTTTGGAGAATGGAATATTCAGGAAGGTTCTAGGATAATTCGTATAGTATAAATACGGCGCTGCTCACATCCAGGAAGCGAATATTATTTCAGACAGCGAAGTGAACGAAGTAAACTATTTGGATTGCGATAATTAGAAGTACAGTACTAGCGATAAATAAAGAGTTGATTTGATAATTATTTGTGAATTTGTGAGAGTAAACAGTAAAGTTAAATAAAGAAAGAACTTGTTAATTATATTTAAATATTGTGTTTTAAATAACGAACTAAGACCACGCTCCTAACAATATTATATCTTCAACAAAATTGTGATTTCTTTAATCTTATAATTCTATGGAATTAAATCTTAACTCGTGACGTTTTCATTTGTCTAGATCTCCTTTCTTTTATCTTTATGAGTTACTACATACATTGCCTATTCAGAATTAAAATTTGAAATTTTCCCTAAATCTTGCCCGGTCTCTTCTCAGGAGTTCGTCAAACTGGACTGTTCAGTTTCATTGACACGTTCCTTTAATATTGAAAACTAGTTAAGCATCGTTTTCATCCTAAGGTAATTCAATCAACTAAGTGAAGCCATTTCCCTTCACATCTTTTCCATTGACTTTCAAAATGGTGCTATACTACTCTAATTTCTTTAGCAAATTCACTTAAGCAGCCGAAAGTTCGAACATGTTGTACTTTTCACTTAACATTAACCCGTAGCGATACATTTGACTTGAATATGAACTATTATGTTCGGAAATATTAGTGTCAGATAATCAGCTGTTTTTTGACAGACGGTTAACCTATGTCTGCAAAACTTATTTCTCAAAGCCGTCTATAAGAACAGAAAGTTAGTTTTGTATATATTTGTGAGAAAAGTTGTAAAGTTTTCCCATTGTAGGACATTCTCGTCCTTGAAAACGCGCCAAATTCCGTCAAAAACCAATGCTGAATTCGCTCACAACACCTACTAGATGTGGGTGTACCTTCACCGGATTATGAGTCAATTTCTAGCAATTCAGTGGAAGGTGAATTAGTAGATAGTAGTAGAAATATTTACGAGCTTGTTGAGATTGCAAGAGCACTGGCACCTAAACAAAGTACAAACCTAAAATATAAAGAATTCAGTGATTATGTTGCGAGTGTTATGATGGAGTTCGGCGAGGATAAGGCAAAGATTCTTGAAAATGTTATTCTTCAGGCTATTTTGAAGGTTCGAAAAGCATACTTTAAAGCGTTAATAGCATAAATAAATAAATAGCAGGTATAGAATCTACTAACGAAGAGTTTACCCCCAATTTTGCAATGTACTTATGTTAAAATAAGCTCTTACTTGACTATGAATAGTTGGCTGCTGACAAAATTGGGAGTTAGTCGATTCTATATATCTATTATTTATTTATTTATGCACGTACAATGTTTTTGTTTAAGGTGCCCAGGATCTGTTTTTATTATACATATATTTACATGAAGTATCTTTGTTTTCTTACCTGTTTTTGTTATACATGGAGTATATTCTTTTTTTTTAAATAAAATGATTAAAATTTTTTTATTCTTTTATTTTTTATTGAATTTATTTCATACAATGTGATTTTTCAGCTAACAACCAACTTAAATGACATGGGATTGCTCAAAATCCAATCTGCTAAAGTGTCCCTATTTCGCAGAGCTTCTTGAGTCGCATTATGAGAGCCAAATTGCACTCTATTTAAAGCAGAATTGCTTTAAAAGCCACCTTGTTCGAGAGTATTCTCTTCCATGTTTGCTTGTGTGATTGGCTGAAATTCTACAGGATATTTGATTTCGCTAGTCCTGCGAATAAAATTGCGTAAGGTAAAAGTAGCTTTAATAATACTATTAGCCGTTTGAATTTCAGTATTTATAACCCTATGGATTATTTGTAAACGCCCTGTTAATATACCAAATACGTTTTCTATTACGCGCCGGACCCTTGATAATCGTTTGTTGAAGATTAACTCACCATCGGAAATATTCCTTCCACCAAAGGGGCGAATTAAATATCTCCTTAAAGGAAATGCTTCGTCTGCAATAATATAATGAGGAAATGAAGTGTTGGTTTCAGGCAAGATTTTGTCCGCGGGAAGCTCTAGCTCTCCATTTTCTAATGCATTTATTAAAGTACCTCTGGAAAGTACACCACCTAAGTAAACAATTTACAATACAAATTTTTAATACAGCGTATGTTTCCCACTAGAAGGTCAATAGAGGAGGAGGTGATAGTACTCACCTAGACGAACCAAAAATTGTATGGCAGGGGGGGGGGGGGGGCATATCAACCGTTTACGAATTACAGGGTGATTAAAAACAAAGCTAGTTTTTCACAAAACACACTGTATCTCAAAAACTACAGGGTGTACGGTCACAGTAAAGAGCTCATTGTATGTCATTGTATGAAAAATTGTATGGCCTGTCCAACGACTGCTCAATCAGCCCTATAGCCCTCTCACATCAAGAATTATGGCTGTCTAAACTAAGAATTTCGGATTTTCTTACCTTTTTTTTAATTTAACCTCTATTATTTTTGCAAAAAGGTCGTTAACATATTTTTTTATAAAAACTGTAAACTGTGAACTTTTAAAGATACAGGGTATTTTGTGAAAAAAATAGCTTCTTTTCTTAATCACCCTATAACTCCAAAACGCTTGAAATGCCCCCACCCCAGGGGCGGCTCCAGGATTTATTTTTTGGGTAGGCACAGTTTAGGGGAGTCGTGACTACCGGGAATACCCCCCAGTAAAAAGGTTGGTCAGGGTCCTCCCCCGGAAATTTTTTGAAATAAAAATGCAAAATGGTGCACGGAGAAAAATGAATATATCACATTGAGCGAAATCATTGCTTAAACCAAACGATTTCGAGCTTAAAGCGGCGCTAATGGCACGTAACGTTTGTTTTAACAATCAGGAAACGTTCATATTGAACGCATGTATCCTGATTGTAACAATATTCACATCAAACAACCTTGCGTTCATTTCAACCATATGTTCAAGAAATGGAACATTTTTCTCATGCAAATTGAATTTCATATACGTTCAAAATTGAAACGTTTGAAAATATTCACATCAAACAACCTTGCGTTGAACAATATAAAAATAAACTGTTAAAAAAATTGAAAATTTTTGAGGTCTAATTGAAAATTTGTTTATTCATTATAGAATTTCACTTATCGAACTATGTGCAATTATATACTTCTGTATAAGTCTTTCACTAAAAATATTTATGACGAAGGAGTTGATGGTAACTGGTTAAACCAACTAATGGCAGAGACCCTGTATCATCAGGTCAAACATCCGGCTGTAATATTTTGATGAAAAAATACACAATAATACTTAAAATATTAAAGTTCCAAGAAGTCACATACGCACAACTGAAACACAATTTCAATTTTGCCTGAAATTTTGCTATAATTTTTATTAATGATAATCGGGAAAAATTTCAACAGTATGTGCTTCGTTAATGTCCTCTACTACCTCTATTCCAAATTCAGCTTCTAGAAGGGTATTCAAATGAGTGAACGTAGGCGAAATACCAGAGTTAAACGAAAACCTTTAAGTTACGAAAAGCAGCCTCCAGACTCGAAATGTGAACGATCTGCAACAAAGCTACAAAAATAATACTGAATTGAACTCTGTTGACGATCAAATCGAAGGCGTTTTGCTTTTAAAACGAACAACAGATCAGTTAATTAAAACCCGAATGTATTTTGCCAATATACTGACCGTCAAAGTATTCAATATGAGTTATTTTCGCATTTCAAAGTGAATTGTTGAATTGAAAGCTTTTTTTAAATGTGTAGACGTTTACGCGTTTTTGGAAAATCTTTCAATTTAAATGTTTTCGTTTGATTTGATAGAAAAGTAGTTGAATGAAACGAATCTAATCGAATATGCATTTTAAACGCGGCGTGTGCTTGTTGTGAATTTTAATTTTTCTCTCAATGTGAGTTTTAAGGCTTTTTGAGGGCATTTTTACTCCCGCCAAATAGGTATAATAAGCTAAACAAAAGAGTAATTATTTGATATTGCACTGTGCTTGGTACATTCTAAAATTCTTTGTAATATTATGAGCATATGAACATTTAATTTCATTTTAGATATGCAACATTTATCCTTCTAAATTATTGACCAACATAAAAGCATATTACATTGTTAGTTTTAAAAGTATTGAGCCAGGCTCACACTATGTCAATTACAAAATCTTTTTTTATTTCAAGAAAATATATTTTATTGCCTATAAGTGTCACAATATTAGTTTTTAAGAAATAATATTTAAATCAAAATAAATCATACAACTCAGTAATACAACTTAATTCAGTAATATGTACACGTATGATAGTTGAAATGAACAGTTTATTTCATGACAAACTGAAATCTTCTGCCCTTCTGGGAAATGAATTCATCAGCGACAGGATCAGGGTGGTTGAGAAGTTCATAGCTTGCTTGGATAATACTCCCAAACTATTCAGCCTCTTTCCAGTCATTGTAGCCCTCAAGCTTGATTTTATCCTCCTCATTGTAGAGAATGTCCTTTCAGCAGTCGCTGTAGAGACAGGCATTGTCAATAGAATTGTCATAATATGTCGTAATTCTTGAAATGATTGGAAATCGGCTAAATCTTTCAACATATCCATAGTACTTTTAGAGTCTCTAAACATTGGTTTACCTAAACCACACTGCACTTTTAAGGTAGATGTAAATTCTCTATCCTTGCCGTGAAGTTCTGCAAAATGACACAAAACTTCTGGATTTAAGAAATCTTTTGATTTTGGGTCACGGGCTGAGATACAAGCCATTTGGATGTCATTATCGGTAAACCATTTGTCCATTTCACATAATATGTTATCGAGAACATTAAAATATCCGGCTTTCAATTTTGTCTGGTGATCACTCTTACTCCCTGAATCAGATCTTCCCTTGCCAGTCTCCATGACGAAATAATCATCAAGGCTTGCCGTTGACTTTTGTTTCCGACGGCCAGTGCTTCTTTCTTGATCACTCTCACAGTTTTTGCATAATTGTATTGTTTCTTGGATAAATTTTGGATACGTTCGTAACTGACCTAATTTATCTATTGTTGTTCTTACGAGCTTAAGACATTTGCCTACATCTATGGTCGATAGGATATTAACAATCTGTAAGATACCCTCTAGGCTTACTAGAGTGAAGTCACGTTAAAAGATTTGATTTGCGTCAAAAGGCCTCTAGCCTCAGCAGCTTCTCTTGACTTTGAACTTTGCGCACATTTTTGCAAAGAATTTATTACAGAACCAAGTTGGTTCTTAAAGAACTGTATCCCTTTATACTTTGCTACCCATCTAGTATCGCTGTGTTGAGGTACTGTGACTACTTTTCTCTCCGTTTTAGTCTCTTTGGAAAAAATGAACAGTTCATGGCGAAACGTAAAGCAAGATTGGAAAGCATAAATTGCTTCTAAAAGACCCATAGTTTCCCAAACTATTTGTACATTCTTAGCTACGTCGACCAACACCAAGTTCAGTCTATGTGCATGACAATGCACGTACGGGCAAGGATTATTAGCCATTCCTCTGATTAACGACTGCAATCCATTAAATCTTCCCGACATAACAGACGCCCCATCAAACCAACCAACCAGACCAATTGATTCCAAAAAATATTTTATCTTGACAGCGAAAGATTCGGCGGTGAGTTCTTGCAATTCAACAAACCCAAGAAACCTTTCTTTTATCTTAGACTGATGAATGTAACGGCAACAGATACTCATTTGCTCTTTTCGTCCTTCATCTCGAGCTTCATCAACTATAATGCTGTATATATTGCTAGATTTTATTTCATTAACTATGCCAAGAGTAATTAAGTTTGAAGCTGCATTTAAAATGTCATTTTGTATATCTTTAGATGTATACTTGGCATTTCCAGGCATGTTTTTGAGATTAGTATTAAACTGGCTATATTCCAAACATAGTAAATTCACCAATTTTTGAAAATTTTCACGATTACTACCTTCTGGGTATTGGTTTTTGGTTTTCTAAGAATCCAACCATCCCTTGTACTTGGATAAGCAAAGTTTGTGAGAGTTGGAATTTTCGTGTTTGTCTGCCATTTTACTTATATTCTTCCAGTCATCAACTCCGGCAGTAGTAAGGGTTTCCTGCTTTCCTGTGACGGAGAAAAGCCGGCAGAAGAAACAAAATATAGCGTCATTTCCACCCGAGTATTCTATATAAGAATATTTATCATACCAGTTACGCTGGAAAGACCGTTGCTTTCCTCCTATATTTCGCCTAGGAAAATTAAGCTTAAGTTGTTTTGGTCCATCATTAGCACATGCGCTAAGATCAAGTGGTCGCTTCAGTTGATTAGTAGTGGAAGGTTCATCTACTTTTAGCTTTTTACGAGTATTACTGTCTTCTAAATTAGAGTTATCAGCACTGGAACTACTGGAAGACTCTTTGAAGAAGCCTTTTTAAACTAATAACAAAAAAAGTTAACGCTTTTCGAGAATATAAAATTAACGATGCCTCGAATTGGCACTTGATTACGTATCCAAATGGGTAACCACCAATGCCTCGCTCCATACAAAATCACCGTTGCCTCGATCCGATGAAAAGAAGGCCACCAGTTTTTCTTAGAAATTTACTGGAAATTTCTTCCTTCAAATTTTTATATTTTTGGGTTAATTAAAACAAGTTTAACTTCCTAAATAATTTTAATTTAATGCAATACTATTTTATAACATCTTTAGTGTTTCCAATCTACAAATAATAATAAATTATGAATCTGTGTGCAATTGTACGAAATAAAGTGTTTTTACAGCCTGTTCAATATTTGTGCCATTTTGGAAGCAAGAACACTCAGTCCATTCTTATTATATGTCAGTGAGTGCCTCGCTCCAATATAAAATCTATCAATGATGCCTCGACCTGATCTAAGGAAGGCCGCAATTTTTTCTTAGAAATTTACTAGAAATTGTTTCCTTAGAATTTATACGCACTTTTGGAGGGCGACAACAATTTTTATGAGCGTAAAATGCAAATGTTGCACGTATATAAATACACAATTAACAATGATTTTAACATATAAATATAAAAAAGTTGGGTGGGTCCGGGCCTACCCGTCCTACCCGCTAGAGCCGCCACTGCCCCCCCCCTGCCATACAATTCTGGTTCGTCGAGGTGAGTACTATCACCTCCTGCTCTATTGACCTCCTGTGGGAAACGCCCTGTAAAAGTAATATGAAAGTTCACGGTTACCATCGGATTCAATGCCATAGGCATTAACATATACGAAGACAAAATTATACCGCGCTCCGCAAAGAGCTAATACAATAATACTAAAGTTCTTCTTGTAGTTGAATAATAAAGATCCACTTTTTCCGGACACTTGATAGTGATGTGTTTTCCATCAATACTGCCACAGCAATTTGGTAAATTTTATATCGACCAAAAATCATGCTCTATTTGTTTCCATTCTTCTCTGCGTAGAATGGAGAGATATTCGTTTTTTAAGGACAGCCATATTAGTACCGTAGTCTCTCGAACAATATTGCGAACTGTGGATTTCCCAATACGGATAGCGTAACTAAGGCTGCTGTAGCTGTCTCTACTTGCAAGATACCTAGGAATAAATATCAAATACTTTTTCATTAAATTTGTTCAAGAAAGAATTTTTTGGGATTCTCCGGTATATAGCAAAAGCTAAAAAACGTTCTAATTTGTTATTTCATCACTCAACTCATTAATTTTCGGTGACAAGTTTCAAGTCTTGGTTTGACTAATCAACAGGTCCCAAATAGCGAAATTGGGTGATTTTAAAAACATATTTGTTACTAAATGCTCATTCAGTTCGAACCACTTATGCATCGCTCTATAGACTAACCCTTTGGCGTTTTTTTTGCATAATCAACTGGCGCTGAGACATCTAGATTTGTTTCACCACAGCCTGCCGAAATTGCTCCTGAGTGGAGCTGCTACTGCAATAATCAAGTCTGACGCTATATCATCACGATAATTTCTAAGCTAACTTGTGTTGCTGCGAAGTTAACTTCAACACCAAGTACGTAGAGCAACATCAGGAATTACCGATACTCCCGGTTCATGCGAAAACTGGGCGGCTTAGTATCACTGGAGAATATTATATTTTTTGAGAATCTAGGCATGCAACGTTAATGCTGTCAGCAGACATTTGCTAAACGACTGGAAATACATCTCATTATAGTCAGCATAAGCTTATATTAACTTGTGACTGAAGCCACTACTTAAAAACAACATAAGCTCATAGTCTAATAATTGCATCAGTCAGATCCGGTAAACCCTATTTGTCTGATGGTTGGATATCGTGCTGCCACGTTATTGGGGAAGTAAGGTTAGAGTTTTAGTTAGCATTACACTATTATTAGCACTGGAGAATATTATACTTTTGGAGACTCTAGGAAAGCAACGTTAATACTAACAGCAGATATTTATCAAACGACTGGAAATACATCTCCATTACAACCAGCATATGCTTATATTCACCTGTGACTGAAGTCACTACTGAAAACAACTTAAGCTCAGAACCTAATAATTGCATTAGGCAGATCCGACAAACCCTAATTGTCCGATACGTGTATATTGTGCTGCCACATAATTAAGGAAGTAAAGTTAGTGTCCTAGTCAGCATAACAATTTTATTAGCATTGTATATATGTACATTAGTAATGTGTTTACAGTCTTGCCCATTAACAATTTGCGTCAAATAACTACAGACCGCTCGTGTCAACCAGCTACGAGGTGCTCACCATGATAGTAACTGATTTTAATCAATAACTTTTAATTTTTAATTTTAATTGCTATAAATACGAACATTAATGGACAGTGCGGTGGTCTAATTAATATTGAGATTTACATTGTATTATTCTTATTCCTTATAGCGGCACATCGGCAATTGTTACAATTACTGGTGTGCATTAGTAATGAAAACAAGGCAGGGTTCTACTGTTGTAGCTCCTGTAGCTCCTGTGGACCCTAATAAGAAGTGCGTTGTGTGTCGTGCAGTTGAGCCTCCTGCTAAGCTGCTGGGTGGAAATAGTATCCTGTGGGCTGAGTGCACGGCCTGCACTAACTGGCATCACACAGTGTGTGCCGCGATCTCCGTCAGGGACTATCACGCTCATTACAAGCACAAGAAGGTTCCCTGGTTCTGTCCCAAGTGTACCGTCTTTGTGAAGACTCATCGTGGACCTGCAAATCCCGCTGGTAGCTCTGCGCAAGACCCGCTACAGGTGGGCAAAAAAGTCAAAAATCTAAATCTGGTACCACTGCTGGTGTCAACACTAGTCGAGTAAACATCATTTCCACGGCAGCGCACCCCACGAAAACTACTAACAAGAGACACTCAGCGCCAGTATTGTCAGCCTCTGTTGTACCTGATATTAAGAATAACTCAGCTGTGCCACGTACTTCCAACGGGGGTAACTCTAAAGAGACCGGCACCCCAAACCTGGCCAAGAGCTCTAAGAAAATTATCAACAATAAAAGGCACTCGGCACCCGCGAACTCGGCTGGGACTACGCAGTGTCAAGCTTCAGTGAAACCCGACGTAACAACCAGACTGGGTACCTGTCACAGTCCTAACGCTGTTGAAAAGTTCGTTGATGCTGTCAGCGGCACTGTGACGAATTCCAACAACATCCTCAGTGTGCCAAACTTGACTCAAGTTGAACATACGGGTGTCGAGTCCGAAGGGAATCTATTGTCACTATCGGTAGACTCCAAGATGTTAGTTCCAACACAACCAAATCTGTCCAATTCACTGCTTGACCTGCGCAGCATAGCTGAAGCCCTGCACGCAGATCTCAGCTGTGTCCGAACCCTGATTTCCAAAATTGATACCGATAGGAATCCTAGTAGTACTAGCGTTGAGACAGTGCACAAGAGAAGGACAGTTATCATAAGGAACTTGCCAGCAGCGGCATTTCATCAGGATAATACGAGCACTTTCCCAGCACTTTGTACTAGTATATGACTTGACCCAGCCTTCACCTCAAATATTGTATCTGCAATCCCACTTAAGTGGACGAGCGGTAGCGTCTCACCCACCCGTATTTCTAGGCCTATGACCTTCTTGAAATTTAATAGTGCGGTGAATTGCAAGCATTTCTTTCAGGCCTACCTAAGGCAGCTGAAAACCAAGCCAACTGGACACCGTCACGAGTATACATTAACGAGGACCTTGATAGTAGTGTGCAGTCTCTGCTACATCTGGCACTCACTCTCAAAAGGAAAGGCATCTTGCGTAGGGTGGCCATCAGAGACAGGCAGGTATATGTTATCCGGCGCTCTGCGCATAGCGACACGGGTCTGATATACGAGCACTTCACCGAATCCTTGAGCGCTGGTAATAATGCACCACGTGCTTCCGTCTAGGGATGCTCTCCCACAGTTATTACCACCATCTAAATTAAATATAGTTCATTCAATGCCAGGTCATTGTTAAAAAATCTTGCCGAAATTAGGCAAATAGCACTCAGTTGCAGTGCAGGTGCTTTGTTGGTGTGCGAGACATGGGCTAAGACACACCATACGTCAAAAATACTTGAGATACCAGGATACAGGCTACACAGACTTGATAGGGTGGGTAGTAGGGGGGAGGGGTGGCTGCTTATGTAGCTAATACCGTGCAATCCAAAATAGTTGGTCAATTGATCAATGACAGTTGGGAACTACTATCGGTCCTGATCTGGGGTGACGATGTTGGTGGGTCACTCGAGCCTATCACTCTAGTGGTTGCTTATAGAAGAGATGCCACCTTCCAGGATCGCGGCCTGGTGCAACTTAGCGATTTTCTTGACCTGGTCTTGAATGGCTGTCCTAGAGTGTTAATTGGTGGGGATTTCAACATTGATGTGGGCGTTACGACCACCCTGATTGGAACGCTTAAAGATGCTTTTGCAGAGCGAGACCTGCTAATGTTGAATGATGCGCCTACAAGACATGGTGCCACATCGGCCACAGTACTGGACCTCCTCATCACCACCCCTAATTTCAGACCTACTCTGACTGGACAGTGCCCTGGTGTCTCTGACCACGAAATTATTTTTGCCACGTTTGATAGTGACTGCGCTGCACCTGTTAGGCAGAGAAGCTTTCGGAACATTTCCGCCATTCAAATGGAATCTCCCATTACTGACATTGCTGCTACGGACTGGTCAATCATTCACAACACACCTGATCCAGAGTTGTCAGCGGTAACCATATCGAACACCATAGGTAATCTCTATGTCTCCCATGTCCCTTTTAAAACGATTAATATAAAATCTATTGACGAAAGGGTCCTCAACCGGCCCGATGTTATCCTACAATGCCAACTAAGGGACATCGCCTACTCAAGCTGGAGCGCCAGTAAAACTAATGTCAATCGCGCTGAATATACCAGATTGCGCAGGGAGGCTGAATATCTGATCAGTGCTAGGACAAAGGAGATTGCCAGGCGGAACTTTGAAAATGGTGTAAACTGGGGGAAAACCAGGGAGCTTGGCCTGGGGTCCAAAGCTCGGTGCAATGCGGACATTGATCCCGATGAGTTTAATGACTTCCTCTCTCATCCACCGACCGTGCCACCTCGGTTTCCTCGGCGCAATGCTAATGCTCACCCCCCCTTATTATCCAACAATAGACCGGCGGAAGATATTTATGCGGCCAGTAGAGCGACCGACTCGAGTGTCCTTCCAGACTCGGCCTTCTTGCTATTTAACTGCACAGAGAGTGAGGTAATGGCTGCCTTTGTGCGCATCAAATCTAATGCGGCGGGGACGGATGGGGTTCCGATTAAATTCTTAAAAATCATTCTCCCATACATCGTAAAACAGCTCACTGGCCTCTTCAACAAACTAATTACCTGTTCTCACTTTCCAGACTGCTGGAAAATAGGTCTCATCACTCCTATACCAAAGATCACCACACCCAGGGCTCTGTCAGACTGGAGGCCCATCACAATTTTGCCAGCCATCTCCAAGGCTTTCGAGTCTATTATCAATGAACAGATCTGTCAACACCTCGAAGCTAATAAATTGCTGTCCGAGTTTCAATCCGGATTCCGAAACAAACATTCCACCACGACTGAACTTTCCAAGGAGGTATCTGACATACGCGAGCTCTGTGATGATGGCAGCAACGTAGTTCACGTTCTCCTAGACATGAGCAGAGCATTTGACTCTGTCCCGCACTCTATACTTGTCAATAAGCTTGCTAGATTATTTGGCTTCTCCTCGTCAGCATGCTCCATGATTGCCAGTTATCAACCTAATCGTTATCACATTGTTGATGCAAATGGTAAGAGATCACGGCCAATGATGTGGCTCATGATGTCAATGATGTGGCTCATATTTTGGCTGGGTCGCCTTCTGTGGCCGGCAACCACTTCCACTTATATGCAGATGATCTGCAAATCTATGATGCGTCTTCGGTTAGCAATCTTCCAGCTCTAATTGCGTCTCTCAACAGTAAACTTGGCGATGTGTCGCGATGGTGTGCGGATAATATGCTCAACATCAATCCACTCAAATCACTAGCGATGGTATACTCCTCATGTACTAGAACGCTTGCCCCACGTCATCTGATCCCCCCGCTGATCTTGCGTGGCTCAGTCATTCCCATCTCAATGGGTCATGTCAAAACTTGGGCCTGCTGATGGACACTCATTTCAAGTGGGGACCTCAAGTGAAAATGATATGTGCTAGGGTCTATGGTGGACTTCGCTCACTGTATGCGGTGGCGCTCAAACTGCCTCCTGGCATACGGATGAGGCTACTAAAGCGCTTATAATTCCGCATTTCCTATATGCTGACATTATTATGTATCCTCTACAGAGCGGCGAAATGGACAAACTCATGCGCGCTCTCAAGGCTTGTGTCCGATTTGTATATGGCCTCCGTCGCTCTGAACACATTTCATCATTCGTGAGCCTTTTCCTCCCGTGCACGCTTCCCAATCTGTTTAAAGTGCGTGTGCTCACCTTTATCATGCGCTCAAAGCTCAAGCTGCTCCCAGAGTACGTCAACGTCAAATTTAGCTGGAGTAGGGTATGCACCTCTCATATCACGCAGTCCCGAACAGTGACCCACTACGCATCCAACAGTGTATACGGACAGGGGTTTCGTGCTGGAATGCCCTGCCAACTCTTGTTAGGGAATCATCAAACCTGAGTAATTTCAAGATTGGTGTTCTGAACCATGTGATCTCCACACAGTAATCAGCTAAGTGTGAATCTAGTGCAACTACAATGCGAACGACACTATCGTGATATGTAAATAATTATGTTCACGGGTGTTTATTTATTTATTTTGTCTCACTGCTATGATCTGTGGTCAACTGCTATGTGATAATTCCTTAGGATACTACTATACGATATACTCGCAACCCATTAGTCATATTTGGTTAATGGGATAGTTTTTAATGTCTGGCTTTAGCTGGCAATACGCCATATTTACAGGCTATCGTCTGTGTTGTCGCAGCTAAGCTAATGTATAATACAACATAATAACATAGTGTCTTATGTGCAATATGCAACTCCAAGTACCGCGCTCCGCAGGTTACCTGCAAACGGAGCATGCTAACCTGAAATGTATCTACGGCTAGGGACTGATTCAATCTTGGCCCTGCCAGTAACCTGTGGTTGAATGCACCTCAACGCAGTTGACGAACGTGTCCCATGTTATTTGACAGTCAACTATTTAAAAGCCGAAATATTTAATATTTAATGTCTCATATATATACCGGCCATGTAAATTCAACAAATAAATGAAATAATAATGTAATAATGTACCTGTCTGTATTCGGACCTAAACTAAGCATCCCATCTCATGTAAGCATTAACGATTCCTCATCCTTGCTAGTCTTTAATTTGTAATCCTAGTCATAGTACTAAGTAGGGCCATATGCCAGCCTCAGTAGCTGAGGGCTTAACTATATTCACCACTGTAAGTCTCATCTGTATATACCATTGTAAGTCTCTAGCAACCTTGCATTTTATAGCAACCTTGCATTATATCATAGTAACATTAGTCCATTATAACCAACCACTATGTGCAATCTTAGTACCTATTTAATCTTCGAACAATGTACCTAATAGCTCTTAAAAAACTATGTAAACTATATATACTATTAAACATGTAAATCGCTTTACCCAACGTTATTGACGCGCGCTCATGCCGGGGTATGTAATAAATAAACTTTGAATTGAATTGAATTGAAAAAATTAAAAAATGAAAAAAGGAGAAAGAAATGAAAAGTTTGAGAAAAATAGAAAAAAACAATTTTTTTATTTATTAAAAAAATGTAAAATTTTTTTTAAAGAAGCAGATTCATTCGAAGCGAATCGAACCTGTATCCGCCACGCAGTGGGCTGAAAAATAAAGAAGAAAAAGGAAGAAGAAACATTTCGTGTCAGCAGAAAACCTATCACTCATCGGTGCAACTTGGTCTTCTGCCTGCTGCAGACGCTTGAAAATAGATCAAACTGATCTCTTCTCATATAAACTCAGAATAAATTCTGGGTGTGAATTATATGAGGAAAAAACAATCCTTTTTCTTCTTTATTTTTCAGCCCACTGCGTGGCGGATACAGGTTCGATTCGCTTCGAATGAATCTGCTTCTTTAACAATTTTTTTACATTTTTTTAATAAATAAAAAAATTGTTTTTTCTATTTTTCTCAAACTTTTCATTTCTTTCTCCTTTTTTCATTTTTTCATTTGTTTTTCAAATCACCCAATTTCGCTATTTGGGACCTGTTGATGAGTCAAACCAAGACTTGAAACTTGTCACCGAAAATTAATGAGTTGAGTGATGAAATAACAAATTAGAACGTTTTTTAGCTTTTGCTATATACCGGAGAATCCCAAAAAATTCTTTCTTGAACAAAATTAAGTTTAACCCGGTAAAAACTCAAAAAGAGTAATTTTTTATTTTATTTATTTTTCCTCCTGGGCTGGTATAGGAGTGTTTTTTCCTCATATAATTCACACCCAGAATTTATTTTGAGTTTATATGATAAGAGATCAGTTTGATCTATTTTCAAGCGTCTGCAGCAGGCAGAAAACCAAGCTGCATCGATGAGTGGAAGGTTTTCAGCTGACACGAAACGCTTCTTCTTCCTTTTTCTTCTTTATTTTTCAGCCCACTGCGTGGGGTTACAGGTTCGATTCGCTTCGAATGAATCTGCTTCTTTAAAAATTTTTTTACATTTTTTTAATAAATAAAAAAATTGTTTTTTCTATTTTTCTCAAACTTTGCATTTCTTTCTCCTTTTTTCATATTTTCATTTGGTTTTCAAATCACCCAATTTCGCTATTTGGGACCTGTTGATGAGTCAAACCAAGACTTGAAACTTGTCACCGAAAATTAATGAGTTGAGTGATGAAATAACAAATTAGAACGTTTTTTAGCTTTTGCTATATACCGGAGAATCCCAAAAAATTCTTTCTTGAACAAAATTAAGTTTAACCCGGTAAAAAGTCAAAAAGAGTAATCTTTTTATTTTATTTATTTTTCATTAAAAAATATTTTCTTTCAACAATAAGCAGTACCTTAAAATCAACAAGAACCCCAGCTCTATTGGTAGTGGTGATCGAAAGCTTGATTTCGATATGCTGTTACGTACCAATAAAAACAATCTTTCAAACTGTACTCTAGTCAATCGAGTGTAATTCAAAAACTTATCATTGTCATCCCTTTTTTCTTTAGAAAGATTAAAGTAGTCTCCTTGTAGTACTTTGTTTTTATAGATGGGATTAACCCAAAAGTGTTTTGGTTTATAAGGCCTCCGGCAAGTTCGGCCTACAGACATTACGTTATTAAGTGTAGGAATTGTGCGCATTTGTTTTTTTAATATTTTTCTAATTTGATTCCGTGCTAATAATTCTTCTGCAACACTTAAAACAAATAAGAACTTCTCCATTATTTTTCACCTTGAAATTTGTCAAATTTCGATATAGTCTAAGAGCTAGCAACGTTTTCGAGAAATTACTTTAGTTCGGCTAGATTTTTGATATGCCTTTCCATACAGTATATCTATCAATAGTCATGCGGCCCATCTGGCTGGTGAGAGGGGTTGCGTTTACCTGTGCGCATTCTGTTCCACAGGTAAAAAAAGCAGTTTTCAAAATGATTTTAGTTCGATTTTTGTTTTTTCATCTGTTTTCATAAACATCGAACAATATAAATTCACTCTTCCCAGACAATTTCCTCGTTGCTATCACCGTGCCAGACGTTGTTTTTTTTTCGTTAAAAAAAATAAATAACAGAAAATTGTGTTATTACGGCTGTAATTTTTATACGAGCTAGTTTAATTATCGAACCACATGAAATTAATTTGCCAGGCGATAATTCGGTTGCTCATTAGGAACCGGACCGATTTGAGCATGGTAAAGTGGGTATTTTTTCTCACGATGGTGTTTTGAGAATATTTCATGAACTCAGCGAGATAGCACAATTTTGTGCTATTCTTTTTTTAGAGAATTTCAGGAGTTACAGAAACGCTTCCGTACAAAATTTAGTTATCTGGCTCAGATTTGAGGATATTCTTGATAAAATACTGGAAGAAATTATAACTATTATACAGCTCCGCTCCGCTATTGAATTATATATATTGAATTGGATAGATTTCCATGCGAAAATTAATAAAAGCAATTACTTGGACAAGTTTTATTTTGAATACGGATTTAGAGTGAGCATTTCTCCAAAATGTGGTCACGTATTGAACGGTCAATAAATGCTGCCGTAATTCAGCTCTGCACGGTGGTAAGCTTGATGGATCGCTTTTTCTGAATTTTTACCCAAAACGTTCATTAAAATTTGTTGACTGATACGTATTAGAAAATAGATTAAATTTGACAGCGTTGACGTTGTTAATCTGCCGAACTACATATATATATATGACAAACAAATCTTTCCAAGGTGACAAATGCACTCTTCAGTAATTCTTCATCATCGTTGGCAATATTTTTAAATGCAAGCTGATAATCTTCCGATTCTTTTCGTAATTTGAAAGGCCTCAATTTACCTTTGCGAAAAAAGCTGGAATGTAATCACCACATGTCATGCCGTGGAAGCCTGGTAAAGCTCTAGATATGGACGGAACGACCCAGAGTTTTGTATAATTCATTGACGTTGATGTAGCGTTCATGATTATCCACGCCCATGTTGATCCAAAGTATAATGAGAATATCAGAATCTGAGCATCTTATTACAACTTCAGCGTCGATGTCAATTTGGCAAATATGGTAGATAATCCTAGAATCTGTTTCTTCATATTCTTCACATGATAATGACTCTTCCGTTGCTTTATGACTTTATTATTTTCAATCCCATAAGAGAACCATTCTTTGAATTTTAAGTGAATAATTTTATACCCATATAAGACGCCATATAATCAGTCGACCAGTGGTTGATAAAAAATTTAACTAATCCATCCTTGAACTGAACATTTCTCAGTTGGGCAGTGAAAGTCTGAGGACGAATTTGATTTGGTCCGAATTTGATTTGGCTACCCGATTCATCTCGATGTTAACGTTCACCACATGTGATTGATAGTGTAAAACATCAATGCAAGTTGCTTTCAGTTGAGCCTAAATTGATTTTCAAAGCTTTCCCAAATTTTCTGTTTAACATTGTGATGCATAATTATTAAGAGTCGCTACATTAACTCCCCTGCAAACAGGTTTGCTCGGACAGAGGTAAAAGAACAATGTAATATCTGTACATTTTGGAGAGATATTTCTTTCGTCTTTTACTTCTTCCCTGGAAAACCGGCTTGCATACTGCATCAAGAATACTGGTGTGGGATGGCCCATTCCCTATCACACTCGAAGCGATCTGGCAATTGATAATCAACCGTATAGCTCGCATAACAATGACAGTCGTAATAAAATAATTCTTTTTTGTAACGAAAAAAAAACGTCTGGCGCGATACTAGTAACGAGGTAATTGTCTGGGAATAGTGAATTTATATTTTTCGATGTTTATGAAAACAGATGAAAAAAACAAAAATCGATCTAAAGTTATTTTGAAAACTGCTTTTTTTACCTGTGGAACAGAATGCGCACAGGTAAACCCAACCCCTCTCACCATCCAGATGGACCGCATGCCAATTGAGATGGTGAAAGAGGGGAGATAGCAAAGAATCACCCGAACTAAAGTTCTTTTTTTTCGTGTCGTTGCTAGCTCTCGGACTAATATGCCAGGAATGCCGTCAAGTCAAAAGTTCGAAATTTGCAATAGAATTTTCGAAGATACGTTTATTAAAGTTTCGGTTGAATTAGAGTTTTCGAAAAATAATTTTCCACAAATATTGACAGAAACAGCAATAAATACAAGACACACAGCGTAATTTCTTCTAAATTGCATTAAATTTATAAGAAATTATTACCTAAATAAATGCATTTTTTTATGTAAGCCATTTTACTGTTCGATATTACAAAGTGAACATGAATTAGCATTGTGAACAAATCAAGAGTTAAAATTTTTATACGACTTAAGGATGACAACGAGGCTTTAAAGCTGCCCATTCTTAGAACGAGATGTCTCTTAAGTTTATAATTTATTCTTATTATTTTTTTTTAATTTTATTTTTCTTAATTTTTTATTTTTATTTTTAAGTCTTTTTTACTTATTTTTAATTAAAAAAAAACTATGCTGGGATTCAAACGCATTTCTAAAAAATAGACATACCGTTTTCGGTGGATTCATCCTTGCACTTTTCATATTTCTGCTGAGGCTGCACTTTCTCACCTAAGACATATTGTGTAGT
This sequence comes from Dioctria linearis, assembly GCA_963930735.1. Lineage (NCBI taxonomy): Eukaryota > Metazoa > Arthropoda > Insecta > Diptera > Asilidae > Dioctria > Dioctria linearis. The sequence continues at coordinate 88,378,772 of OZ005740.1, read as the reverse complement.
ATCTTTTATAATTTTTAAAGAAAAACCTGGGAGCAGTCGTGTGACTTTGACTCCACTGGAGCGGCTATTAACAGCTCAGACTCCGAGATAAAATGGGGGTATGAATAGTAGGAGCAGCTGTACAGCTTAGTACTCCTATGTGGAATAATACACGACGGTTTGTAACTTTCTCGATAAATCAAGAGAACTGAATGAATTCAATTTATTGATCGTTCTTAGCCTATATATACATAATTAGTAACCTATGGTACCCTATTCTTACTATTCTAAATGCTGACGCTGGGCGAGTAAGCAATGTGCATAAAATTATGATGACATGCATTTACGCGTGAAACCCCTTGACGATGAATCGTTTGGGTCAGTGGTGCAATCGCTTGCTTGTTGCAAATAAATGTATGTCATTATTATCATCAATTATTTTCGATTATGAATGGTGTTGTAATAAATTTGTGCTGATTAATTTTAGCGTTTTACATTTGTTGTGAAATTTGTGTTTACAGCTTTTTAGTGTTGTTTGTATTTATGGTATTAAATGTATATCACACCTTTCCCCCTTAGGGAAAAAAAAAATTTGTGTTTACATAAATTTTTTTTTTTTTTTTTTTTTTTTTTTTTTTTTTTTTTTTTTTTTTTTTTTTTTTTTTTTTTTTTTTTTTTTTTTTTTATAGTTTGTTTACGTTAAACCTTAATTGTTTGCTCGCCGCAATGAAGCATTTTATCGCTTATGTATACTAATAGTTCATATGGTATGTTTTTGTATGTAGCTGATTATAATGAGTCTTAATTCCTAGTCGTATTTACATATACCTACTTATATATAGTTTATTATTATAGCTCTTAATTGCTCAATGGCATTAGTAATTGGGATCTTTATTGTTTACGTTTACTTATCTAGTTGATTACAATAATTCTTATTTGTCTACACCGGTGTGTAATCTAATTTAACATGCTAGAGATAGTTAGAATAATAGTACATAATTTTTAATTTTCTATCTTTCTTAGCCTATTCTTATGTATTTTGATTTTGTTCTTATTTATATCTTCGATAATGCAATTTACGTTGTCTATTGATTTAATTATATAAGGTCCGTTGTATAGAGGATCTAGTTTTCGTCTATTTTGTACTGTCATTAGTACTTTGTCGCCTACTTTGATTGATATTGGTTTGCAATTAGTATCCTTGACTTGCTTTCTTCGCACTTTAGATGCCTGGAGGTATTGTTTTGCCTTACCTATGGCTTGTTGAAGTCTGTATTTCATCTCTTTACTATACAGGTCATAATTATACACGGGATCTGGTCTATCAATTGTGAGTTCTGAAGGTAGGTCTATATTTTTGGCAAATATGAGTTCGAATGGTGTGTAGCCATGTACGGTGTTTGGTGTGGTGTTGTAGCAGAATGCGTAATATGGAATCCATGTATCCCAATCGTCTCTATTGTCATTAACAAAACATCTGAGATATTCATTTAGGCACTTGTGGTTTCTTTCTAGTGCTCCGATCGTTTCGGGATGTGCGGCGGTCGCGAACAGTTGTTTTATTTTCAGTATATTACATACTTCCGCAAAGACCTGGTTTTTGTATTCCGTTCCTAGATCAGTTTTAATTTTGCTCATAGGTCCGTATGTTAGTATGAACCCATTCACTATGGCTCTTGCTATGGAATTTGCTTCCTTGTCCTTTGTGGGTATTATTACTATATACTTGCTTAGATCGCATTGCATTGTTACTGCGTATCTGTTATCGTTGGTGGTTTTTGTAAATGGGCCGACTGTGTCAATGGATACAATGTCGAAAACTTTTGTTGGTGTTGTAGTTATTTCCATATGCTCTTTATTATGCTTTTGGTGCTTATTTTTCGCACAAAGCTCGCATCTGTTTATATATTTCGCTATTGTTTTCCTCATTTTCTTCCATTTGTACATTTCCTTCAGCTTTTTATACAGTCTTGATTGACCCAGATGTCCTCCTGTAGGTGTGGAGTGATAGTTATGTAGGATTTCGTTTATTTTCGTTGTTTCTGATATGTACCGTTGCGGTTTGAAAATTTTAACGTTTATATTTTTTAATACTTTGTTTCCTAGGATTTTAAATGCGGTTAAATTAATTATTTTAAATATCTCGCTTTCTGCAGAAAGTTTCAGAGTCTTGGTCTGAAATTGTTTATATATATCATTATCCAATACTTCGAGTACCTGCTCTAGTGCGGGCTCTACTGGTTGGTTGTTTTTTATATTTATATACCGCTTATATTTTATTTCATACTTGTGCACTATATTTATTTCTATTTGTGTTTCTTTATTACTGCAGTTCTCAATTTTTACTTTTAGTTCAGGTAATTTGGCTATCTTTGTTGGAGATGGTATCTCCCAAACGCGCAGTTGATCAGGCTGCGGGACTATAGGAGTATTTTTCATTTCATCGGACATTATGTTTTGTTCTTTTTGTTTTTTCATTGCTCGGGTTTGGACGCGTCGGACATTGATTTCCTTCAAATCATTAATGTCAAGTTGTATTCTTGATAACGCGTCGGGTCCGTTATTTCCTTTTCCTTTAATGTATTTGACTTCGAAATCGAATTCCTCTAAATCTAACCTCATTCGTGTTAGTTTAGATGATGGGTTTTTCATGCCAAAAAGATATGTTAAGGGTCGATGGTCTGTTCTTATTGTGAATTTTCTGCCATAAACATAAGGCTTAAAATGTATAATTGCCCAATGTATTGCTGCGAGTTCCTTTTCAATTACTGACTTATTTTTTTCTCCGGCAGTAAATGTTTTACTAGCGTATGCGATTGGGTGTTCTGTTCCGTCGACACTTTGTGATAAGATTGCTCCACATGCAGCATTCGAGGCGTCTGTGGAAATGGTGAATTGGGTTTTGAAATCAGGGTGCTGCAGTATTATTGGGGATATCAAACTTGATTTGAGAGCATCGAAAGATTTTTGTTGGATTTCTGCCCATTCGAATTTTGTGTTTTTCCGGAGTAGTTTGTTTAACGGTAGTGCTATTTCTGCAAAGTTGGGGATGAAACGGCGGTAATAATTACAGAATGCTACGAATCGTCTGACTTCGTCGGCGTTTTTTGGGATAGGATAATTTTTAACTACCTCGTATTTTGAACTGTCTGGGCTTATGCCTTGTGCTGATATTCGATGTCCAAGATAGGTGACTTCGGTTTGGAAAAATTTGCATTTTTCAGGATTTAATTTGAGATTACGCTCTCGTAATCTGTTAAATACTGTTTGCAAGTTTTTTATATGGTGTGACTGTGAACATCCGACGACTATGATGTCGTCAATGTACAGAAAGGCTATTTCCGGTGGTAGACCCGTCATGGCGATGGTCATCATCCTTTGGAAACTATTTGGACTTATATTAAGTCCGAAAGGAAGTCGTGTATACTGGTAGTGACCTTGGTTAGTTGAAAAAGCTGTGAACTTTCTAGAAGGTTCCTCTAATGGTATTTGGTGGAATCCGGACATAAGGTCAAGTGTAGAGAAGTATTTGGCTCGGCCCATTTGGTCGAGTATCTCTTCTATACGCGGTAAGGGAAATTTATCTGCCAGAACTTTTTTATTAAGATTCCTAAAATCAACTACTAAACGCCATTTTTTATTTTGGTTGTTGGATTTTTTGGGTACTAGTAGTATTGGAGAATTAAAGTGAGAAACAGAGTTCTCTATTATTCCGTCTACTAGCATTTTGTCTACCTGCCTATTAATCTCGGTTTTGTGTGCTTCTGGTATTCGGTAGTTTTTTGTGTATACTGCTCTATTATCAGTTAGTTCTATATTTTGTTTGTAGAAGTTATTGGTTGTTAGAGGTTCACTTTCTAACGCAAATATGTCTTCATATTCTCGGCATAATTCTTCGAATTGAAGTTTGGCGTAGTTTGGAATGCTGTTTAAGTTTAATTTGGAGATAACTTGTTCTGTTCTTTTTGATTTTATTGTGTCTGTATTAATGACGTTAAAGTCTGAGAGGTGTTGTGTTATTATGTCGGAATGTTGTAGTGTGGTGGTTTTGTTTGTAGTGTTTAGTATCCTGACTAGTGGGTAATTTTGTGAAGTTACTGATCCTGCAATGAATATGCCTGGGTGGATTTCTTGTCCAATGATTACCATATCATTGGCACCTTCTTGTTTTTTAACCTTGAACTTTCTTATTATTTCACATCGGGGTGGTATGATAATAGAATTTTCGGATGGACCATTCAGTATTGGGATCTCTGCCGAACTTTCAGGTGTGTTTAATGTAAGGGTCCACGTATCATAATCGATAGTGGTCTTGAATTTTGTTAGGAAATCTAGTCCTAAAATTGCATCAGCCCCGAGGGAGAAATCATCTTCTACTATCTGGAATAAATGTTCGACCGCAAACTGGTCGTTAAAATGTAATTTTGTGTATGTTGCCCCAATCGACTGCCTCTTAGTATCCGTAACCCCTTGGATAATACAAGTGTTTTTAGGATAGTAAAGTTGGTCTTTATTAATTTTTCCCCTCTTGAATATGGATATTTCTGCCCCTGTGTCTACAATCAGAGTACATACTGACCCGCACATGTCGACATACGCTTTAATAAAGTTTGTTAAGGATAGGTTTAGGCAATGTATTCTTGGCTTGAATTCGTCGCAGCCCCCAACCGTGTTGTTTCTTCCTCTGGTTGGGGGGCTTGATATTCCCCCGATTCGAAGTAGTTTACATTTCTTCTTTGATTATAGGTATTATTATTATTTGCTCGCAGATTATTCTGGTAGCGACTACTGTTATTTGGTGCAGCATCACCGAAATATCTTTTATCGCGGTGGTTATATTGATTTCGTGGGTGGTTTTGTCTATTATTGGCTGCCATATTTCTATTGTACTGTTGTTTGGGCCAGCGCTCCCTGTTCCTGTTAAAATTATTTTGATTGTTGAACCCTTGCGTATTATTATAATGAAACTTTCTTGATGGGTTGGTATTATAATGCAGGACACTGCTTGGCTGCGGCTTATCTACTGCTATTGCCTTCGCTGCTAATTCTGAAAGTGTTCCTAGGCTACTAGCTTTTAGTATAATCGCTGTTTCTGTATTGGCAACATTGTTCATAAATGACTGTATTGAAAATTTTTCGGCCAATTTTTCAGCTGCTTCTCCAGCTGCTACTTTCTCTGTTATAAAGGCTCTAGTCAGCTGGCCTGATAGATTTTCTATCTGATTGGAAAAGTCTGCAAGTTTTCTGTTACCTTGCTGGCATGATCGCAGTTGTGCCAGAATAGCATCTGACGATAATTTTGCCGAAAATTTTTCTTTTAATTTGGCTTTGATCGTTGATACTGTATTTGTGCCCTCCGATATTACGTACTTGGCTTTTCCAGTTATACGTGTCTTGATGAATTTGATCATGATGGTTTTATGTTCGTTTGCTGTTAACTCGTCTAGTAGTTCCATAGACTCGATAAAAGAATCAGTTTCATCCAGCTTTCCATCGTAGGGTTGTATGAGCGATGTAGCTGTTTTTATGTCAAAACCCATCTTTGTTTGTTTTTGTGTATTTATGTTTTCTAAGATTTTGTTTGCTATACTTTCAATTTCTTCGTAGATAACTTTTATCTTCAATATTGTTTCGACGTCCGCTTGTTTAAGTGCGTTTTCTTTTGCCTTGGCACAGAGTTGATTTGTTAACTTTTCTTTCTCTTGCAGAGTTTTCTCAGAATAAGGACGGTTTTTACTTTTCTTAAAATTGTCCAGAATATTTTCTAGTTCGTCCTTAATCTTTATAAGTGCTTCCATTTATCAGACGGTTGATATGTTTAATTTTGCTGGGGTACTGAGGTATCTTTTCCTTAAACCCCTCCTATGATCTTTGTACAGTATGTATACAAATTCAATGATTTTAATTGCAACCAATATGCATAAAATTATTATTATCTGATTATTCTCGACCGAAACTGTATCCTCTATAATTAGATTATTAACAATTTCCCCGTTGTTATCTGAAGTTTTGGATTGCGTTTTACCCATTACTGAAAATGTTTCGCTTGTTTCCAACAACGTCAAGCAAACAGCAAAAAAAAAAATTTTTTTTTTTTTTTTTTTTTTTTTTTTTTTTTTTTACATATTAATTATTTAATTATTATTATACCTTTATACTACGCTACTTCTACTTTATATTTTAAAAAAAAAATAAATTTTAAATTAGATCATTAAACCCTTATCTCTTCCTTTTGATGACGTTCAGTTGTTTTTTTGTCAATATTATTAGTTTGTTGTATTTTTCCCGTTCCTCCTCAGTTGCTGCTAACTCGACAAGTACCTTGTAATTTTGAAGTTCCTGTGCAATTTTTTGTCTCTTGCCTCCTCTTTTTCGTGGTTTTGTCTCCTGAGTTTTTACACTGCTTGTGTTTCTGCTTCTATACTCCTCGATGGTGATTCTTTTTGGACCCGCTTCGTATGGTGGAGGATTTTCGTTGTCCAGCCTTGATTTGGGGATGTACGGCGTCGGCTTCTTATTTACTGGATACAGTGTTATGCCTTCTATATTCCTCTCTGGTATCTTCTTAGTTTCTTCAATAGTCTTGAAAATGTGATTGAAGATGGCATCTATCTCGTTCATACTAAAATTTCTTCTGATTGGTACTGGTAGTGGATGTAGTCGTCTTCGCAGTTTTTTGGTGGTTGTTACTATGTCACCGTATAAGTTTCTATTATTTATGAAAATTCCCAGCTGCACTTTTGATGATGATATTATGGTCTGCAGATTCGCAAAGTTACAAATTTCGCAGTTTCTACGATGTCACGGTCGCCATGTAGTATCTTTTATAATTTTTAAAGAAAAACCTGGGAGCAGTCGTGTGACTTTGACTCCACTGGAGCGGCTATTAACAGCTCAGACTCCGAGATAAAATGGGGGTATGAATAGTAGGAGCAGCTGTACAGCTTAGTACTCCTATGTGGAATAATACACGACGGTTTGTAACTTTCTCGATAAATCAAGAGAACTGAATGAATTCAATTTATTGATCGTTCTTAGCCTATATATACATAATTAGTAACCTATGGTACCCTATTCTTACTATTCTAAATGCTGACGCTGGGCGAGTAAGCAATGTGCATAAAATTATGATGACATGCATTTACGCGTGAAACCCCTTGACGATGAATCGTTTGGGTCAGTGGTGCAATCGCTTGCTTGTTGCAAATAAATGTATGTCATTATTATCATCAATTATTTTCGATTATGAATGGTGTTGTAATAAATTTGTGCTGATTAATTTTAGCGTTTTACATTTGTTGTGAAATTTGTGTTTACAGCTTTTTAGTGTTGTTTGTATTTATGGTATTAAATGTATATCACAATTGTAACAATAGAGTTTTCAGAATGATGTGCACCTGACTTTGCTACCAAGTTGTGCGAGCTCTTCAATCTTTTCAACCTTTTTGTTATTCGGGAATGCTGTGGTCCGGCATGAAAAGGACAAATATCTCACTGCACTGTGAAATGTAATTCAGAGTGATTTTACACTTGCCAATTTGCAGATTCTGTACGTGGATATATTTAGTGCATGATTGCTTTTCCTTACATTTAATTGTAGGTACTCATCGGTTTTTTTTATGATATTACCTTTGATTTCGCTTACATCTTTTTTCGGGCTCCAAAGGGAATACCACAAATTTCAATTGAATATCCGCTCGAAGCAGAGTGTATTCTGAAGCTGTTTAATACATTTAAAACAAAAATCATTATTGTATCACTGTCGTTTTTTTAAATGGAGCATCGATTACACACATTAATATTTCCATCAAACTAAGCTAAATTGATCACATTTTCTATTTTACCAAGGAAGCATCAAATCGTGTTCGGTCTCTAATAATATCTGAGAAATATTTTTATATAGTTTTCTGTTCTATTAATTAAAGCCATATCTCGTTACTTACAGTTTTATATTATGTGACTAAACAGATAATTTTTAAGAAAGGAATAAATTCTTTCCTAAGAGATGTATATTTCAGTTTTATCGCATGAAGCAAATTCATTTGCATAAATGTAAAAACTTTAAATACTCAAGTTGTACAAAAAAAAAAATCTTTGAGTGAGTAGTTTTTTATGCGTGATACATTGATTTTATTGTTCTTTTTACTGTACTGCAATTGGTGATTTCCTACGGTTATCTGATTTTCAATTGCACCGAATTTCAAAACATATATATAAGTGATGCCCAAACTTATTTTGAAGTGTAAACAAATTTAGGTTTAAAATAATATATATTTACTGTGGGATATTTGAATCACTTAGGGTAGACAGAGCAGACATTCCAGAATTTTCTTTTCTGTCTTGATGAGATCATCTTGGAGAACAAATCACATTTTTTCTTTGATTTGATTTTAAAACTTCTGTGAAATTTTTTTCACATATGTAAATAATTCCACTTAGAAAAATTGTTATTATTATAATTATTTCGAATTTCAATTTCAAAACGAAGATCAACATTTTTTTCCCTTTAATGTTGACATTATCACAATTCAAAATCATTAAATAAATAACTACCAAGGAAGTGGCATATCAAGTGAAAACTTTCGCCAGTCAATGTAGGTATAGTGCGAAATTTGAACTGTTTTATTAAGCAATAATTTTACAAAACACTCAAATTGAATGAAAATATAAACTTTAAGCTTTACAAACAACGCTATTTCAAATTTCTAATGTTTATTAAAAATAATAAATTTGAAAATGTTGCTGAATTCTCGGAACTCTGAAATGTTTACTTTCAGAAACGCCAAAGCAAGTCCAACCAAGCTCGATATCCCGCTTTCGTGTTATTTATTCATTCAATGTTCAAAATTAGGAATTTCCCTTTGAAATCTGTATAAAAATGGACGGCTTAGCTTATCAAATTGAAAAGCATTGAGTAAGCACAAAGGGAAATGCCCACTTTTAATACAACTTTACACCTCCAGACATGAGAGCTGTCTTAAACTATGCACTATGATACTCTGAATATATTGTTGCAATTTTATAATCTTCACTCCACTTGGTTTGCGAGATTCCCAGACTGGCCAGCTCAATGATCGGAGGTAACGATTAAAACTTCACAACAGCTCCCTTTTCATCGAATGGTTGAACAGTAGGACTGAACCGCATTTAGCTCCTTATTGAGCATAAACGTCTTCGTTACTGGGGATACAAAAGATCAGGCTATCCAAAGCATCTGCCGCCACAATGAAGTTCTTAGTGGCATCGATTTTACTACCCGCCCATCTGGCCGAGCGGACTCTAGTTGAGTCAGGCTACTCACTTTTGAGGTCCTGAAGATTTTATCGCCAAACGAGCGAACCAATGTTACACAAATCCCAAAATTTCCAAAGATGGCGTCATAAACAGTGGTCAACGTCTTAGATCTTGGCCTCTGCTAATTAAAGAGATCACGTGGCTTCCTTGTTGGTTTCCTATAAATTCCTTTCACGACAATAAAACAACCGATTTATCGTAAACTTGTTTGATCGTTTTGTTCTCTGGATCTTTTTCTTTTTATTATTATTTCAATGGATTTTTATTTTAATATACGAGAACTCTACTTATGTCAGTTCTCTCTTCACACACCAGAACAAGAAAAGACCTCACACCAACATGGCGGCTTGCGAATACATTTTTTCCGGCCTACGTAACCTATTCTATTACATTCTTCTTTTCCCTCTTATCCAAAATTGACTTAGGCCGACCTCTATCTCTAAAAGATTACATCAGGTAATTTGCTTCATTTTAACAATCTTTTAATGTTGGAACAAGTTTCATCTAATTTTAAATTTACAGCGTGCTAAATTTCATTTCATTAGCTTTTCAGGTTGGTACCAATACAACCAATTTTTAAACTAGTTTTACCTAAGTCTAAGATTTACAGTGTGCTAAAATTCATTTCAATAGTTGTTTCAAGGTGGTACCAATACCTATCAAAATTGCTCTGCTGAATTTTTTATTTTCCATACTTGTCAAAATTTATATTTGCTCTTTAAATTCCTTAAGCTTTAATTTTTCATACTTGTCAAACTTTATATTTGCTTCTCAAATTCAATAAACTTTCATTTTTTCAATATTTATATTTGCTCTTTAAATTCAATAAGCTTTAATTTTTCATACTTGTCGAAATTTCTATTTGCTCCTCACCTCGCTAAACTTTCATTTTCACACGTGTCAAAATTGATATTTGCTCTTAAATTCAATCAGCTTTAATTTTTCATACTTGCCTAAATTTATACTTGCTCTTAACTTCGCTAAACTTTCATTTTCACACGTGTCAAAATTTATATTTGCTTCTTAAAATCAATAAGCTTTAATTTTTCATACCTGTCTAAATTTATATTTGCTCTTTAAATTCATTAAGCTTTAATTTGTTATACTTGTCAAACTTTATATTTGCTTTTCAAATTCAATAAACTTTAATTTTTCATACTTGTCAACATTTATATTTGCTCTTTAAATTCAATCAGCTTTAATTTTTCATACCGGTCTAAATTCATATTTGCTCTTCACTTCGCTAAACTTTCGTTTTCACACGTGTCAAAATTTATATGTGCTTTTCAAATTAGAAATGTCCTTTTCAACTGGGACGTGTCAAAACTCGACTTCCTATTTATGATGACATGTCTAAGTACAAATCCAACAAAGTGTTCGGGCTTCGTGCTGGTACGTGTGGGTTGCCCTCTATTACCATCGGTTGAAGTGATCTCTGAATTGGAGTAGATTCTATTCGGGAATGTAATAACACACTGGGGTTTTTAATCTGGTTTGTTTAATGGATTTACTCTCGGCAAAAGAAAACATGACCACGGGAATTGGTTATAGTCATGGTGCCTTTTCTGCGCTTAATTCTTCTTGGGACCTTGGTAATGCATATGGCTGGAGAAGATGGGAATATTCAGGTAAGTCGTTCTGTTAGAATTCTTCCTCTGTTAGTATACCGGGGTTCAACTGATAATGTATGTCTGGTTTCAGCAAGAGCGCAATACTCTTGCAATTGCGATCACACGAGTGCTGTTGAAATGTTCTAAAGATGCTCGGCCGACCTATTTGTCTCTTGTCTGCATTTATAACAGCATAGCCTTGCCTGTATCACATATCCGTCGGTCAGTCAATATTTCCTCGAAAGAAAATGCTATTCTGAGGATGCATAGGGATCCTCAACCTAAGCAAAATAGAGGACAATAGCTAGGTGAGTCCTTTTGTTACAATATTTTATAATAATAATGGTAACTTCAATTAAGGGGGGGGGGAAGCTTTAGCGATCGGATGTACCTTGAACGACTTTCTTATGTGAAAAATGGACTTTTCTACTTCTCGTGATTGCGCGGAATTGGTGTATCGTGGAAGATGACTTCCTACGAGAAAAATGCTCACAACGGAGCACTACTGGCCATAAAAGAAAGAACTGCAAAAACGTCCCGAGATAGTTTTCTGCATCGGGATAAAAGTACACCACCTGATAGTACTCGGCGAAACTTTTAATGTGATATACAAAATGGGGTATTGAAACCACCCTGCCCGCCGGGTGCTCCTACCTCGAACCCTATGTATATGTAGAGAAAATATTCTTCTACGAATTGTAGCTGGTAATGAGATGAGGTGAGCAGGAAGACCCTTTCTCCGATCAGACATAACCCTACCAAGTTAGAGCTGATGTCAAGTGCGAGAAATTTAGTATCTCAGTTCGAATAAACAAGAGGAAAATACTAAAAAAGTGAGTAAGGGAATGTCTATAAATAGCTATTTAAACCTCCGATTGTAGGTGTGTGGGTAATAAAAATGCTTCTTGGGATCCGCCGAGGCTTCCTCCGCTTAATTGAAATAAAAATTGTAAATAAAATATGTTCAGAGTATCATAGTGCATCATTTAAGACATTGGGCATGTCTGAAAGTGTCGGACCTAAAACGGCCAGTCCCATTGTGTATCTGTCCTGTTACCCCTCCATAGCTGGCAACTAAAACCAATCAGAATAGAACTTGGAGTATTGAATCTTACTACTTCTATGGTATTATCATAAGAAACTAATGAACGAAACGCACAGTAACTACTCAAAAATTTCTTGATGACATTTTGAATTTCGGTGTAACAAGAAAACATTCGTATTTCGATAAGCGTTTCAGCAGGATAATGCCCGAATACATGCAGATGTAAGCTAGTCCATAACGGCGTGGTTTGCTTGGATGCCCAGCCAGAGCGTTACCTGATATGAGCCAGCTAAAGAACATCAGGGGAATCCTGGTGGTTGATTGGCCTATGTGGACTACGGTCTACACTCATAAAAAGAAAACTCAACAATTTTATGTATAAAATTAACCATTTTTTTCCTTTAAAAGCTTGTTACTCATAAATTTGATAATCTTTTGGCAAATAAAGGGTGAATAAGAATTTTGAATATCTCCCTACTATTTAAGGCTCTGCTGCAAGCCGTTACGCCGATAGTGTAATACCAACCGACATAACCGAATGCTAGGAGAGGTAGATGAGTGAAGGGGGAAGTCGCGCCCAGATCTGGGAGACAGCCGTTCACACACACACTCTCACGCGCGACTCGACCACTCAGACGCACACGCCAGCGTGGGCGTCTGGGCGCGATCTCCCCCTTCACCACTCATCTACCTCTCCTAGCATTCGGTTATGTCGGTTGGTATTACACTATCAGTGTAAAGGCTTGTAGCATTTCATGAAGTGACTAAAACTTTCAGACACATCATGTAAAAAGTCATTAAGCGCAAACTGTTACACCATTTCATGAAGTGGCTAGACTTTTCGTGAAGTGCCGAGTAACATCAAGTGTCTACGACAGACAATATGTACAGAGTGTCCAAGACTAATATGACTATATTTTGCCAAATGATTCCTCTCGTCCAGATAAGAAAAAAATTATACCGAGTTTCAGGGTGATTAGTAAAATATGCTCTTTCATCATTAAACACCCTATAACTTGAAAAAACCAGGGTATACGGTCTATTTTTAGACGGCATTGTATGCATAACCTAAAGTTCTTTCCTATGAATGTTAAACTACCCTCGTACTCCTCCCTACCCCACACATCCGTTAGCCGTTATTATTTTAAAAACAGCCACACTAATATACATTTTTGATACAACATTTCGAAAGCCCAGAGTCTTCTCTTTAATTTTACCTATTACACTTATGCCTTAGCTATGAGGATTATGGAGTTATTAGCTTGTAACCTATTCAGATCACAATTAATAAGTTCACTTCGTCACGTCATTTAAAAAAAATATCGTCTAATTTCGGTATGACCTGAAAATAAAAAAAAAAAAAAATTCAAAAATCGAAATTTTAAATTTGAAGCGTAATAACTCTGGAGTGGGGAGGAATACGAGGGTGGTTTAAGACTCATAGGAAATGCCTTCAGGTTCTACATGCAATGCCGTCTTAAAATAGACCGTATACCCTGTATATTTCAAGATACAGGGTGTTTAATTAAAAAAAAGAGCATATCTTACTAATCACCCTGTAACTCGGTAGGGTGACATTTTGCCCCCTCTCCTGCCATACAATTTTTTTCTTGTCTGGATGAGAGGAATTATTTGGCAAAATTTAGTCGTATTAGTCTAGGACACCCTGTATATATTTAAATAAAAACTGCTTTTATAATTGACTTTTTTATTGATATGAACTTTTAAATATAATACATTTATTTGAAATCTATTTTTCTTAAATCTAAGATATTAACAGGGTATTCACTAGGTCCAAACTTGGTGATTGGAGAAGCTAAGAAAAAAGTTCTAGCAAACACATCCCGTATACATAGTGCAAGAGTCTAAGTTTTTTTATACTATGCCTTTCCTTACAATATCTGAATAGTCTTTCGACCTAGCTGGATTACTTGTGCGCATTCCGTTTATCAGGTAAAAAAAGCAGTTTACAAAATGATTTTAGTTCGATTTTTTTTTCATCTGTGTTCATAAACAAAGAGTATGTATTTATATTCAAAACTACGCACGTTAGCCATACTAGAAAAAAGTAAAAAGTTTTGTTCTGAAAACTTGCTTAGTTTGTATATGTTTTTTGAAAGCATATGTGCCCGAAAAGGACTGAGGACAGTTTTCCTGAGTACCTGTAAAGGATCCATATGCGGTAACATTATGAAAGTAGCGAAGATTTGTTACTATCTGGTCGACATTTTTAAAAATACTTTTGCATTTAAAACACTTAATCGTATTTACTTATTTCAGAAAGGAAACTTGATAAAGCTGGTATTTTAAGTTCAAAGTCAGTATTAAATTTATAAATTTTTTTTTGTATAAATAGCCAACTGTGTTAGATTCTATTGGGTATTCTAAGTGAAAAATTTTAAAGCAAATATCAATGGCTTTCGAAAGCGGCGAGTCAGAAGTGTACATTATATCATCGTAAATAACTAGTATTGTCTGGACCTTTTGGAATGATTCACCTATTACAATCAGAAAACTTTCAAGACTTAATACTAATTCCAAGTACCTTTTCTGTTCTTTTCCTTAATACTCTGCACAGTTCGATCATCGCTCATGAGTAACAAAAATGACTCCTGTGATTCTTTTATATTAGGTTTCCACAACTGATATTTTTTTTATCATTTTTTTGTTTTTAGAGAAATCGTGGTTGAACGTGGGAACAATCCATGTAATGCCAGAACTACAACATATCCCTGATAGTCTGTTAATTTTATAAGCATTTAAAGATTGTGTTATACAAGCAATTAAAAATGAGTTATCTTGACAGCACTAGAAAAATCAGCTTAATTTAGTAAAGATTTTATTTCCCTGTTTTTAATTCTTTGGATTAAATGTGGGTAAATGTTTTTTAAAAACTTCATCCAGTTTTCCAGAAGTTTATAGATTTTTCCTTTATATAGCTCTTCGAAGTCTTTATCAATCTGCAAATTGAATTATTATACTGACATCGTTTGATCAATTAAATTGTATTATACCAAAGCGTGACCATTAGAGAATTTATATTGGTGCCAATCCTTCAGAAGAGCAGTCGATGGTTTTCTTAAGCAATATTTCTTCTTCCAGTACTCTTCAACTTTGCTTCAAGGATCATTTACAGCATATTTGAAGCATTTTTCACAATTTTCCACATCAGAATCTAGTTATATAACTGTTGGAAAATTATTTTCATGAAGAACAATTTCTGCGTCAGATATTGCGGAGCTACGGGAACCTTAAAAACCACAACTGAAATTTGTCTGCAACTCAAAAAACGGTTTGATCTGCAAAATAAAAGATTTAATATTCTAAATTATTTATATCCCACAGAAGTAATTTCAGGAAGACTACCCTCAGTTGTACCTTTAGTCCAATGATATTGTTACATATTGGATTAACATTTCTAAAATTAAAAATACAATGAGCTGGCAGATTACATGCTACAGCTTTGTAGTTTACCTGACAGCTTCGCTTGTGCTGAAAGGGAATTTTCGAATTTAAAAATTATTAAAGACTGTAAAAGAAATTGCCTCAATACTGAAACAATCGAAAACATAATTTCAACAAAGGAACTTTTTGAAAATAGTCCACATCTTACTTCAAGTTCGCCAAATGAGTTAATAAAGAATGGTTTGAAATTTTCTTTCACTAACGGAGAATATATAATTAAATAATAGTGCAGGTGACTTATGCATACTACATAATTTATTATTCATAGTTTTCATAATCTGTTCCTATTAAATTTAATAAAGATTTTAAGAAAGTGCAATCAGTTCTGTTTTATTAAATTTACTTAATTTTGCAATGATACGTGAACTTTGTGTAATTTATAAGTAACACTGTTTTTTAAAATAAAATTCTTAAATAAAATCTCTATGGTTTTACATATCTACAAAATATTTTAATATAAATTGCTAACAATTCGTTCAGTTTTCTCATTAGTCGTTAAATTCAATTTAACAATTCAATTTTTTTAAAAATTTAATGAGTTATCTCTACTAAAATTTGTACTTGTCATTTCATGTTTATAAAATTATCACATTAAGCTAAGAATGATTAATAGAGCAGTACTGTACTCAGTACCTACAGAAAATTTTCAATGAAGCTTAATGGAAGTCATTTACTACTTTTCTACTACACTTTTATATTCGAATTTGCTACACTTTCAACACACTGAAGCTTCAGCATTGATAGTGTCTACGGTACGATAAATTTCTTGTATTTGCTTTATGATGGCACTCCAATCCTTAGGTCTAACTGAATAATCCTTTGAAAGTAGCTCTTCCGTAATAATCTCCTATCATCTTATCATAAACCTCTTTTAGAGTTCTTCCCTTATATGTTTCTTGTAGCAAAGTGTTTAAATTCTCTAAATCGCATATATTTATTTATTGCAAAATATTTTTTTTTGTATTATTACTAAAAATGAGCTATGATAATGGATAGAACGTAATTTTTCTTGGCGCAATCCATTTATTTACACTACTTTGAAAACTAGAATTTAGGCTCAATGTGTCACTCTCCGTAACTGTGCCAGTATGATCCTATAATCATATTTACTTACTTTTTTAATTTACTTGGTTAAATAAAAAGGGATGATAACATTAAAACACGCCATTATTTCAGGTTTTTCTTACACAAACACTTTTCTAGGAAGAATTGTATGGGTATAATGGAATCAATGAATTCAAAGCATGTCATATTTGTTCTGTATTCTTTGAGAATCAGACGAATGCTTATATATTCCGGGTGAATTAAATTATTACCGACTTTTAAACACAAGATATAAAATTTGCAGATCCCACTCGCTTAACAATGCAGATATCTCCTGATCTAAATCTACATCAGGTTGCTGAACACTTAATTTTAAATTTTCACATTATTCTAATGTAATTATAGATAACTGATATACGTTTCTACCTTTCTTCAAGAGTATAAACTTTTAGGGTTTCAGAAAATCCTGACATATTCAGGTTTTCTGAAACATTTATACCAGTAATATAATCATTTCCGTCACGGAATATTGGTACACTTACTACAGACATTTTTTTGCACTCAATATTTACACTATACAAATAAATCGAAATACCTTTGCACCGAAAACGACTATTTTAAACTGCAGCGCAAATAATCTGTACACAGATCATATTTCTGCGCCTAACGAAATATTTTATTATAAAACATTTTGATTCAACTGGGTCAGACTTCATTTAACTATGACATGCTTACATTGTAATGAAAGTAAAATGGTAACAACAATGAACCGCTGGTAGATTGCACAAAGTCTGACCTGGTAAATAGTACAATGGCATAATTAAATTGATCGTGAAAGCAAAGTCAGAGGAGCATTTACAATTTTCCTTGTTAGTTTCATTCATTTTTGAATTGATATTACTATTTACTGAAAATTTCGTCAATTTGTCATTACAACTAACTATATTAGCTAGTTAATCGTACTATGTTTTTTCTCTGAGTGAATAGAATACCAGGTCTGTGCACTAAGAAATGTCAAATTTTATTGACGTCATTTTGTGCGAATAATTTGTATTTTGTATGGGGAAATTCGGAAAATTGTATTTTTGTGCGGTGTTTCGAAAAGTTTACGCGAAATTTTATTTAACATGAAAATTTAGGAACAGTTTACACAGTGAAATTACTATTTTGTTGTTTTTTTTTAAATACGGAAAAAATATTCCATAAAATATTTCAATTTGTGCCAAAATTGTTGACACTTTTTTAGCTAATTTGGAATTTTTTTTTGATAATTGTTTTTAAAATAAAAATATATTATGGTAAGTACTTGTATTAAGAAAAAATGTGACAGTTTCACATCAAAAAGTAGAACATTTACCCTGTTCAATTATATCAACAGGTAAATTATCTAAACAGGATTTTATGACATTGTAATTTAATTTGAAATTGTTTTCCGCTTTCCACAAGCTTTTACCCACTCATCTGAGAAAAACTATTCTTTCGGGAAACAAAAATATTTAATGTTTTTGCCAACTTTCTTTGTGATATAGTTTTTTCATGACAATACTGCACATGTAACCATTGTCTTTGAATTAATTTTATAAAAGCAGTAATATTTCATATAACACTCAAATCGCACAATAAAACAACTTTATAATTCAGAAAAACACTCTCTTAAAAAAAACTCTACAATTTGGCACAAAATGTCACTAACATGGCGTATATCCGGATTTAGTGCATAGACCTTGTATTCTGTAGACCGTGCATGTGCAAAATAGGCAATTTTATAATATATAGGAGCTGAAATTGGCAATCGGGCATGAGTGGTCTTCCTTTGTACCGGATCGACTACAGCCATACGTCAGGTCGCTGATAATTTACGCTGCATCTATAGCAATGAAACACTTGCTCAGACAATTCTTTAGAGGTGCATCTTTATCAAAAGGAAATACTTAAAATATGATGACAGAATGCACTTCATAGTGACGGTCGTTTTCTCTACTTTTATCAGAACAGACTTTGCTTAGCGTCTGTAACTTTAAAACAGAATTCATCTCTCGCGTTATTTAATATTTTGCTTAAAACTATATAAAATCCACAAGAAATTTTAAATCAAATACATAAAGATTCTTATATGACCGCAAGTACCTTCAAATTTATTTCTGCACCCGAAATTTGCGTCCTTGATATAAATTTATTTCTCAGAAGAAATTCGATTTTATCTACGTTAGAATACGTTAAATTTAATATCTACGTAATAAAGATAGAAAATACCAAAAACTCACGTACTGCTTCGTTATACACAACATATTATATCGTTAGTTTTGTATTTGTGATAAGACGAAGTTTTGTGTTTCGTTATTTATCATAATTCACCCTAGTCATCGTCACCTATAATTGTATTCTGGGCATGTTTTGATCAAAACGAAATAGCCAGAGACAACTAAAATAAGGTAAGGGCGTGAAGTCATTCATCATTTTAGAAACTACTGGTCTTAATAGCATGTCTGCCCTTCTTTTGAACTAAGCATGGTATCAATCTGTTTGTTGTATGTATTCATATGGATGACTATATAATGATTCTCTAAAAATATCGCCAATTCGGTGAAAAATAAAATAAAAGCTTTTAAAGAAGGTCTAATAAAAAAAAGCTAAATTTATTCAATCCTTCTCAAGCTTAAATAAAAAAATTCAAATTCATTAGACCCAAACTGCTTTCGTATACATGCTATGTCATGCTAATTAAATTTTCATGTGCACACAAAACTTCTCGGCACCAATTTACTATCCTTTAAAGTCAGGATAATTTGGAAAGTGGAATTTTTGCAACTAACCATACTAACCTAACCACATCCTCTGGTATTCAGCTGTGGATAACTTAGTGCGGAGAAGGTAGGTGCAGATTGACCACAATAGTGTACAAATTTACTATATATATATAACTACATAACTACAAATGTAGAGACCCGGATGTAATTTTTCACTTTACTTTGAACATCTGTTTGCAGGAAGTATTTAGAACGTTCAAACAAACTAATTTTCAAAACGACTACAGTTTGGTATCTCACTTAATAGTTTTAACGAAGTTTTCTCAGTTTCAAGTTAAATCTGAAAATTAAGCAGAGCATTAAGAAGTGAAGCAAATGACGAAATTGTTAGTGTTTACTGACCTGAAAGGTTGTTTGATAGGTTTCTGTATACTTAATACAAAGGTCTTACTTGTTTAAAGAAATAATTAAATTGTTATTTACACACATGTAGTTTGTTTATCTATATAGAACTTTTGATTGAAGCATTTCAGTCTACTGAATCTTCAGCGAAAAGATAAAATGTAGTATTTACTAAAAACCTCAAAATTTGAGATACAGTTTCAGTAATTATATATTATTATAGTACTTTCAAATCCAAGTTTTCTTTTTATATCATAGATGAAAGCATAATGTGTTATGAAAGTTGGGATCAGTTCGTAGGTCTATTTGTTCTTATACTTCCGATAACTCGAGTACGTATAACATTTTTGGGTTGAAATTATTTCAACAAAATTGTAAATCATAAAATGTACTGTCCGTAGTAAGAACGAACACGAAATTTTAATGATTAAATGTGGTTGAATTCAGAATGCTGGTTTAAAGTCACTAATTCTGTGGTTTTATTCTTCTGTTCAGTAGGTTTGCACTTCACACTCAAACTAAATTTTCAAAATACGATGGCTTAATATAAATAGAATACATATATAAATTTAATAATACAAAATTTTTAAATAAAATTTAATAAATAATAAAAACTAATACCAAAACTAAACTTATAAAAGAGATGTTGATGAGATTGATTTGGTACTCGCCAGCTCAATGTTTGGCAGTTGATTCACTTGGCTTTCTATTTTATTGAGGTTGGGGATATTTGAGGTATTGGGATATTTTTTATTTCAGTCAATATCCGGAATAAAATGAGCGTAGTAGTTCCTACTGCAGTCGACACCCACAGAAAGCATCTTTATTCCAGTCGATACCCACAATAAAAAGTTTTTGTTAGTAATTTTCTTAGTACAGTCGATACCCGCAATAAGAATTTTTATTTTAATCGATATCCACAAGAAAGGGTTTTGTGTTAGTAATATATTTTTATTGCAATCGATACCCACCTAAGAACCTTTATGGACAGTGACTAAGTCCAAAATAAAATCGTTAATCCAGTTGATACCCAGAATAACAATATTTATTTTAATTGTCAACTAATTGAATATATGTAACTAAAAAATAGAGCACTAGGAAATAGGTTAATTGAATATACATTTTCGATCGTTGTACTGCCAAACTAAAAAAGAGATCGTGTCAAGTTATATTATAGTTTATATAGCAATGGTTTGTACACGGCACCAAAACCTGTATAGAAAGGCGTATGGCAACAATAATTGGCATAGCAACAATAACTTTGTTCCTTGACTACAAATTTAAATTGGATTAAAGTCCCGCGGCGTAGCAACTGCTCTTCATCATTTGCTTTTGAAGTGTTATCGTTTCGTATAAAATTGTTTCCAAATTAATTTGACCTAATTACAAATTCCTTGCGTCTTCATTTTTTCCTAAATTTATAATAAATGTTAAATTAGAAATATTTTAAACAAATAAATAATTTTTCAGCTTAAAATTATTATGGGCAAATGTAGTATACTGCCTGTGTGCAGTTCTTGCTGACTGGCTTGTTTTACTACCGAGTTTTACAATTTAGACCTTTGGTACATTTTTCTTTTAGGTCGGTTTTTGTTGATTTTGCTAATATGAGGATTCTTATGAATTCTAAACGGTGTAGATTGGATAGCTTTTTCGTAGGCTTGCATACAAAAACTAATTTCGCTTTTTTTATTTTAAATTAAATATTTGTTCGAGTTGGCTACTTTTTGGGATTCTCCGATACAACAGAAAAGCAACAAATTATCTGTTATGCCATCACATAATCTTTTATTTAGGGCAGGAAACTTCCAAGTCTTGATTTAACTTATTAACACGTCCGAAACAACAAAACTGAGTGACTCAAACAAAATTTTTTTTGCATTTCTGTTGTACCGGAGAATCCCAAATGAACAAATATAAAACTTTACGCAGTGAAAAATTGTAGTCGCAATGCTTTTTCTCCTTCGATAATATGTATGTACATATAATTTATACTCAGAATCTATTCTGAGTGTAAATATGAGATCAGCTTGATATTTTATATCAACCGTCTACGGTAGGCTGAAACCCAATACTGAAGAGTATTGATGTTTCTGCCAATACAAACCGTTTGTTTTCTACTTCCTTTCCCAGCCCGCTTCTAGCTTATATATATTTAATTGATTTTGAAATAATGTAATTTCTTCTATTGTTCCAAATTTTTCTATTTTCTTATTTATTATATTTTTCCATTTATCCGTATTCATTTGTTTTTCGTGTCATTTAATTTTTTTGATTGGGATATCAAACGATTTTTTGCTTCTCTGTTGTACTTTTACTGGAGAATCCCAAAGTTAGTTTGCTTGAACTATTATAAAACTTTACCCGGTGAAAAATTATGGTCAGTAAGAGTAAAGCTATGAAAATTTGTAGGTTTAAGACCTATACCTTAGGTATAGTGCCTATGACTACTGCCGTTATTTGGAGATATACGACTTATACCTTACGGGTAGAGCCTATAACCCGAACGAATCTTAGCTGGAAAAGAAGTCGACGGCAAACGTTTCTTCCGGCATGGAGCTCAAGGCGTAGTCCGGATTTGGTTTTCCTTGAGGTTTAGTCTCTTGGAATAAAGAGTTCAAAGAGCAATCATGCTTCGACCTTCCAGTCAGTTCATTCACCTAAATGTTAGACACTATTGGAGGAAAATTATGAGAATAATACATATAATATAAGATGCGCTGCATAGAAAAAACTCTTATTTATTTTAATAACTAAAGTGTTTTACGGCGCGGAATGCTTATACTGTTCAGTGACGAATTCAAAATTTTAACTTAATTTTTTTTATTTTACATTTTATGGCTACTAAATAACTTTTGAACAAAAATAATACTTTAGGAGCAAACTGTTCTTTTCGACATGTTTATGCCTATGCGGTGATCTTATGGGTTCATTTCAAGTGATTATAAAAAAAAATGCAAGTGGTAGGTCGACTTCACATTAGCAAGTGGTGAGTGGTGAGAGGTGGCGATGAGCCGTGAGAGGTAAAACACAGCATGTCCAGGTCAGGCCACTGCACAGGGAGGGGTTTTAAGTTGCCCCCCCCCCCCCCACCATGGATCGAAGGAAAGACACTTTTTCGTGTTAACATCAGAGCGATACAAATTGAACACCAATGAATTTGTTTCTATTATATAGCAACGAGGTTAACGGCCAAATATAACTTCTGAAGTAGTGACGCAGCAGCTCTCGCAAGTTATTTCTCTGTAAATGCAGTTTAATTTAGTTAATCTAGAAACTTATCGACGGACACTGTGAACAATGTAACAAGAGGAAAAAACAACCACCTTGTCCGAGGTTTGAAGCCGGGATCTTCTGACAAGACAAAAAAAATGTAAACAATGTTGAATCAGCTGTAGTGCGTATCATGTACGAAGGCTATTTTATATCAATGGCTTGGGAAAATACTTGTTGATGTTAATTTCATTAAAATTGGATATACGTCGATTATGTTTTTTTTTTGTAAAAGAACGCGGTTGGAAACTAACGAGTAAGGTAAAATTATGTTATAATTATACAAAAAAATTGAAGATTTAGACTTCGCTTTTTTAAACTCTAATTTTGGAGTAATTTAAATACATTCGGAAATGATGCCGCAATTCGATCCGGTATTTCTTGGTAAAGACGCCTTCACAACAGAATGTTATTTATCGCGACAGTTGTAACCTAAATTTTAAAACTTGCGAAGAAGAAGAAAAAAGAAAAAGCTAAAAGAGTTTTCAGTAATAAGTAGGGTGGAACGGCATGAGTCCGGGGCAACTTATGTCGATTCACAGCACGCGATCAATGATGCTCTGGAAATTATTTCGACATGGAAAGATGCAACCACGTCAAGTGCTGCCTTCCAATTGCTTTCGGCCATCAAAACCGTGAATTTTCAAGTATCGATTCTGGTTCATCATTCACTTTTTGGCTTTATCGTTTAGTGAAGCTATTGCTCTGGCAGATGGTGCATAGGCAAGTGTGAGTATATAGGATAGAAAGCGACAGGTTGTTTCAGGACGATCTTCAGAAAATGAAAACTATTTCCCAAGCCTGAATCTCATTAAACCAAACGGTCCAATGCAATAACTAACACAATTGAAGATAATTATGGTGTGTCAAGATGGTTTTCAACAGACAATACTTTATAAACTATATCTTAGTTGCAAAAAATTTTTACTAATTTAATTTTGATTTGAATAGAATTTTCATTTTTTTACTTTTATAGAACTTTTTTGTATTTTAAAAAATTAACAATGAGATTCCCGTTTTACACATTTTGCTCACATATCAAAAATATTTTCAAAAACAATATGAAAACCTACTCTGAAAACTATTTCGATTACGTAAACCAGTGATAAGAAAAGAGTTTTAACAAAATAATTTATATTGTGAAGTAGTGCCAGAAGAATCGCTCGCTCCGTATAAAAAAATAATTAAAGTAAAATAATATTACCGGGAGATATAAGCTGTCACAGATCTTCAAACCTGACCCTGAACTGTTCATTACTTATTTAGAGAAGCGTTTTTTTGAAACGTTACAACGTTTGGTCAAACTTCTCATGTCTTTTTCCGGAGCAAATGAAAACTTAAAATGATGCAGCGTTTGAACAATTCTTCGAAACTTGTACTTTTACACGACAACTCAACGAAGTCAAGATCAGGCGGAGCCGAATTGCGGATAAAGCCATTGAGGCTCTTGATGTCTGCAGCAAAACTGCATACCCAAAAGTCCACAACCTTTTGAAAATTATACCATCTATGACCACGATAATGAATGAGCATTCATTTTCCACTTTGCGTCGTCTCAAAACCTATTTAATGTCCACAATGGTAGAAGATTGTTTCCATCGATTAGCTACTCGAAACTTACATCGGCACATAAACATAGAAGTCGATGCAATTCCTAATGATTTTTCTCTGTACCTTGGCGTATTAATTTATTGAAATAATGAAGAGAAGAATTTGAACTTGAATAAATATATTGAATATATTCTTCGTACAAATTTTTTATTAAGCAGTACCAAATACAAGAATTTTGTTTTAAGTTTTTATCTCAAAACTCCTCCCTTTGAAAAATCCTGGCACGAGCCTGATCCAGGTCTATGAAAATTTCCACATTGAAGTCCGTATTTCATACAGTTAAAGTAAGCAGATCCGCTTTTGGGAGGACGTTTTATTTGGCAATGCTTTCCGTTAATGGACCAATTGGGAAACCTCCTTTGTTTAAAATATTCGGATGACACATTTTTATGTTGATCCTCAGTAAAAATTAGCATAAATTCTTCCACGAGTCTATCCCATAATGTGCTATAAGTTTCATGAACTATCCCGGCTGTAGGTTTACACCAAGGTATATATCTCATTATAAAATTATATATGAAAGGACGGTACAGAGAGCGCAATACTCTCTGCGCTGTCTCTGTCTTACCTATAGAATGTATATACATTAGTCACGAAATTACGTCACAGAGCATGTGCCAACATTTTAATGGGAATATCTTGTATGCTATATACCATGGGTTTACAGTTTCAAAGATATTACTAAATTCTTAAAAGGATTTCCTGTTAACAAATAACTGATGTAATACATCTGAACCCAAATTAAGATGTACCACTAAATAAAATAAAATAACATAAAATGAATCATAATGTAATCACACGTAATTACTGACAATAACAACGACCATTTAAAACATGCCAACAAAGGTAGGTATGTTAATGGGTCAAATCGTCACTCGCAATGAATGACATAAAGATAATGAAAATAAAGAAAGCATGAGTCAGATTACATCATGTACTGACCGATCACTCATAGCAAATTCAAAGGAGTGATTCATGCATTGAATAAATAACTACCCAGTTGGAAAAAGAAGCATATAACATGCATGCTGGGGACCTTCCTGGGAAGTTTTGGCCGAATGAATCCTCGTTTCCCAGTTAATTTCGTTTTTATATTGCGATGTAATTGGAGAGAAGGCATGTATAAAACTTCTTACGAAGTGATTATACTGGCATGATGCGGAAGTGGTCTGCTGGTATGATCTGGAAGTAATTCTGACGGCATGATGTGGGAGTGATTCTAATGGCATTATGTGTCATAAAATCGGAAGGAATTTTCACGTATAATAAAAAAAAATCGAAACCCCATTTTATGATTTTATTCTATTATTTATTAACATTTTTTTTATTCATTCATTTATTTTAATTTACTGTTTAATTCATGATTTTTTCTGTATATCTACAGTTTTGTTGTAAATGAAATGATTATCACCAAACTAAAAATGCTTCATTAAAAAACTAAAAATTAAATAAAAGAAAATTTCAAAAGATCTGGAAATTTTTAAGTTTAAGGTAAAAAAATAATAATTCTGGATAATTCAGGATTTGTACAATACTAAAATAATTATGTTTAGCCAAGTTGAACCCCCTTTTTCATATCTATTTCAAATTGAATATAGCCATAGCTTTCATTTTTCCCAGCAACTGCAAAATAAGTAAATAATAACTCTTTTCAAAAATCATTTAACCGTCGTACCTAAAACAAAAGTATTGCAAATCTTGTAATTTTTTATTGCTTCGTTACTTTTCACTCCATACCAATTTACTTTTAAAACTACAACGTCATTGAAAAACAATCCAAAACACTTTGAAACATTGGATTTTCCAATTATTCGCTTGATATAAGCAGCCTGCAAAGACATTACTCCTTCGCAGTAAAACATAAGCCACCATACTACTAACGATACTTCATAAGATTTGTAATTATTACTAAAAATTAGATTCCTTCTGCATACCTTCACCAGGAATGCCCTCTAGGTTTTCCAACTGGGTAATAAGGAAACGGCATATCGGGTGAAAACCTAAGCCAGTCGGCGAAATGTATTAGTGTTTGTATTCGTTTCGTCATGGCAGTAATGAAATCATGACATTTATACCCTAGATGAAATCTATAGGGTATACTAAGTTTGTCATTCCGTTTGTAACACCTCGAAATAATGATGGTAGAGCAAAATGGATTGGACACCCACGCATAATATTAAAAGTTATTTTGATATTTGCATGTCCGTCCGTCCGTCCGTCTGTCTGTGCGCACGATAACTCGAGAACGCGTACACTTAGAGAGCTGAAATTTTGTACACAGACTTTAAAAAAAAAGCAAAATTAAGTTCGAAAATGAGACAAATCGGGCAACTCTTTCGTGGGGTTGCCATACAAAAATTTCGTTTTCCGCTATATATTTGGACACTGCCTGAGAACGCGTTGACGTAGAGAGCTGAAATTTTGTGCATGGTGTTTTAATTCTACTAGCAAATAGAATTTCAAAAATGGAATAAATCGGGCAACTCCTTCTTGGTGTTGCCATATAAAAATTTTGGTTTTTTACGTATACTTTGAAAACGATCAGTCCAAGACATTTTCACCGCACTAAAAGCTTCTTCAGAATACGAAATACTATAAAATTGGTTATAATCATTCTTTCTGTCCGACAAACCGTTCTAAAAATATATGCGAAAAACCACTTCAAAAATCAAACTTGCACAGAAGGGTGACAATACGAAATTTCATAAGAATTGGTACTAGACCAATTCTAGCTTTTTTCTTGTTTATAATCCAAATTGCTATGTAAAATAAACGAATTTATAGCGCCCCCTTATTTGCAGATAATATTTCTTGGCGTTTCCTTTGTATGACTGACATAATTTAGGTAGCAATTAACGGGTCTTTCAAATTGAGTTTTCAAAAGTACGCTCCTGTGTAACACACTTCAAACATCGAACGCACCGTTATTAATTACATATAATAACGGCGGAAGGTTTGCCATTTATAAAATTAGAGTTGTGTACATTACATTACGTATTGAGATTATTGAATTATTTTATGAAAATCGTCGTTCTGTGAGAAATGTATTTCGAAAATTACACTATGTTTATGGTCGACACAATCTGGGCAATAAATTGGTAATATTGTCCGGAAATTTCAAGAAATTGGTGCAGTACAAGATCGAGAAAGACGTCAGTATGCTCGTGCAGGTCGTTGAGAAGAAAATATTGCTGCTGTGAGTGATAGTGTTGCAGCTGACCCCAACATGTCAATTTCCCAAAGTTCACAATAATTGGGACTTCCCAAGTCAACTGTTTGGCGTATTATGCACAAAGATCTAGCGTTGAAGGTCTACAAAGTCCAATTGACACAAGAATTGCTGCCACAAGATCATTCCATGCGTCGGGACTTTGCTAATTGGATACTGGAACAAAACGACGATTTTTAAAAAAAAATCATCTTTTCGGACGAAGGACATATCGAGATCGGTGGCTACGTTGATAAACAAAACTGCCGTATTTGGGGAGATGAAAACTTTCGCGTGATCCAAGAGAGGCGAACGCATCCACAAAGAGTCACTGTTTGGTGTGCATTGTGGTCTGGTGGTGTGATGGTCCGAACTTTTTCAAAAATGATGCTGGAAGAGCCATAACCGTTAACGGTACCAGATATCGCGACATGATCACAACTTTTTTATGTTCAAAACTGAAAAATATTGATACTGAAGACAAGTGGATTCAACAAGGTGAGGCTACGTGTCATACAGCCAGAGAAACTTTGCAATTACTGCATACAATGTTCCCAGACCGTGTTATTTCCAGATTCGGTGACGTGAATTGGCCTTTAAGATCCTGTGATTTGACACCGTTAGACTTCTTTCTCTGCGGCCATGTGAAAACACAGGTCTACAAGGATAATCCCCGAAACGTTGAAGCATTGAAAGCAGAAATTATTCGAGTTAGTGGTGAGATAGCGCCGCAACTATGCCAGAGTATGATTGAAAATTTTGATAAAAGAATCAGGTACTGTAGAGACGCAAGAGGTGGTCACATGGGAGATATCATTTTTAGAGTATAAATGGCAAACATTGTATTTCAAAAATAAATAAAAACTATTTCAGTTTCAATTCAAATTCAATGTCTTTTAATTATTTACTTCTAAAAACTCAATTTGAAAGACCCAGTACAATTCAATTGTCAACAACAACAAAACCAGAATTGGAAAATCTAACTTTTTTTGCCATGGCTGTTTATTTTTTTTAATAGTTCCCTTTTATTTTATTTAAAACACTATAATTAATAAGTAAAGCTATTAAGCTTACTTGAAGAATACTTTCCCAGGACAATAACGCCGTTTGTTCCTGCAGCACACCACAGCGCACTTCATTACGGTTATTTAAGACTCCTGAGTCTCGATTACATAAAATATCATTCACAAAAGAATATTTCACACTTATTTCACACTGTAGAAAACTTATTCCTTTGTTGTTCAAACCTGACAATGAATATAAAGAAATGTTAAAGTCTTCTTATTTTACTGTCCAAATGCTTCCTAAGGCGGTGTGAAACAGTGTGCTTGGCAGATAGGAGCTATGAAGCTCTCGGTTAGCCAAGCGACTATTCCAAGTGGGAGCTATAGGGCTCACTGTTAGGATAGCCAGAAAAATAAAAAGAAAGGTAGAGCTAGAGAGCCCAGTTACCTTTAGGTGTAGCCATGTTGGAGCTAGGGAGCTCGCAGTTAGGATCTAGAAGAGATACACACCCGTGGAGTTTGATAAAAACTCTGATTTATTTCATATAATTACACTGAATTTATACATTATGAAAAGTGCTGACATTACTTATTTCTATAATTTCAACCAATCACACACCTTCAGCCATTGCTATGTTCAATTATTGATCATAATTGCTGTGCATGCAAATAATGCACAGCGGGCATAACCCAAAGTTTCAGCCCATATGCTGTTGGTTTTTTGCTTTTCTTATTGCAAAGCAAAGGCATATCGTAAAGCTTTGCCGTGGTGTATTCATTGATACATGACACTCATATGTGCTTAATGCACTTCGCTTGTCCATAAACAGGTGGACATAGCTTTTGTTTTATTTTCACATTTTGTATGGCATTCTGCATATACAAAAGAATGCTGTGAATCACCTTATGGGTGTTTTGCCTGATCAATGCTCTTTTTTGTTTTATTCTTTCTGCATGTACTGCAGTGAATCACCTTATGGGTGTCTTGTATGATTTGCTTAATTTAATTTAATGGTGTGTGTGTGGTGATGCGCTCTACAACACTACTATTAATTAAAAATCCTGTTTAATTATTTATTTATCACTATATCGCGAATTCAAATTCGAACTTCTTTTCAAAAAATATGAAATGTCAGAAATACTGAACTAACGCAAAATAGGCAGTAAGCTGTCTTGTCATTTCTTCAATCAATTGTGATTGTATTAGTCATTATAATAATAGTAAAAATAATTTACGATTAATTAAAAAAAAATTATTAAAAAATTAAATAAAGAAATAACCACTGCTACAGTGTAAAAACAATGTCTTTTAAAGAATTAAATACAATAAAAAGAAATTTAAAATACATTTTAGAAAATTTTAATAAGACGGCAAATAGAAAATATTCAGCAGCATACATTCTTAAGAAGACAATAGAAATTAAAGAGTTAAAGAATAAATTCAAAGAAATTTTTAAGACTTGCAAACTAAGCGAAGAGAATGAAGAATGGAGAAATAAATTTAAAAAAATATATATCAAAATAGAAGACATACTAAGTAGAAAAACTGAAGTTATTGCAGAAGATTTTTCAGAAAACTTGAATCAACAAACTGCATCAAACGTGGCTCTTTTGATATTGCCAAAGCTTTAAAAATAATACCAGAGTTTATTGGAGAATCTAATAATTTGAATAATTTCCTAAATATGCTTGAACTCCTTCACGATACCTTAAAGGATGTTGATGAAAAAAGAAACTAATAAATTTTATATAGGAAGGTTATTGGAAAAAGCAAGGAACAAATTAGATAGTACAACAACTCCGAAAAATTATGAACAAATCAAATCCACTTTTCAAAAAATTTACAAGCTAACCAGAAATCCATTAAATGTCATCAAGACAATCAGAATGTAAACACTTTCTCTTCAAAAATAGAAACCTTATGATAGCAGAGTTTAATATGCTGCATATATCTCAGCAAGGTGAAGTAAGCAGAGAAATGATATCCAAATTAAATGAACAAACCCGACTATATGCTTTCAAAAAGGGTTTAAATGAACCAATTAAATCCACTATTTTTGTAACACAGCCTAAAACCCTAAACAAAGTGATACAATTAGCTTCAGAAGTATCAGATACAACAGTTTCTGCAAACATATACATATCACTATAATGCACGGTATGGATCTAGATGTAACAAAATGGGAAAGTATAATATTACGTATCGATCAGGCCAAAATCAAGTAAATAAAAAATCCCAGAATAATACAATCAGATATTCGCAAAACAATGCGTGTAGACAGCCTCAAAATAATTTCAATCAAGCGCGAAGGCAAACGAATTACTGGAACCAAAATAGGACCCGCTACGGATGGAACACGTACTTAGAGTAAACTTATACAACCAATAATATCAGGTATTTATAATCTCAATAATAATCTAATAAATTACATCGAAGTTAAAACTAACATAGCCTTAGGGCTAAATAAATTTCTAATAGATACAGGTGCTGACATTTTGATACTAAAGAAAATAAAATTCATATTAACATAATCTTAGCATAACAATAGCACTTGTAGAATAATAGGAGTAACATACTCAGAGACATTTTTCCTAGGAACAACTATAACAAATTTAAAATTTGAAGACGTAAAGATCTTCCAAATATTCCACATAGTAAAAAATGATATTGCAATATTAACAGATGGTATATTAGGATGAAATTGCAAAGTTGACTATGAGAACTTCACGATTTGTGATCAAGATAGTACCCATGGTAACAAAAGAGCCAAAAATAGAGAATATAAGATCACCAGCAAGAACACAAATCATCCAAGCCCTAGATCTAGAAGTATCAGAAGATAGTATTATATTAAAAGAGGAAATTCAAGATGACATTTTTCTAGAAAATTCCATAATACCAACTAAAGGTATTGCTCATGTAAAACTTCTAAATACATCAGAGCAAGTTATAATTTTAAATAAAATATCTTCAAAAATAGAACCCCTAAAAAATTATAACGTAATTCATTTTTGTAAAAGCTATAAATCTAAATCAAAAAGACTAGACAATTTGGTATCAGAAATCAATTTAGATAACATTGATTCATCAGCAAAGCACTAAATTTTGGAAATAGATAAAGAAGTAAATAAACTTATCGATGATCAAATTATTGAACCTTCAGTAAGTCCTTACAATTCGCCACTATAATTAGTAGACAGGAAAAGTAATAATACAAACAAAGAATGAAGACTCGTGGTAGATTTCCGGCAATTAAATAAGAAAATAGCAAATGATAAATTTCCGTTAACAAGAATAGAGGATAATATTAGATAATCTAGGCAGAGTAAAATATTTCTCAACCCTAGATTTGACTAGCTCTTTTCACCAAATAGAATTAGAAAAATCTTCAAGACATTGAGGGCCTTTTCT
Source organism: Dioctria linearis (assembly GCA_963930735.1). Lineage (NCBI taxonomy): Eukaryota > Metazoa > Arthropoda > Insecta > Diptera > Asilidae > Dioctria > Dioctria linearis. The sequence continues at coordinate 88,346,678 of OZ005740.1, read as the reverse complement.
ACAAGTAAAGGGCATTATCATTTCAAACGATTGCCATTTGGTCTAAAAATCACGACCAATAGTTTTCAAAGAATGTTATCAACTGCATTGGCTGGCCTAGAGTCAGAAGCATTTCTATACGTGGATGACATCATAATATTCGGGTGTAGTTTAAAGCATCACATTCAAAATCTCATAAAAACTTTCGAAAGATTGAGAAGTTACAACCTAAAACTTAATCCTAAAAAATGTAATTTCCTGCAAACCCAAGTCACGTATCTAGGACATCTTATAACAAACGAAGGAGTTAAAACAGATCCAAAGAAATACGATACAATAGTAAACTACCCAAAACCACAAAATAAAGATGAAGTTACAAGATTTACAGCTTTTTGCAATTATTATACATAGGAGGTAATGAATTTTTTGGCAATAGTTTTGTCTTCATCTACTTCATTGATTGCACATTCAATTTCCCGCCCGTCATCCCAAACAACTAATTGGAGTCGCAGTAATAAGAGAAAATCTCAACAGGATGTTTTATGATATTGAGCGAAAAAATTGGACTTATGTATGCCATTCAGAACACTAGGTAAACATAATAAAACAAAAAAAAACTGGATTATGTTCTATTAAGAGTTTAATAGGCGCACATGGAAGCTTTCGATCCCATAGAGAATATGGACGTTCGACGGAAAATTCAAAACACTACATACATAGTTATAAGAAAAACACGCATCTCAACAATATTATCCAACTGCGTTGTATTACATGCAGCACAAAATAATGCGAAAGTCATGTCGTCCTTTAAAAACGATCTTCTTTAGACATTTTTATTATACTTAAAAGTTCTTCAGAATATGAAATCCTATGAAATTCGTTATAATCATTTTTATTGCTCGACGAACCTTTTTAGAAATAGATGCGAATAACCCTTTTACAAATAAAATTTGTCCATAAAAAATTACATACGGGTATCTAGGCATCTAGGGTATCGTAAGAATTGGTCTTAGATCAATTTTAGCTTTTTTCCTTGATAATTATGTATATGTTTATTAGAATGTAGAACTGCTTAAAGGGTATATAAAAATAAAACATCCATACCCCTGAGTACCACTTGATACCGAATAGTTTTGAAAGAAGGCCCATGCTAACTGTGAAAATATGAAATGAATTAAGGGTATCGTGCGAGCTGTAATCCGATAGAGAATTAGCTTTTTTGGCCTAGGTCGTAAGAGAGAATTATAATGATTAGACTAAGCTTGAATTTAGATCGGCGTTAAAGTTGATTGATTTCGAACAGCTGCTTGCAGGGGTCAACATTATATTTGATATAAAAATTCTCTACAAACAAGTGGAAAACAGGTTTCCAAATTTAAAATATTTATGAACCTTGAAAATTTCCACATATCATTTTTAGGTGTTGGTAAATATAGCAAATCATACCTGCAAGAGAAATGTAAGTACGTGGGTCGATATAATAAGCTTAGTAAGTCTTTTAGCCGAAAAAAGGGAGAATTGATATGAGCGGAAGTCGGTAATAATATCGGTATCGCCTTATATTCTTGTAACAATTTGCTCATATCAATTTTCTCGTAAAGCCATTTTTCCGTAAATCATTTTCTCGTATACAATTATCTGGTATACAACCTTGTAAGCACTTTACTCCGAGTATATGTATGTGTACTACTAAGTATAAAAAGTATTCCTTTATTAAAAAGTTCATATATAAGTGGTTCGCGCGCATGAATTTTCTCGTATTCCACTTTTCTCGTGTAAAATTATGTTTTGAATTCAAAATTTTATACGAGAAAATTGATACGAGAAAATGGCTTGGGGAGCCATGATATCAGTGGCACTGGTAAGCTCTGAATATTATGCATGCAGAAAAATTGTTGATGAAGGTTAGAAAGTACAAGAGTGTGTGTAACTTCAAAATTCAAAACACTGCTATTTAAATGAAAATTCTCTCCCCAAATGCTTTTAATTGCATGGTGGATCCATTTAAAGGCTTTATATATCCATACAGAATAACTCGCTAACTCCCATTGGATTAATATTGCGCCTCAATATTCAACGGAAATGAAGTCCTTCTTCTCCCCAGTTGACAACAAAAACAAAAAATTGTTTGTTTCTATTTTTTTTTATATGCCTCTGTGGCTTCTAGGTTGTATTGTATTCCAACTTTTTACAACATGCGCTGAATGGCAGATTAAGAAGTGAATTAATTGCGGCTACACAAAAAACAAAGAACAGTAGGTATGCGTAGCACCCCCCAGAGTGGTTTACATAAAGCACCGAAATTGTAATGGAAAACTTTAGTCAGTACTTACCTATTCAGACTTTCTCGGTAAAATTATTTTCAGGCATGAGACATATTTAGATTAACCTCGTTTAACGTTGAACTTTCGTGACTTAATTAAGAATTGAGAAAATTATTCCAGGAATGCAAATTATTTACAAAGAAATTGCTTAGCTTGGGAATTTTGAAAATGCTAAGAGTTACCATATTCACCTTTTCAGTTACAGTTAAAGATTACAAAGATGCAACTGGAAGTATAAATTTAGAAATTAAGTTTAAATTGAATGTTCGAATTTTATTTAAAGGGCTTAATAATTTAGTATACCTTCGTTTCACTCTGTTTTAGATGACTACGTTCAATTTCGGCTTATGCCATGTGGAATTCATTTCTATGCACTATATCAGCAATGAGAGAATGCGGTAGTTATTATCAACATTACCATTTTCCTTAATACACTACGTAAACAGTATTTGGTTTTGTTTTTCAAAATCATCTATTGTTGATGTATTTGTAGAATTGTCTCATTTTGTGGATTTTAGCCGAAGGCTCTACATATCATTCTCATAAAAGTTTGCAAGAACCGCATACACTGGCTATTATATTTCATCTTTTATAAGTCGTCTTGGAATATTGTATAAAATTATTAGTTTCTTCTGTGTTAAAAGAAATCTAGATAAATTGGTTCGATAATTTCTGATAATTTCTGGAATTTATACATTGTGTCTTGCTGTTAGGATTAGGTTAAGAGTAGGAGCGACTATGCCTCTAGAACGGGGCGGGCACCGTGATCAGAGTTGATCTATTGTGCCTTCCCCTTAAGTGGTTAGGCAAAATAGAGGTATTTTACAAGCTCGATTTTTGCCCTTCGGGTAAGATTGCAAATCTTTAATGGAGAGATAAGTATTTTTCCAGTTATTTGTATCCTTAAACCTGCCAGCGCTGGACACTCATATATCACATGGATCGAGGTTTCATATTTATCTTCGCACAATCGACACAGTTCATTGTAGGATTTACCTATCTTCTTCAAAAAATGAAGGAAGGGGCCATGACCAGTAACTACATTAGCAAATTGCCTGAGCAACTGCATTGACAACCCAGTTAAAATTCAGCTTAATTGAATTGATATTATTATTATTTATTGAGCGGTACGATTTAAAATCTTATGATAAGTATCGATAAATTAGTAATTTGGAGACAAAGAAAGATTAAGCCCATCTAAAAATAGTGAAACATGACACATTATCCAATAACTAATAGCTCACTAGCTGTTTAGATTTATATTAAAATTGTATCAATTGCATAACATTGTAATACAGAAGATTTTCATTATGTTCGTTATTTTATAGAATTTGAAATGTTTATAAAGTCCATGTAACTCAATTTTGTATTCCACTATTCAAAAATAATTCTGATATATACTTGTCTCATTTACCAGTAGAAATTGCATCTAATTGTATTTATATAACAATAGAATAGACAATGCCATTAAAACAATAGAATTGCTCCGTTAAAGCTAGTCATAGAGAGCTGGTGATTTTTTAGATGAAGGGCAATTTTTCTTCTAGTTGAAGCGTTCGTGAAGTGCAGTTGAAAATAAAGTTGTTTGCAAGTTTTATCGCAAATTTATTTTTTTTCTTAATCCCTAAGTGCTGGTCCTAAGAGCTGGATAAATATACCTATTACATATTCGTGAAATATTGTACGAATAAATAAACATCAAACTTGATTTAGTGCAAAATCAAGCAGAGTCTATTCATCAAGATAATCAGCCATCAGATTAATTTCTCGGAGCTGAAATTAATCAGAGGAACTCATTTACATGGTCCTTTCGAGCCAAATTACGAATCAACGTAGATTTCATCTAAAATAAATTCTACAATCAACAAAAAACAGTTCACCGAAAATATAATTCAGATAAGTACACGTGGTTTATTTTAATATAAGTACATACATACATACATTTAAATACTGCATGCATGATTAAGCAATTCCACATGAAATTAAATATTTTGCCCAATAAACAAAACTATTTAGTAATTGCATGAACATTATTTACATATTGTAGACATACAATTTATTTCCATAAATAGCATAAGAGTGCCCATTGATTAAATGCATACATATATACGAACAAACTATATGCAGTGAAATTAAAGTGATAAGATAATCAAGTGAGTGATCTACAAAAACAATTTCTCTTGAATCCGTTAATTGTACAAATCTAACAAAGACTTTGTGATATTAAATATCTTTCATTTGAGCACATTTTGGTGGTCATAAAGGTCAAAAAACTCTCTCATTACCATTATCGGGTGACATTATTGAACTACAGCTCATAACCTAAAGGAAATATTAGAATATCGTTGAATCAAATTTGTGTGAATCATGACTGAACCACAAAATCTCATACGCGGTAGAGTTAAGGTTACATTAACACGACTGAAAACTTTTGCAGAAAATATTCAAGACAGCAATACTGCAGAAGAAATAATTACGAGGTTGGAAAAAAATCGAAGAAGCATGGGGAGAGTTTAGGGAAATTGAGGATGCTTTGTTGATATTTCCTAATCAGGTATCAGAGAGCTGGAGGAATTCGAAAACAAATACTATGACACAAAAGCTCTGCTACTTCGCGCTCACAATTCTAGGCTTTCCAATCAAGGTCCAACTCATTCTACAATCATACGCCAAGACAGTACTGAGAATCAAAATAATCATAGAGCTTCAAGTGATAACCTTAATGCTGCATTGACCACCCTCTTGTCGTCTTAACAATGTTTTTTTTTCGAGAGATTGAATCAATCAGTCCCTAGTGTCACACCGAACATTTCCAATATCAATCTACCAAGATTACAAATCCCTAGTTTCTCTGGAGACTTCATTTGAAGACCTATTTGAAAACACAGTCGATAAAAGTGAAAGCTTAACAGGTTGTCAAAAGATTCAATACCTCAAGACACTTTCTTATTTAATGTGTCAACACTGTCAGACAAGGCATATACAAAAAGAGGTATATTGTTGGAATTTTCTCGGATTTTCGACCCGACGGGTCGACTAGCTCCAGTTACCATATCCATCAAATTGCTCTCTCAGCAGCTTTGGCTTCTCAAGCTAGAGTGAGATGAAGTGTTACCACCGAAGGTTGCTGAGAAATGGAACGAGATCAGAGCTAATCTACCGAAATAATCCGAATTAAGGATTCCTCGACGAATTTGCGCTTCTCTGGACAAGATAGAGCTACACGGGTTCTCAGATGCGTCGGAGCTATCAATTAGTGCAGTTCTTAATTGTCGTGCAGTATCTTATAATGGAACTATATCAGTAAATTTGGCTGCAGCAAAAACCAAAGTTGCTCCCTTGAAGCAAGTCTCAGTACCAAGGCTGGAACTTTCTGCTGAAGTCCTGCTAACCAGGCTACTTTCGAAGGTACTAAGAGCATTAGCGATGGAAGACATTCAAATACATTGTTGGATAAATTCCAACATTGTATTATCCTGGCTCTCTGATACACCACGCCGCTGAAAAACGTATGTGGCCAATAGAACGGCGGAAATTTTGAATAAAGTTCCGCGCAACTGCTGGCAGCACGTACCTTCATCCCAAAATCCAGCAGACTGTGCGACGAGAGGCATGGCTGCAACCCAATTACTTCAATCTCAGTTGTGGTAGAAGGGTCCCTCATGGCTGCTCGATGACGAATCATCCTGGCCATCAACTATCAATTTCGTTGATCTGACGAGCGTAAAAACTGAAGTACGGAAAAATCCGGTCGTCGTTTGTCATCAAGAAATCAACGATAATGTCCTCTCCGATCTCTCCGTACAGTGTTCAACTTACTCTAATCTGGTTCGAAGAGTAAGTCTTTGTCTGAGATTCGCGTCGAATCAAAGCTCAAGAATGGAGGAAGGCTTCAAACATCATCATCAGTTGGGTCCAAAACTAGGAATTTTCTACAGACATTAACTGTCACTTAACTAAAACCCCACTCCCATCAAGAAGCAAATTAATCAGTCTACATCCATTTATTGACGAGGACTAGATTTTACGAGTTGGAGGCAGGCTACAAAACTCAAAGCTCAACTTCAACACGAAGCATTCAAGGATTTTACCAAGAAGTCACATCATCACTAAACTTATTGTTAGAGACATGCATTTGAGATATTTACACCCTGGCATCTCATTGCTTATCAACATTCTACGACAGGAGTAATGGCTCCCCGGAGCTCGACATGTGGTGAAGCAAGTAATTCACAACTGCATGGCTTGCTTTAAACAGAAGTTACATAACATCAACCCAGCAGCTAATGGGGAATCTACCCGAACATCGAGTGACAATTGGACGTCCCTTTCTCCGCTCTGGTGTGGACTTTGCTGGTCCGATTAACGTTTGTACAAAAATTGGCAGAGGTATCAGACCATTCAAGGGTTACATATCTTTATTCGTCTGTTTTTCAACCAAGCGCTCCATCTTGAGTTCGTAAGTAGCTAATCTGCAGATGCCTTCTTAGTGGCATTACGACGATTTGTAGCAAGAAGAGGTGTACCAACCGATATGTACTCGGATAATGGGACTAATTTTGTTGGCGCTAATCGTGAACTTTTAAATCTACATAAACAAGCACTGACTATTTTTAGTAACAATTCACTAATAACGAATTTTCTTTCTCAAAATTGAATTAGGTTGCACTTCATTCCGCCCGCCTCTCCTCACTTTGGTGGCCTCTGGGAAGCCGGAGTCAAGTCGGTGAAGTCACACTTTCGCAGAGTCATTGGAGATGCAACGCTTTCCTTTGAAGAAATTACTACCCTGCTGACACACGTCGAAGCTGTGCTAAATTCAAGACCCCTGTGTCCTTTGACAGAAGATCTCGACTCGCTTGACGTCCTTACGCCTGCTCACTTCCTAATTGGAGATTTACTGACGACAATCCCGGAACCGGAGTTAACTGATTTGAAGCTACCACAGCTGGGACGGTGGCAGCAAGTTCAGGCCATGTTCCAAGGATTCTGGAAGCAACGGAGTCACGACTACTTAACATCATTGCAGCAGAGGCCGAAATGGAGAAGGATTGAGACGTCTCTCAAAAGAGGAGACATGGTTCTCCTCAGTGAGGACAACGCTCCCCCCACCAAGTGGAGTCTAGGTCGCATAATAGAGGTTCATCCTGGAGCGGACCAGCTGGTTCGAGTCGTGACTGTGAAGACTGTAAAGGGCTCATATAGAAGATCAATCAACAAAGTTCATCGCCTACCTATGGAATAAATTTGCAGGTTGCAAGTTGAGAAATACATTTCTCAACGGGCGGGAGAATGTTTTGATTTATATTAAAATTGTATCAATTGCATAACATTGTAATTCAGAAGATTTTCATTATGTTCGTTATTTTATAGAATTTGAAATCTTTATAAAGTCCATGTAACTCAATTTTGTATTCCACTATTCAAAAATAATTGTGATATATACTTGTCTCATTTACCAAGCGAAATTGCATCTAATTGTATTTATATAACAAAAGAATAGACAATGTCATTAGAACAATAGAATTACTCCGTTAAAGAGAGCTGGTGATTTTTTGGATGAAGGGCAATTTTTCTTCTAGTTGAAGCGTTCGTGAAGTGCAGTTGAAAATAAAGTTGTTTGCAAGTTTTATCGCAAATTTTTTTTTTCTTAATCCCTAAGTGCTGGGAACAAACCTTTTAAGTCCTAAGAGCTGGATAAATATACCTATTACATATTCGTGAAATATTGTATGAATAAATAAACATCAAACTTGATTTAGTGCAAAATCAAGCAGAGTCTATTCATCAAGATAATCAGCCATCAGATTAATATCTCGGAGCTGAAATTAATCAGAGGAACTCATTTTCACTAGCAATTGAGTAAATTTCAATGAAGACAGAATATGCTGAGATAAAAAATTAAATAAGAGAAAAACAATAAGCCAAGCAAGTAAAAAAGCTAGAATCAGTCTAATGTTAAGACCAATTCTGACGACATCCTAGATGAATGCGGGTGCGTATTTTCGTATGGTGACCTCTCTGTGCATGATTGATTGTTGAAGTGGTTTTTCGAATATATTTCTAGAACGGTTCGTCGGAGAGAAAAAATGATTATAACCAATTTCACAGGATTTCATATTCTGTAGTAGCACGATCAACTTAAGCCGAATTTGTGCAATCAGGGGAAATAGTTCGTGTAGTTTTATAAATTGGTACAGTTATACCTTGCGGTATCCAGATGAAGATACTAAAAGTCCTCAAGGGTGATGGTGTGCTAAGGGTGTAGAGGGGGGTTTAAGGTACCTTTTTTCAGGTTTTTGCTCCTATCTCGAATATCAATACGAATAGCATAATGTTTACTTCTGACAAAAGTTTCTACATAAAATTTCTTACAAATTTGATCATATTTATTTTTGCCGTGTCCAAAATTTCAGCTTTCTAAGTGAACGCATTCTCGAGTTATCGTGTACGCAGACGCCCGAACAGATGGACAGGCGGACGGACAGAAGGACGGACTTGCAAAAATCAAAATACTTAACTTTTAATATTATGTGTGAGTGTCCAATCCATTTTTCTCTACCATCATTATTTCGGGGTGTTACAAACAGATGACAAACTTAGTATACCCTTTAGATTTCATCTAGGGCATAAAAATGGGAACAATCCGGTAACTCCTTCTTAGGGTTGCCATCATACAATTTGTTTTTAACTAAATATTTGGGCATTGCCTGAAAACGCGGCAACGTATATAGCTTTGGTACTCAGCGTTTTTATAAAAAGAGTTAATCAAATTTCAAAAATGAATTAAATCAGGTAACCTCTTCCTGGTGCTGCCATACAAAACATTGATTTTTTACTATATACTTGGAAGCTGCCTGAGTAGGCTAGGTAGAAAAGCTCATATTGTGTACAGAGTGGTTTTATAAAAATTACAAATTCAAGTTCAAAAGTGGAGCAAATCGGGCAACCCTTTCTTGGTGTTGCCATACAAAAGTTTAGTTTTTCCCTATATATTTGGACACTGCCTCACGCGTCGACGTAGAGAGCTGAAATTTTGTAGATGGGCCTTTTTTAAAAAAAGGCAAATTTAAGTTCGAAAATGCGAGCAATAGGGCAACTCCTTCGCAGGGTTGCCACACAAAAATTAGGTTTTTTACTATATATTAGGTCACTGCTTGAGAGCGCGCTCGCGCCGACGTCACACACTATGCACACGCACACGCACACGCACACGCACACGCACACGCACACAAACACGCACACGCACACGCACATGCACGTGCACACGCACACGCACACGCACACGCACACGCACACGCATACGCACACGCACACGCACACGCACACGCACACGCACACGCACACGCACACGCACACGCACACGCACACGCACACGCACACGCACACGCACACGCACACGCACACGCACTCGCACACGCACACGCACACGCACACGCACACGCACACGCACACGCACACGCACACGCACACGCACACGCACACGCACACGCACACGCACACGCACACGCACACGCACACGCACACGCACACGCACACGCACACGCACACGCACACGCACACGCACACGCACACGCACACGCACACGCACACGCACACGCACACGCACACGCACACGCACACGCACACGCACACGCACACGCACACGCACACGCACACGCACACGCACACGCACACGCACACGCACACGCACACGCACACGCACACGCACACGCACACGCACACGCACACGCACACGCACACGCACACGCACACGCACACGCACACGCACACGCACACGCACACGCACACGCACACGCACACGCACACGCACACGCACACGCACACGCACACGCACACGCACACGCACACGCACACGCACACGCACACGCACACGCACACGCACACGCACACGCACACGCACACGCACACGCACACGCACACGCACACGCACACGCACACGCACACGCACACGCACACGCACACGCACACGCACACGCACACGCACACGCACACGTACACGCACACGCACACGCACACGCACACGCACACGCACACGCACACGCACACGCACACGCACACGCACACGCACACGCACACGCACACGCACACGCACACGCACACGCACACGCACACGCACACGCACACGCACACGCACACGCACACGCACACGCACACGCACACGCAAACGCACACGCACACGCACACGCATAAATACGCGCGCACATAAACACGCACACACACACACACACTCGCGTCCACGCCCACACACACTCGCACACACACTCGCACACACACACTCACACACGCACGCACACACACACACACACACGTACACAGATTGAATACCTATGCGGAATAGCGCAAAAGAGTCAGATGATGGCTTAGATATTTAGATATTATGCATTTCTAACCACGCCACCCGATTCAACGTCCCCCACCTATCTAGGCATATATACATGTTATCGCAGGGCAACGCCGGCGGGTTCACATAAAATATTTTAATAAAACTTTTAAAATAAATAACTTTTCTAAGTCAAATGCACTAAGAAGTAAAAAATAATTTGTCTCTTTCTCTCTCAGTGATATAAACAAGAAAAGTTTCATTGCAAAATAAGAAAAGCTATAGAACTGAGATTAAATCTTAAAAGTTTGGACATCCATAATTATAATCACAATTGTCTAACTGCAAACTCCGGTAAATTCATGAAACAGCCTAAACTGGACGTGTGCAAAACTCGTGTATTTTTCTTACACAAGAAAGTAACCCAACGGAAAATGTTTTTCACAAAATACACGAAATTCAAATGACTTATAAACTTCAAGATAACGACTATCAACATCCTATAATAAATATGTAGAATATAGTGAAGTGATGATAAACCAAATCAATATTGATCCCAAATTTTGTCGAAAAAATCATAATGAGTGGTGCTTCTCATTTTCATCCCAATGGCATGGTCAACAAACAGAATAAAAATCCTAGTTTAACCCATGAGGGACATAGTACAACCGCCCCCCCCCTCCGAACCCACAAGCCAATTTTTTTCACCTATCTTTTTCTCCCGAGTACTACAAATACAACTAAAAGAAACGGCATTGCTACCACGCAAAGTTATTTCTTTTTATGAATTTTTAAAATCACCATATATCGTAAAATAACGAAATACTATTATCAGCAAAAACTTTTTGCTCGGTACTTTTATTTTTTTTTTCATTTGGTATTTGAATCAGAAAAATCGGTTGTTCCGTTCTCGAGATATGCTTTTTTAAAAATGATAGTTCATCGTAAAATTAAGAAATTTCTAACCACGTAGTTGGGGGGGGGGGGGGGGGGGGGGATAAAAAATTCGTGTGAGCTGTTTGGTTCTTTACAAACTCTGAAAATTTCATCCAATCGAATGTTTATCAGTTCACATTCAACAGATAAAAAGCTCGCGACAAACGGACGTATATACACGTCCATAGCACCGAAAGGGTTAAGACACTCTAGAGTATTCATTTCTTGTGTAAATGCATTGTAATTTCATTCAAAATTGACGGAGTCAAATCAGGAATTCATATTTTGTGACAAAATTTCATTTTCATGAAATCCTATAAATTTCTTCCAGTAACATAACAAATATCACTAGCCTTTACTCCCAATCCCCATGTTATTTTTCACAATATCTTTTGTACGAAGACACGACGTATCACAAAATTAATTTTCCTAACTTGAAGCACTCTGACAAGAAAGGAGCAAAGATTTAATAAGAATTTCATAAATTTTTCAATTATTAAAGATGATGTCTCCCTGCTGTTCTGCTTTCTAAATTACCAAACTTTAGCTTTTCATGTCTATCGTGGTAAGGCTGTTGTGTGCCAGAACGATGACGACGACATGCTATGACTCCATGTGGTTCGTATTTCAACTTGCAATCAAATACTGATAGCGCTCTTCAACCAACATAAATAATTCACAGTGGGGCTCTGTTCTGGTATTGTACTCCTGCGGAAGCTTAAAACGCGTTCTATTTTCACCTTTAAATTGAGTTCATCTATGTACATAGCTCTATATCTCTCCTCTGTGTGTTATTTTTATTTCAATTAAAGGAGGCAGCAAATTGAAATTCCGTGTGAATTCAGGTAGGCTGAATGTCATTCTGACTTTATACCTTATAGCTATTATAATACCCCCCTTCCAACCAAACAATCCCTTTTTCCTTCATCTGGCTGCCTGCCATTGCCTGGTGAATGTAATGATAAAACATGGTGCAGAGTTTGGTGCTTTGCGTGCTTTGTTACATGTACGGGTATATGCAGGAGTCGTCCTTGATGATAGTAACACAGCACTCGAGAAAGGAAATTGAATGGGGCACAGCGGCACACAGTCAGTTACACCCCCTGATGAAACAATATTTCAGGTAGAGTCCTGGCTGCAGTTTTGCAGGGATAAAATTTATGCATCGATATAGGTAGAATTCTTCGCATTGCTACTAAATATTGAAGAGAATCGCTTCTACTACGCCAACGACGACGACGACATTTACCTACTTCGGCACACAAGGAATTTCATTTAATTATTGAAGTTGTGCAGTCATTTTGGGTGACATGAGATATTTACCTTTCCTATACCGAATACAATAAAGTTAATGCGAAAATCTTGTCAAGCAGAGGACTAGCTAGCTATTTTAATTGTTGGCCCACTTCGACATACATATAGCGAGGTTATTTTAATGATTTAAGAAGCAATCATCCTTTGAGTGCTATTCTATTTACTGCTTGAAGTTCGTCAGGACAAAAAATCGATGAAAAGTATAGGTTAACTGATGAGTCATGCAAGGTAGTATACCTCGACACTTATACCTCATTACTCATTTTTTCAGAGAATGTCAGCTCTTTCTGTGTGACATATATTTCTGCCAGCAGCTTTATATAAAAAAGAAAACCTTTAATGATTTTAGACCGTTTTCGGGTTCTATGTAACATTTCCATTCAATATGTGCGAGGTTACATTTGTTGGGCTTTTGATACAAACCTCAATATTAATTTTTTTTTTAATCAAGAAAGGTGCGAATTTCTTGAGTTGGGGAGGAAACACCTTAAAACGTTTCTGACATGTGTGGACTATTGAAAACATTTTACCATGTATGTACATATATACATACATGCGACGGGTAGTTACCTACTATGGAAGTGCTCTCAAATATAGTCCTTTCATATTTCCTGAAGATCTCATCATAGTTTTCTGCTTTGGATTTCTTAGGCATGTCACTTTTTTGATTGATGTCGTGCAATTCTTTCTTGTCTGTTCGCTAAGTAAGAATATGAATAATGAATGGAAATTGCTTCTGCTGTCGTTTTCCTTTTAGTATTACAAAGCTTGCGCATGTTTCACGAAAAAAATCTCAAGGTTTTAATAAATCTCTTACGATGCGAATAAACAAATTGCGTCCTTGACCTCGGCGGAAAATTTACTCATGGTTATTACTTTATAAGTAATTTGGCTTCATGGGAAATAAACATGTTTGGAACTATATTTCTGCCTACCTTCATATAAGTTGTAAAGGTTTTATGGGCAAACACATATGTAGAACCCAAGTAGGTATGCAGGAAAGGATTATTTTAAATGCAGAGAGTAAAATTGTTTGCCGTCATCATACACTTCGTATTTTGTATGACTCGAAGATTGAATATTACTTACGCTCTTCTTTATATATGATTGCCTATGACATCATAATCTTTCGATAGTTATACATATACCTACATATCTGTGAGTGAAGAAAGAATACCCCCTGATGATTGATAATAAACTAGTATACTCATTCTAGCGTTGCGAAATTTGTGGCTAACTGTCGTTGCTTTTCTTTACAATTTGATAAAGATACGATAATATTTAAAAATATAAAAATTAAGTGAAGAGTAATAGTTCAAATGGCCATACATCATATCACAATCATCTATGTAGAGCCTTTTATCCCTTGAAGGACATAGCACGAAAACGGTTGCTTTTGTAGTTGTGGCTTCTGCTTGTTGCTTCTAAATATGGGTCTTGTTCGCCCAATGCGCTGAGTTTCTAAATCGAGGAATTGCTTGACAAACATGCTTGTGTTGTGCATTCATCTACGATCCTGTCATGACACAAGCATTCCACAGTTCTTTGTATGACATTCTATTTGTCCAGCATTTTTAGGATTCGACGTAGACACATATTTACCAAGGTCTGCAAACTTCGGGTTATGGATTGATTAAGTAGTAAGATTACTATTACATGGAGTTAAACACCCGTAATTTTGTGTTGAATTCTAAATCTGTGTTAGTTGAGAACAATGACTGGGAAAGCGACACCGTTCTTCTGTACCACCAGTTGCTGTAATTATGCCACCGAGGTAGCATATATTATTAACAACTTCCATTTTTTTGTTCTCTATGATTATAGTTCGAGATGTGCTGCTTGGGTTAATCTAGATTTCCTTCGTTTTTGCTGGAATTAGTCTTAGGTCAGCTGGAGTACTTTCGAATTATGTACCGGTGGAGGTGTATCAAGGGCGTCTTCTATTACGGAATGAAATAGAAGCAGCCTTTGATGTACTTCAGTATTCACATTAAAGCTGTACGCAGATCTCTATAAGTAAAGATGTGATAAAGACTGCAGCGTATCGTATCCTTGACTGCGCCTACAATTTTATACAGAATTACGTGTGCCAGGATTTTCCCTATAATTGACAATAAGAGAACACGTATATCTCAAAGGGCTGGCTTAGTTATGATTACTTTGGCAAAAAATCAACAATTTTATGAATAACAAGTATTCGTAGGAGAAGTCCGACTTCACCCATATGTTCGTAAACGTATGAAAAAAAAACAGAAAAGTGAAGTATGTATATATTTCAGATGATTTAGAATTTGATCAAAAGGACTTGACAAAGGAGGATCCACTGTGTGATGGTGTCTTTTAATACAACTAAACAAAATATTTTTAGTTTTTGGTTTTCATTTAAATTGTATTTTAGGCAGACAAATTCATTTGTAATTTTCGAGTTTGGCAAGCAAAGCTCTGTTTTAGTCATAGACCTGGTGTTGCGTATTGGGAATTTAAATTTTGTTTGTTAGGTATTACAGATATTGTAGTAAGTTTACTTTGAATCAAAAAAAGTCACCAGGCAAATTTTAGGTTTCAACCATCTGGATGAAACTTACAAATAATTTGCTCTACTTAGCAAATTGTTTAAGGGAAAACCACACACATGTTTATTTCTTTGGTTCAGCTTCAGTTTGTTTGCAAATTCAATTTGAAATCTGAAAATCAAGTTCATTTTGCATGCATACGTCTTTTGTTTGTTAACAACAAGGTAAAGTAAATCTTTCGGATAGTTTTTCGCCTACGAATTTGTTGATATTTTGACTAAGAATTAAGAGTTATGGATTTTGGGTATCGCCATATAAAAATACTTTTGTACGCGGCTACTTTTAATAGCTTCGGCGAGTTGTTGTAGGTTCCAGCTGCCTTGCCGTTGATCGGCGATCGAATTGGGGTAATTATATATGCTTTGGACTGATTTTGCGTGTTTTTCCAAAAAGTTTGCTCATTTGCTTTCTTCCGAAAGCTCTAAAAAGAGCTTTGCAGAATTGTTTACCAACTTTGCAGCTGCTTTCAGTATTGTATAGCCATCTTCCATAATTTACTGTCGCATTATTCTATCTAGATCTAGCATTTTGGTAGTGCACTTTACTATTGGCACTATTTGTCACATTTTCTGGTTCTGATGCCAGGCCAGATATCCGCCTTCTTTTATCAAGGCGGATGCTGCAATATGACGAGACTTTCTTCCACTGCTTTTATAAGGGCACTCTTTGCTTCATTTTATACTACAGTAAAGTTATGTTCCTGACTGTTGGTGTTGTTGGGACCAATTTGATTATTTAAGTCTCCCATTAACATTAACAACTCATTATTAGTTGGACTCTATTTATTGCGATACTATGCTCCCACAAAAGTCACATGTCCTGATCTAGTGTACGAGCAGTAATAATTCCGTCGTAAACTGATAACCTGCTAATGAGACTAGACCTGAATTCTTTTGTGACTATCATCATCCTTAGTTGTTCGGGTCGCGCAGGACTTACAGTAGAGTTCTTATCCATATTGAAAAGCATAGCATTCTAGTAGCTTCGGCATCCATCTTATATTATTTCAGTTGTATGGGGTAATCTCGCGGTACGGAGGATGTGATGGTCTGAAAAAAAAGCACGTGGAAATAAAAGTAAATTCGCAACGTAAAGGAAATTATATTTTAGTGTATATACATATGTACCTATACATAGTCGTCTTGTGTGTCCTTCAGCAAAATATTTGATTGATTCTGCAAAGATATTCATTTTGTTTTCAGTTGGCAATGGCAAATAAGTTCATTTATCATTATGCATATATATCCACTTGTTGCAAGATGAGGGCCCCAATTCGGATTTGAAATTACATTTACATTACACCAGGCACTGTGATGCTCGTTGCTCCTGAAAACCCGTAGGAATAGGAAAGACAGCTATGTAATATATATAATGCATGATGGATAGCGGCCGAGTTGACTCTCCTTTCTCGAGCAGTCGAAGCGAATCCAGGTGATTTCCTTTCCCGTAATCTTGGAGGGTTGGATCGATTTAAATCTCTCCACGTCATTGTTTTTATACGCACATATTCTAATCTCCGTTGGATTCTGCACACATGTAATTAGGATTAACTAGTATATTAAGTTAAATCTCAAATTATTAAATTATCAAATTCAATGTCTAGATGACGTAAGGCAGGCAGGGTATTGTGCGAAGTCCAGGCCAAGAGAACAAAAAAAATTGTATTTATATTCATTATATGTACCCTCGGTAGTAAAATAACTTGACATACCTCATTCAGTTTTCCCTGCTAAAGCGCCCAAAGGAGATCAACATCACTATCAACATATGTGAATACAACCATATTACCCAACGAAATTCAATCAATTTACATAAGTCAAGATCTTGCGGAGTAAGCCAAATATCTAGCCAACTTGCGAGAACAATAAAACGTAAAACATTATTAATCAATTTCGACCGATTTGAACCGATTGCAAAAATTAAAAAGCTGCTAGTAATAGGGGGCCAAAAGTAGCAAATAGGGGTGCTTATATCATAAAAGCTTTGGTAGGTGAAGCGGTCGGCCATATTTTTATGCCAGTCAGTGATTAGTTGAAGTGTTGCTAAAGTTGAAGTGGAAGCTAGAGAAAATAGTAGTTAAAGAAGAGGAACGTTAGAAATAAAAGAATTGTAGAAAAGAAACGGAGAGGCTAAAGAAAAAGGATTAAAACAGTAAGAGGAAACTGGAGGAAAAGCGTGGACGAGGAACAATCCATCCAGATCATCCATATTTAAAGCACAAGGAAAAATGAAAGGTTACGAAGATAAGTACTTTTTTATATATATTGTCTTTAAGTTTATTGTCAGAAAAATTAGAAATCTTTGTGATCAGTGGTTCACTGACTTGCGCTACCTTCCCTTGCCATCAAAAGCTCTCAATCATTTGATGCGCGATTATAATCGATTAATCGATCTGTTCGATTAATTTTCAAAAAGAAAGTGCGTTAATCGAGCTTATTTGCCTAAACTATAGTTCACACAAGCGAAGTTACTGTCCCAAGTAGTCTCGTTTTCAGTCCCTGACCTCCTCTTTACATACCCACCAGTTTACTTCCGCCAGTACGAAAACGAGTTCCACTCACTTCAACTTTTTAGCGAAGTGGAACCTGAGACATAGTCAAATTGAGTGTTTTTCTGCAATGGTACACATTTTGATGTATGTAGTCATTTATAATATCATCTGGCGTGGAACTTGTGAAATGTGAAATATTTATTTTTGAGAGAAAATGCTTTCAAGTGAAAAGTTACATATTGTGCAGCAATGTAATTAAGGGCAATTACGGAGGAAAAATTCTAAGAAAAAAGAAAGTGCGAGTACGTTCCTGGCATATTGATTGCTGAGGATTAATATTTTTGCTTACGTAATTATCTTTTAAATTTTCGAAATTTCTTACTGAAAAATGAAAAGCACTCCCTTCGTATAAAAGCGCAAACAAGTTCCACACCAGCTGATATTATTAAAGACTACTTAAATCCAAAAATGTACCAGTTGCAGAAAATGTACTCAATTTGATGATTTCCCAGGTTCCACTCCGCTAAAAAGTTGAAGTGAGTGGAACTCGTTTTCGTATTGGCGCAAGTAAACTGGTGGGTATGTCAAGCGGAGGTGAGGGACTGAAAACGAGGCTACTTGGGACAGTAACTTCGCTTGTGTGAACTATACTTAACCGATTAATCGATTTAATCGATTATGTCTAGGAAAGAAATCGATTATATCTAAGAAGGAATTAAATTGAAAAGGTCCCACTGTAAACATAGCTTACCCTTGCATAAGATAGCATACTTCGTATTCGGAGTTCGGACAAAAGTGTACATAGAAAAATTATTCCATTTGTTGGCCTGGTTTTGGAATGCCACACTGTGGTGCTGCTTTGCATTGCATACAAGGAAATGTCAAAATAAAGGACACAACTTGAAAAATAGTCGGTAATTCGATAGTTTTATTGAAAATAGCTTTTTTAAATGTGAGCAATTACAGTTTATAAAGTGATCTCATCCCTTAGCACGTACATGTTACACAGTGTTACACACTACATATTATTTAGTTTTTACATTTTGTATGCCGATAGAAATGAGTGCTTTCAAGTTGAAATGTTTTGTTTGGAAATATTTTGAAGATATATCAAGCTCCACTGAAAAGTACGTGAGATGTACAAGTTACCTTGCAAAACTATGCAAAAGTGGAAATACAACAAATTTAATCAATCATCAAGGGACGTCATGGAATAACAAATAAAGATCCAAAATCGCACTGAAAAAAAATTATTAATTAAAACGCAAATCACAATTGCACATTAGTAATTCCAGTAAATTGATTTGGAAAAACAATTAAGTAATTAATAAACCTGTAAGTGCTAATTAGTTGCAATTTCTTATTGGAATTAGTTGTTTTGGAAAATACTTTGTAGCTTCTAATTCAATTAGTTCACACAAATTTTTGATGATAAAATATATAGAAGTTCATTCTACACCAACAAATTGAGGTTGACTCAATCCTAAAACAGAAGTTAATTCTGGCCGTCACTTGAGGTTAACTCAATTCTAAAACAGAAGTTAATTCTGGCCAAACAAATATTTGAGGTTAACTCAAAGTATCATATAGGAGTTGATCCTAAAACAAATACATTATTTGAGGTTAACTCAAGAACGTCGGCTAGGAGTTGATCCTAAGGATTGCAAAAGTGAGGTTTAACTCAAGCAATCTTACACAGGAGTTAATCCGAAGGCCTAGACAACGTTATACAAAGGTTGATATAGATCTATTTCCAGAGGTTAATTCTGTACTAAAAACATTCGGAAGCTAATTCTGATCAAAGTGGAAGGTACTTCCATCACACACGTAGCAATACTCAGATCACTGCACTCATAAAAGCGAATAAGACTAAACGTCACAAGTGCCATCATTACGATCCCAAACGCTTCCCTGCAATTCAAAAGGTACGCATACGATTAACGTCATCAGTGATGCCTTCATGCCCTCACGTACCAACACGACAAAAAACTGCACAATAAAAGCAGAATAGTTGGTTACGTTTATCAACATCACTTATAGCAGCCATACAAGTTGTTATAATCGTGAATTAATACATTTCGTATTATACCTCGACTGCCCTCACGTAACAGCTCGAGCAAAGATCGTCCCAACTTCCACCCTCACGTAGTAATTCTCGAGATCAGATAAAATTTATTTGCTCTCACCACAACTGACTCGTGCCTACCACTCACCAAACTCTTCTTCTTCATTACAGGAGTAAGAAAAGAGCAACGCAGCACGGACCACAGCTATACCGACACCATCTAAATTGTTTGAATTGTTGTTTTTATTTTGAATTTTTTATTGAATTGTTGGGTATTAAGTTTTATTGAATTTTTAAGTAGTATTAAGTCTGAAATGACATGAATTGTGATATAGATTTGTAAGAAAACTGAAATAGCACGATTAAAATATAAAATTTTATACTTTGAATATACAAACTGAGTTATCTATAAAACCGGCACCCCGTCAAACACACATACACATACAGTCCACTACAGAGATTTCTCAATGAATAATATAATTCGCCCATAAATATTACTGAGTTTATCAATTCGCTGGTAACCCATATTGCTAATAAAGAAAAATGGATTGGACACCCACGCATACTATTTATGTATTAATGGTTATTTTGATTTTTCCGTCTGTCGATAACTCGGGAACGCTTTGACTTTAAGAGTTAAAGTTCTGTATTAGGCATTTTCAAAAAAAAACTAAAATGGAATAAATCTTGAAACGCGTGGTGTTGTGTTAAGGTCGTAGCGTATTGCATATAGCAATATGCTACACGTACTGTAGCGTGTATGTCGGCTGCTGTCATAGCGGAAAGCTTGAACGCACCCTGACCGAGAGAAATGCGCTTCCTTTATCTAGAGTGACATGTTGACAGTGGTGACAAAGAAGAAGAAGACAATCAATCTGTCTTACTTGTCGAACAAAGTACGCGCGTGAAAGAAGTCCAAAAAAGGGATCATCGAAAATTCTCCACAACATCTTGGCCGAAAGGTAATATTTTCGCATCAATCTCATTAGTATCAAATTAAATAAATAAAATACTTTAGGAATTTCCAATTGATGCTGGAAATTTGGAAAAACAAAAAGAGATTCGAAATCGCCGCAAGTGTAAATCATAATTGGTTTATGCAAGAAATCGCATCTGACTTATTGAAAAAGTATCTCCCCGGCGAACCACCAGATTATGCTCATAGAACGATAAGAAGCAAAGCAATTCCATATCTTTGTGTTGATAATCTCAATCATAAGAACGACGGTGAGGTAGGCTTATTTCAATGTCCTACAAACAACGTTAGGCCACATGGAATTGGGCCCGCAGTTGGCATAAAGATACCCTCCTGAGCACAGATGAATCGAGATTACTCGGGATCGTGAGCAGACACCCAACACGCCCATATGTTTCAACACCATCTTCTGGACGTAGGCTAAGAATTAGTAAAACTCTCAGATAATTAAATAATTCTCCCTCTAGGTAGTGTAAATTTGTACTCCTGTGTAGAAAGAAAAATTGCTTAAAAAGAAAGTAAAAAGGGGCACCATAACTATAATAACCAGGGAGAAGGCCCAATTGCCCACATACTTCAAACAAACGACAACTGGCTTCACCCTAGAGAAATAACTAAGCGGATGTGATAAAAACCTCGCCCAACTGGAGCGAATTGTGCATATATATATATACATATATGTATTAGTTTGAAAATTTTTCATACAGACAAGCGAGGCATCCTGGAGGCGCCTCTTCGATGGAACCCTGAACAAGAAAGACAAATCGTAAGTGTTGCATTAATGAAATTTTATAATAGTTGTGCTTATTGTGAGCGAAGGCAAGTGGAAGCTGGCATACATATATGTATATCTGTGCCAGTCATAAGGGCCGATGAGGGCTTCACCCATTAGTGTTTGATCTATCAAATTTATCTGAATTCAATATAACCGGTCGAAGGCACTAGAGATATACATATCTGTATCCGCGGAATTTCCCCTGCACGACTCTATTACTTAAACGCAAGCTTTGACATTCGCGAAAGATAACCTGATGCAGGCATAGCATATATGTATATATATATATATATACCAGCACATTTACTCCTATATTAACTTGATCAATTATTTTTTTTTGACAATTTGCGTTAACTTTGAACATATATTCATATATAATTTTATTTAGCATAACTTGCATTAAACCCTGTTGTTGAATTGGCGTTAGAGAATAAGATCTCATGAAGGTAATAAATTTAAATAGGTGTTCATACCTAAGTTTACTTACCGTGCAGTCATTGCTTGATTGGAATTCGTCCTGCTACAAAGCTGAGTGAATTGGGAACTTGGGCCCTTCCTGCTTGATTAGTTAAGGGTCATGCACTCATATTTAGTCTAGAATCAGTGTCAAGCGTAAGTGTATGTAGACAAATCCTTGTTCAGTATTACAATATACATCTAATTAGATCATCTTAAGAGGCCAAAGTATTAATTATACCTTGTAAAGTGTAGAGGTTATTATGATCACAGAGATTATGAACATATTCACCTAGTTAAGCGAAATCTTAGCATCTTGATTTTGTGAATGCCTTCAGCAGTAAATTCTTTATGAAGAACCAGTATCTAAGAAAAAGAAATCAAGATTGTCAGTAGAAATCCAAATGAATGGATATATATGATTTGTTGGATTCAAATGATTAGTTTTTTTTATATGTTTAGCCAAGTACAGGTCGAAACCTGTTAATAGTTGAATAAAGTAAACTTATAACGTGATGAAGAGCTAAAGGTCTTTCTATCTCCTTCACTATCCCGGAGCCCTCTCACGCAAGATGAAGGTTGTCTAGGCTCGCCTAGTCTCTCTCTCTCTAAAGGTCAAATAGGGACTCTGAATAACTATGCCCCTCAGAGTCAGATGGGAGGATGGGGCTGGCAAAGAAGGCAAAACATCTGCGCCTTCCACAAGGATATGTGTAAATGACGTAAGGGTCCCTTCAGGACCGAATGTGTGCCGGCTTTTGTTTAGTAGGCACGATTTTTTTTTGATTATGGCTGACGGCAGGTTTTTTCGTGGAACCTCCCCACACTCTCCGCCAATGGGCCGAGGCGAGCTAGCGTGCCGCCCTGTAGTGAACGCTGTCCGTCGAGTGATCTGTCAGCTCCTGCTGACAGTCTGGACTTTACGTCCGATGTCCATCACTCTTCATAGTTCCATAACAGTTGTCATACAAACATGACAACATTTTAAGTGTACTGAGAAAACGTTTAGCGCCAATTTCCTCTTGTATTGAGAAATTACCTGCGAAATAATTTATAACCATTTTTAAAGTCACTTACCATCATTTACTTCATCGTTCTAGAAACTTATGCGTAAAACCATTTACTTAAACCAATACATTTGTTAAATCGACGAATCTAAAATTGTTTTTTCAATATCAATTTCGCTTGGACTTTTTAAAACTCAATTCGTAATTTCGACTTATACATTCGAGAAATCAACAAATCTGAAAATTTTGCCTCATATAATTCACACTAGAACTTATACTGAGTGTATATATGCGGTTTGCTTTATATTTTCTTCAGTGTCTACAGCAGGCAGAAACTCTCAGCCGTACTGATGAGTACCTATACGTAGAGTTTCGGGCCATACGGAACGCTTTTTTTCTTCTTTTTTAAAAATATTATTAGCCTACTGCGGGCAGATAAATCATAATAAAATAAAAATAATAAAATTCATAGCATTTTATTATTATGATCAACTAAAAAATTAGTTCAATTTTGCAATTTTATTCTATATTTTAACAAATTCGATTAGTTGATTACTTATGTATTCAAACTAATGTTTCAGTTGTTTTAAATAATCCTATATTCAAAATCAACCAAATAACTAATTGTTGTTAATTGTGGGAATTGAATTTGCTGAAAAAGCAATATTAATTAGTCGATTGTTCTAATAGTTGCTTCTAAAGTCTGGAATAAACAACGACTGTTTTAGCTGATATTCCTATTTTTGCGTAACTCAATATCTAAAAATAAGTTAATTAAAAATAAAATTAAGTGAAAAAACAAAAGATTCTCGGATACGCAATTCCGAAAGATTATCAAAGCTAACTAAACAAATAGTTGAATTCACAAATGTTCTGACTAAACACACTTCCTCTTCAGGCAAAGAAAAAGAAAAGGAATGCAGAAATAATGAAGAAAGGAACTTTTAGTATGTAGACCACTTTGTTTAAATATTTTTATATTTTGTAGCCTACTTCGTCGTCCGAGAGTTATAACCTTAGCAAACGTGACAATATTTACAAGATAATTGTTATACTTTATTTAGTCGTAAAAGTATCAGGAATATTATCTGAAATTCTAGCTAAAGGTGGACCTGCAACTAGATTGACAAACGCGCTGGCATTTATGCTATGTAAAGATTGTTTGCGTATAAGCATAGTGGAGTGTCATGATTGTAGAAATTTTTTAAAAGTTACTGTTCATTACCAAATTCCTGGGAGAAAAAAAATGCACAGTGTGATTGATGAGCAGTTTGACCTTCATTTCAGAACGTGCAAGATAAAACTGTCTAATGCGGAGAACGTTGCGCTTACATTAGATATATGGACCGACACTTACAACGTTGCAAGCTATATAGGCATTACATTCCACTATTTAATCTAATTTGAATTTTTTTCTTTGACTGTAATAAAATTGATAACCGACCGCCACACTTCAGAAAATATCATTTGAATTATTAAAAATATATGTGAGAAATGGGATTTGAGCACGGATAAAATACATGCGATTACAACAGACAATGCTTCTAACATGAAAAAAAGTTTTACAGAGTTGTACACTTAGGTTGTTTCGCACACAATTTAAACCTAATTGTAACTGATGCCATAAAACATACATTTGGGAATAATTCAATTAATTTACTGGATCTAATTTGTAAGGTCAGTGCAATTGTAACATTCTTTAAGAGAAGTGTTTTAGCAGCTGATAAAGCCCAGCAAGATCCTGCAAATCAACCTTTATCACTAAACATGATGGAATTCGGTATATTTTATGCTTGAATGGTTTTTGTTAAATAGCAAATTCGGTAGATTCAGTTTGCTTTTGAATTTCAAATAGTCTACCTCTACCAACACACGAAGAAATAGAATATATAAAAGAAATATTACAATGTTCGGCATCATTTGAAAGGGCTACGTAAGAAATTAGTGGTTTAAAGTATATTACTTCTAGCAAAGTTATTCCTATAGTATTTTGCTTAAAGGAGGAGTTAAAAAAAATTATTTTGAGATCAGAGATTGCTAGATTATTGAAATTTAATTTTGAAAAGGGACTTAACTCGCGATTTTGTGATATTGAGAATAACTTCAATTACAGCATAGCTACTTTACTTGATCTGCGGTTCAAAAAACTTAATTTTCAACGTTGTCAACGTTGTCGAGCATGTTAAGAGATAATGAATCTGATTAAGGAATCAAGCAAACAGGAAGATCACTTACGGACTTTTGAATTAAATGCAAGGCCTTTTATTACTCATATTGAACAAAATAGCAGCTCCTTATGGTCAGCACACATCTCTCTCCTCGAAAAAAACAACAAATATGAGAAACATCCGTTAAATAATGAACTAAAAAAATATCTGTGTGAGCCGCATGAAAGTTTAGAATGCGATCCTATGATATGTTGGAGACAAAATGTGTACAAATACAAACACTTAGCCAAAATTGCTGAGAAATTCCTTATAGCACCAGCAACTTCTGTACCAGCTGAAAGATTTTTTTCGAAGACGGGGCCAGTGCTAACTGAAAGAATAAATAGGTTATCGGGAAAGCGCGCCGAAAAGATTCTATTTCTAAACGGTCTTCCAAACTTATTAATATAAATGGAGTTTAATTATGGCTAAACTGCAGAAAATGAGTTTTACAAGCGCCTATGTTTTTTTTTAAATTCAAATAGGGGAGCAGATGTATGTACATTAAATAGGCATACTCAAATTTGTATACGTTGAATTTTGTTGTTTTGTTTTTTGTTTTTCAAATTCTATTATCTATTAAACTAAAATATATATACACAACTAAAGAGTTTGTTTGTTAGGAAGACAACTGTTTATATGCAATTAATTATAAATAATACCTGTTTACTTCTGCCTGCTCCTGATATATTACTTTTAAGATATGTATATGTATATGTCGATGAACTGAATTGGGCGACGGTTAATCACGCATCAAAATTGTACAATATTGCGACCTAGTAAGATTATTTGTATGCGGCGATTAATCCAGTATTCGACTAATTTTGATCAAATAATCGGGGTAATCGATTAATCAGGCATCGATTAATTTAAAACATCGCCCATCACTAAATCAATTAATTTTCTATTTAAAAAGTCAGTTTGCATTCGATTACAAATTAGAAAGTAGATGAATGCTATTAAGAATTATAACGTTTCTTTTAGTGTAAAAGAGTTCTTTTGTTTCATTTTTATATTTTATCCTCGAGTTTGTGGACTCTAACCACCACGTGGAACCCAAAGGTGTCTTAAGTCCCACCCTTTCTACTTCACTAGGCGGGGTAGCGATTGCACGCAGCTGAGGCGCGTAACATAGTATCGGATAGAGGTTTGTTGATTTTAAGCTTTTATTATGCAGGTCAAAAATTGTTCAAAAATTGGCTAGTGAGCGCTTGGTACATCGGGGATTGGTCAATCAACCAATATCCATGTCATCGTTAGTGTACTAATAATAACGTTGTTAAAGTATGCTGACGCTTTTGGAAAATTTAATGTTATAAGTCCTTGTCTTTAGCTTATCAGTTAAATGTTTTTATTTCTGTACTGCTGGCAGTCGACGTTGAACGAATACTGCAATAAGCATATTTTTAGCGTTCTTCAGAGTTTCTGGCTCTTTGTTTAAAAATTCAGTATCAAAGGAAAAAGGTATATCTGTAGGTACTTGGAACGTGTGATGTGATAGACATAACTATTTGAACGTACTTAGGTTCTGGTCTATTGATTAACTTATACTCTGCGATAGGGGAACGTACATTTTACTTTTCAATGTAGTATCTAAGCTTCTATAATTAACTAAAGTGATTATTTTCAGATTCCAAGTTATTACACAAAAGTTTATGCAAAATTTGTTGAAATTTAAAAGAAAATAACTTTTCACATAAAATTTGCCAGCTTATAAGAGTACTTTAAAACTAATGAGGCCTTTTCTGTTGAAGATTGTGACCACCAACATTGCTACCACTACCAGTAATGGAAACCGATAATTGGCATCCAGTTGAGAAATATTCACCGCTGTAAATACTAACTGCCTTTATGTCAGTATACATCGTGGGCAGAGGTACCATAATTGCACATTTTCGCCAACGTCAATCGAAGTAAAGGAAAACATAATTAAGTGCGAATTTATGTTTGCTGGGCAGTTATGCGCTGCTAATTATCTAATTAATTCGTAGCCTATGACCTTTTTAGGATTACCTTCCGTTAATTACTTCATCTTGTGGGATCTTTCACAATGGCCGGCGCCGTCGTCGTTGTCGTCAGGTCAGGTGGTTGTGGTTGTAAACACCAAATTCGTGAGCACAATTGCATGCATGTCCGCCGATCGTCGCCTTATATCACTTTTAGTGAAGCGTAAATTACAAGTTTAATTGCGCCTCACTAATTTCGATGTTGGAATGAGAAAGTTGATGGCCACTAAATCTTACATTATTTGGGAAGTGAGACCTTTTAATTGCTACTAATTTGTGGGGATTTTGCCAAGTGTGTAGGAAATCATTCAAATATTTACGCGCAAATTGTCTATACATGCTATGGGGTATACCTTGTGAAATAGTAATTTATTTTTATGGATAATTTTATTTTCTACTTAATTTTTCAGAGTAACTAAATACATATGTGTAATGTGTAATTTCGTGAACAACCAATGTGGGGTGTGGTAATTAATACATTTATTCAAGGCCGTGTATAAAGATCACGAATGGGAGGGGTTTATTCTAGTTGGCTAATACCATCTAGAGACGAACGAATAACTGAGAATTAATGTGAAATTAATAATCAGAATTTTATGTAAATTTAGTATATTAATTTACTAAGCATTTAATTTATGATGACAATCCAATTGAATCGAAAAATTCTGTTCATCTGCTCCGCGGGTCTGCAAGTATTTAAAAAGATATGTTTGAAAACATGTTTTTTAACCTTTATTTACAATCCAAGAAAAAAATATATAAAAGTTCACTCTATATAAAAAAGTACAGCCCAAAGAAATATAACATGAATGTATACCGATGGATAGAAACGGAAAATTACAGAACTAAATTTAGTCTTTTCATTCATTCATTCATTTCGATGAACACTTAGCAGACCGATTTTATTGACGGTGATAAAAAAGCAATTTAAAAAAATTGATAAAAAAACATTTTATTTCTTAGGGATTTCTAGATAAAACTAAGTATGTAATTATCTAAAATACCCTAAAAAATAAGCAAATAATTTTTTAAGCTACCTATTTAAATAAAACCATGGGACGCACATGGAAAATATTAGTTATCATAAAAGTTATCACAAAATCTGTTGTTTTAACGACGAAAACAAATTGGGCTTAGATTTAATATTTCCTTTAAAATGTGAACAAAATTTAAATACCACTGCGATTAAGCTATCATCTACTGATGTATATCGGTACATACATACATACATATTGAACTGCATATTTTCGTCTCTAGTTTGCGTACGTTTTTCCTAAAGTTGCTTTACCTGCAAGGTGTACGGATACATATAAGGAATTGTGGGTAAAAATTTGGCTTATCAGATTAACAAAAGTGTAGGCTACGTACAACGATGGGGGGCATATACGGCTTTGCGATTTATCGTTTGTTTTATTTTTAGTGAATTTGAATTTTATCGACATCCATCGTTGCTGGGGTAGGTTTATTTGTACACATATCAGTAATACGGCCATATTAATTTAATGGATCAGAACATTACCAAAAAATAGATAAACAAAGTGCTTAAGGATTATAAAGGGGCTGACAACAGGATAGCGACTTGAAAGCCATTGGGATGGTCTGACATGCGAATAATATTTCACCCCGTATTTTGGTGCCCACCTAAAATTGTTAGTACTATTAAAATATATTATCACCCCTTGTACAAGAACAGACTTAAACGAATTGAATCATTTGTAACTGCGCTGACTACCGCGCTATCCTTTCACCTAGTTTCCTGTCAATTTATATAGCTTCTCCTACTAGCAGGTTAGCACAACCTTGGCCACCGTGCTTGGGATCTTTCTTCCCCATGCCTAAGAAAAAAAAAACCTAGGTGTAGGAACACTATCACCAAAGTCTTGTCAATTGATTTTATTGTAGCAGATCAGTAGAATTTTAATGAAGAATTGATGGGACTCATCTGAGGTAAAAAACAAAATATAAGAGCATCAGAGCCAATCTGGCCATGGATCAATACCCGTAATATTTGGAAATTTTTTCCAGAGTTTTTCTTTTCTAGAATTTTTCCCTTTATTTAGCATATCCGTTTCAAGTGTTATTAAAGCCAATTAATTTGAAATATTATGCCTTTTTTGTGAATATGGATAATGAGGACATCAGAAATGAAGTAATCGTGAAGAAAGATCAAGACAGGACAAAATTAAAATGCTCCAATTACGTAAAATAGCTCTTTTTTTAAGCTAAGTCCAACCATGACATACAGCTATTCATCTAAGTTATACGAGTAATAAGGATTGGACTTACGGGGAGGGTCCCTACTCGTCACCACCGATTTACTCCAGTATATGTTGGGCTTGACTAGAAATGAAAACAACGCAAGTGGGAACTCCAGATGGCCAAGCGAAACCGAAATACTTTTCGGAAAATTTTGATAGTGATCGTCATCCCAATTAGTTTAGGAGCATTTCCTAAAATAATATTTCGAGATTTGCTTAATTACTTTCAACTTACATTAATTAGCTGCATATACTGTAAAGCTACCACCTTTTATCTCTTGGCCAAATTCCAACCGATTTTCAAAATTCTGTTTGCTGCATTCATTGTATATGTTTTTTATGATTTTTTGAAGCTATTACGAGATTTGAACGGCAGCGGGTAGTAACCCACCACCATATATAACTATAAAATAGAAAATAAATAAAAAATGTGGAGATATTTATTTTATATTCCAATATCTGTGTAGAATAACTATTCGTACAAAATCTCATCAAAATCGGTTGAAAAATTCAATATCGAAAAGTCATTCATATAATGGGAAAAAGTTTCTCATTTCTCTAATTCGGGTGTTCTGAGGACGGTGGGGGAATATTATCCGACTTGCGAAATTCCTTTTGCTAGTTTTTTTTGTAATTTGATTCTGATTCTTTGAGAATGTTTTCCCTCATCTTCTGATTATGTTGCGAAATTTAATTTTCGAAACCAAAATTCTGTCTGAAAAATGCATTTTGAAATGTTTCTCTACAAATTATCTGAATTAATTAATTTTTGTTTTTTTTTATGGATGCACTTTTATTAAAAGATTATCTGAACACAACTTCAGGAAGATTGGATGTCATTTACCTATTTAAAAAAAATTAAGTCAATAACAATTTTGCATACCCACTTTACGCCAACTATCGGCGATCTTGGAAAACGCTTTTAAATGCTACATACCTCCTCTGTGGTTAGCATTTTACTCGAATGAATTTGAGGCTTTCGCTCAAACCGCGACAACTCCCGCGAAAATTTGCAAATTTTCAAGGAGTAAGTAAGCCTTCAAAACTAGAACTGTTGATATTCGAAGCATCGAAGATTCGAAAGAATATTCGAGGAACGAAGCTTCGAAGGTTCGACCTTCGAACGTAAGAAATTCGAAGCTTCGGAACTACCATGCGACCGTGATTCAAAAATTGTAATGCTAATTTGACCCGTTGAATCATTTAGCTAAAACTTGGCACACTTATTGATCTTTCATGATAATATACTTTACCGCTTTTATATAATATTGTCATAATGGCCCGACTTGACTTAAAATCAATATCTTCGGATTGTCGAGATGGCATATATCGAATATTTGATCAAAACTTAGAATTTAAAGATGGCGACGGCAAGTTATATGAAAAATGTTGTCATTTATTGCTCAATGTGACTTATAATCGATATATGGGATTTATTGGGTTGCAAATTGTACTAAAGGAAAATTAAGTTTTGCTTCGACGAAATCGTCTAGGGCTTGGAAGTTGAGCCCTTCGAAGCAAGAACGGTTTACCAATGACCGAAGTATGATGAAGAATTCTAGAGAATTAAAATGTGTGAAGTTTTGCACAATGTTGAATAGCGCAGTCATTTTGCCCCGATATATCAACCTTTGGGGCAATCCATGGGCACGTTCAACTGAATTAATAAATAATTTAAGAAAACTGTAAATTTTTTTTCCAAATTTTCAATGGTTTAATGGATAAATTTATTTGAAAAATAATTAAATTGAGCTCTAAAATTTAAAAATTTAAATAAAATTTTAAAACTCAATTCAAAAGTATCATTTACATTCTTATTATACCCTGATAAAATCTGTTTGGTATTACGTGTTTGATTCAAAATTTGTAATCGGGGTGTAGGGCTTCGTCCGGTTCGTGAATAACCCTTCCGCCAGTTGTTCCTGAA
The DNA here is from genome assembly GCA_963930735.1 of Dioctria linearis. NCBI lineage: Eukaryota > Metazoa > Arthropoda > Insecta > Diptera > Asilidae > Dioctria > Dioctria linearis. The sequence continues at coordinate 88,315,061 of OZ005740.1, read as the reverse complement.
GCGAACTCAGGGAAGGCGATTTCATCTATTTGCTTCGCAATCGGAATGGGATCTACTTCGCATGGAATTACCTTATGTGTTTCCCTTGCTCAGCAGGAAGGAACTCAGGGCGGAGCTCTCAGATTATATAAAGAGCGCTATCAGGACACAAATAAAAGAAGAAACCATGTTTTCCTCTTCAAACACTACCGAATTTTAGATTCCGTTTAAAAGTGCCCTGAATTTTCTTTTCAAGCAACCTCATGATAAACATGCACTCCCAACGCAAGCTTGCAACTGGAACACTACCTCGCTGAGCCTCAAATTGTAATTAATATGGACCCCTTTCAGTGGTAGAAGTCTCGGGAAGAGAAGCTCTCCTAGTTTTCATTGCAAGCAAAGAAGTACCTGGGTATTACCGCAACTTCTGTAGCGGCAGAAGGAGTATTTTGTACAGTGTTAAGAACTAATTTGCTATTGTGTTCTTATCGATATATTTAACGACCAATATTTTTGTTCTTGGACTTCATGAATTACAGTTTTTTATTCCCTCTAGTCCTTTTTTAAATTATGCTTTATACATATATCCTAATTTTACAACCTCCTTGCTGGCTGAAATACTTTCATGTTTTCGATATGCGTTCAATGCTTTGGTAATCTAATTTATTTTTATTCATATGAGTACAAATATACCTACCATGATCTGATGCAATGCCAGTTGTTAGGATCACGGCCTATTATTCCAAGAACCCCCCCCCCCCCATCCCAAAGACATTCATGTAAAGCAATTATCCACTACCACCGTGGTCCATATCATATCAACTGAGCTTGTTTTAAAAAAAACTTATATATTGTACATGTTCTTCTGTCAAATTACAAAATAAATACTGTTTGGATCAAATCTTGACACTATTCATATAACCAAGCAAAGGTTAAATCTTGCAAGAATCATAATATGATCGTAACTATGAAATGAAGGATCAAACAAATTCGTAATCTGCAAACCCTAAAATCCGCCATATCGATTTTAGTCGAATCTGATCATAAGTGATAAAATTCGTCCACCATTTTGGAGGGATCGTATTGATATTATATAAAGTTCTAAAAGTGTATTTTCATCCAAGAATTGTAAGTGTGACAAATATTAGCTGAAAACAAGACAAAAAAAGTGTGAAATTGGCGTTAAGAGCTTTAACGTCGTCGCGTTTCAAATCATACATGTATAATAAAATATATTTATATAATCTTATCATAAAGACTGCGAAAACTCCTTTAAACTATTCAAAAATTATTTCAAGTCACCTCGAATAATATAATTTAACTTTAACACTAAAGAACAGACACCAGGAAAAATTCATGCTTCGAAGCTTCGGTAAAACGTGCATGCTTCGAAGGATTCGACTTCGAAGCTTCGAACCGTCTGCTTCGAATTCTATCAACAGTCCTATTCAAAACCCCAGGCTCCCCCACGTTATGCATTATTCCGGTTTCGCTTGGTCATCTGGAGCTTTCACTTGCGTCACTTTTATTTCTAGTCATACTGTGTAATTTGGACGAAATCGGTGATGACGAGTAGGGACTCTTTCTTAGACCAATATTTATTTTTTATACCTTATGTAAAATCTAGTTTGTCATTCCGTTTGTAACGCAAAGAATTCATGATGGATTGGATACCCACGAATGATATTAAAAGTTATTTCCATTTTTGGATATCAGTCTGTCTATCCTCACGATAACTCCAGAACGCATTTACTTAGAGAGCTGAAATTTTGCACACGAGCTTTTATTAAAAAAGTTTAAAAAAACAATATATTTAAGATCGAAAATGGCTCTAATCGGGTAACTCCTTCGTGGTGTTACCATGCAAAAATTTCGTTTTTCCCTATTCATTTAGCTACTGCTTGAAAATGCATCGTCGTAGAGACCTTAAACCCATTTCAAGAATCAACACAGCTGGGAGATCGTACGAAGTTATAAAGGGTTTTCCAATAAGAGGTGTTATTTTAATTAGCCCGCTACTTCGGTAGATGTCACTTTTGGAGCTGTCATTTTTTGACATTTGACAAGTAGAAACTACGCCATTAATAAAAATGGAACGATACACGATTCAACAACGCATTGAAATTATTAAACTTGAAAAATGAAAATGATCCGGAATTCCATCGAAAACTCATCTTGAGTGATGAGGCCCATTTACACCTCGATGGCTTCGTCAACAAGCAAAATTGTCACATCTGGGGCTCGGAAAACCCAAGAGGTATTGTTGAAAAGCCTCTCTATCCTCAACGTGTGACTGTTTGGTGCGGTTTATGGTCCCGCGGGGTCATTGGACCTTACTTTTTCGAAAATGAGGCTGGAGCAACAGTTACGGTGAATGGATTGCGCTATCGACAGATGATTAATGATTTTTTATGGCCGGAATTGGATGGTATTGATCTGGTCAACGTTTACTTTCAACAAGACGGCGCTACGTGCCATACAAGCAACGAAACCATTGATCTTTTACGGGAAAAGTTTCCGGACCGTGTTATCTTTCGAAGAGGTGATCACAATTGGCCACCGAGATCTTGTGACTTAACATCTTGCGACTTCTTCCTTTGGGGCCACGTGAAAGAGAAGGTCTACGCCAACAGCCCAGCGTCGATTCAAGACCTCAAAGATGGAATTCGTGAGGCTATCGAGGACAGAGGGCAGCCACTTTGCGATTTGGTTATGGAAAATTTCATGAAAAGGATATGGTCCTGTAGGCATGGTCGTGGTGGTCATTTGGCTGATGTTGTTTTCCATTATTAACGGCATACCTTCCTCTTCATAATGAAATAAAGATCTGATCATTTATCTCAAAAAATGGCATTTTTCTTTGAATATCAAAATAACACCTCTTATTGGAAAACCCTGTAGTATACACCCAATCATGCTGAGATTCGAACGGTTTACAGACTGACAGAGTCTGGGCTCTTCTTAAGTTTTATAAACGAATTGTATTATTTTTAAACATTAACTTCTATAAATAAATTCGATTAGGGCAGCACTTACAATTAGGTTTTTCCCCGTTCGGCTGACTTTCTACGGTCTCTAATGCCGCCGTGATTATACGACATACGAGATGGTTATTTTGATTATTTTATGCATACAACTCAGTGAAGTAAGTCCTGTAATTTTAAGAGGTGTTATAAAATATGGAAAGCGTTAGTGATATTGAACTTGTTATAGCTGTTCGTTATTTTTCCGAATATATGACTATGATATTTTGGATAGCGTACTAAGGAATTGAATTCTGTGCAAGACGGATTCTGGATGGATACGGAATAAGAATATTTGGCTAGTATATGGCGAACTACGTTGATTCTTGGTTTATGTAACAAGATTGTTATGGTGCTGCGCTCATTGAGAATACTTATGGAAGAAGAAAATACCATTAACGGGAAGAATTATGCAGAATTTTTGGATTATTCGAACGTCCCAATTTAGCAAAGCAAAATGTTTTCCCATCATGATATTGCACGAATTTCTTCAATCCTTCTTCTTTAATTGTAGTCATAAAATCACAGGAATTGCCCCTTCTTACGCGCTGTATTTACCAAGCGAATTGTTTGCCTTCCAAACTTGAGGAAATGCCTCGCTAGAAGGAGATATGGCTTTAAATAGTGAAGATATCGTTGGAATTGACGATTGTTTTGAAGGAAGGAAATCGCATTATGCAAATTGCATACAAAATTTGGGCTATAATTGAAATAAGGGTAGGCTGAGTTGAAAGGAGACTACACAGTGAAAAATGCTTCTCGTATGCCATATTATGTGCAGTTTGTTTGCTCCTTAAACCGCAAAGTCTTAAACGTGACATTTTATTATGAACTCAACTTCAGTAGATTTTAGGTTTAAGTGCACTTACTACAAGAATGAACTTTCAAGGTAGTTTTAGCTATGATTTCTAACTAACTAATAATATTTTTCTCAGAATTCCTTTGGAAAATATCAAGTTCGTCTATCGAATTTTCCTTACGTTCAAAAATAATCCTTGCACAAATCCTCAGAAATAATCCACGAACATTCTGTAACTATCTACGAATTATAGAATTGTACTCCGAGAAACCACTTAAAGTTAATTAACTCGTTTTGTTAAGTCAAATTGCAATTGCTCAATTCAATCTGTTATGCGATGGTCTTAGCATATACCGATATAGATGAAAGTATTCAAATTCTGAAAATTACCTACCTTACAATATTCACTTTTTACAGAAAGGTTTATGGAGTGTGCAAGGTGAGGACGGGACCACATAGTGGTAATTCCAGTATAAGTTCATATTATTCTCCAGCTATCAACCCCGAAATTAATGTTCATTCACATCGAAAATGTGAATGGAATGGGTGTTTAGTCATGTATGATCTAGAAAATTTCATTCAGAAGAAACCGTCAGCTGCAGGACGAAAAGGTAAGTAACAAGAGAAAGAATAAGGTTCTGATAATAGGGTTATACAGGCTCATGAACTCTTATGTGAAGAGAAGGTGATAGTGGGATACTAAAGCACTGACGTAAGGGGTTTCTGAGGATATTATATTACTCAAAAGGCAGCCACTGAAATATTCTCACAAGTGCTTTTCCTGGTCGCATACAGAAATATATATATATAATAGATTGGGTGCCATGGCAATATACTTTCCATAAAAAATATATTTCAATACTTATGAACGTTTTGAGGAACACATAGGCACAAAGTGATATGCTTAAGAAAAAACGTATTCAATAAAAAAATATTTTTGTTGCCTAGGGAGCTACCAGCAGTGTTGGTATTAAATAAGATTTCAGGTAATTTGGATCAAATACCGACGGTGTCGTTGTTATAGTCATCAGTAGCGCATAGCTGTTGCCATCATCATCATTATCGTCATCATCACCACCGTCATCGTCATCATCATCATTACTTACCCTGAAGGCCCTCAGTCACACAATGCTCTACCCTACCACTAACGTAAGATGTTGAAATGTTGACAAATTCTCCTCAGTTTGGAGATTTCTGAACATAGCAGAAATAATAACGAAGTGTTGAAAATATTCCAGCATCTCAGATAACGTAATCGTTTTGTGTGTTATGATTTAAGAAGGCTGCGAAAACTCTAAATTTATTGTCTCGTCGTCCATATATAAATGAATACTCACATTTTAGATTGATTCAGTAAGATTTTTATATTTAGACTGAAGAAGAGTTCTCCAAGAATCGAATACTGAGAAGTACCACAAATAATTGAAAGAGAATTCGAAAATTTTTCATCACTTCAGAAAATCCCATACGATCAGTCACATAAGTAGTTTGATACTAATAAAGTAACGCTGTGTAATAAATCTTAGTTGCTGGTTGCCTCAATAATTTCTTAAGAATCTTATTGTAATAAACAATATCAAACACTATAAACCGTTACAGCCAAAGATTTGTTCATTTGAAGTGAATACCTATTCATATCAGCTTCAAGTAAGTGAATACAATAGTCCGGCCTAAGAAATATGTTTTTTTTTTAAAAGATAATGTTAAATAAGAAACGGTTCTTATATATGTATCATGATAAAGTACAACATGTTTAGAATCAACCAGAAAATAATTGTCGCGGAAAAATGTTTTGAAATATACTTTATATATTTTTAAAAAAAATGTGTAAATGGCCATATTGCCAAACGGTGTTGGCAATATGGCCATATATGAAAAATTCTGTAATTATAAAAAAAACATGCTTTCCTGCATACAGTATATTATTACCATATGTTAATTAATTGCAATAATTAATTATTGGTTATCAAGTTAAAATCAATTAGTATTTCAAATTCGCCGCCAACTGTAAGTTTTTTCATGTTTCTTAATTTGTTGTTAATCTATTACAATACTGTATTCAATCCCATTTATAAAATAACTTGTCTAGGGTAGTAGAGCTAGAAAATTCTCTGTAGCCGACATCCGGCATTCTCATTGTCAGAACAGCATTGCAGAAGTCAACACAATAAAATAATTGCATTGGAACAAGTTTAATTTTTAATTTTCTAACCAAGTCCCGTAGTTTGGAATTTCGTTTGGACACACATCGTTTTGGTAAATCGGTTCCTAAAAACTATTAGGAACACAACACCATAGATGGCACAAGAACTAGATGTCGCATCGCATGGATAGTGCATTTTGGAATGGACCATAACATGTTTTAGAGCGTGCCGAAAGCAAATGTTTTTATAATAGCAGTTTTGTATACATTTGATCGAGTTCGACAACACTTCAGATACAAAAACATATGAATCACTCGACGTATACAATATTTCAAATGTTGTGGTCCATTCCGGAAGTTTGTATACTTTTTTGGTACTGCATGAGACATCTAGCTCTTGTGGCATCTATGATATTACGTAAGAAAAATAATAAGAATTATTATCATTATTATTCGCAAAATGGGAAAATAAAAATGTCTTTGTTTTCCTTGGTTAAACCCATACAATACTCATGCTCGGAATGCACCTATTTCTCGCTTTACTAGACATAGCTCTAATAATTCACACTAATAAATTTTAGAAAAGTAAAAAGTTATCATGTTGACAATACAAGAAAACGCGTGCTAGCCATATGCCAATGTGCATATTGCCAAATCTGCATGGTGGCCATATTGATGCACATAAAGTAAAAACTAAGTTAGGTTATGTTTTCACCTAATGCTTTACTGCAAATCAATCCCTTTTTACCACACCTTTTATATTAAAAAACTTACTTAGTAAATATTAGAACTGCGTTTTAAAAAAAAAAGGATTTTCGCTGACACTACTCGCTGAGCGCTATCTACTAAATCGATTTGCAGTTTACATATTACAGTCGCATAATGGCTAACTATGCGTGACAATATCCTGTCACCTATTGTGAAATAACCAATCTACCCCAAGGAACAATTTTAGCAGCTATAATATGGTTGCAAAAATTAGATCTGTGTATTAAAAGGGCTTTATAATGGATTCACGCGGCTAAATTGCTTTGTAAAAGTAAGTTACAAAATTTGCTTTTTGGTTTTTGACACTAAAATGTTTTATAATGCAGTGTTAGGAAAGATTTCCGAACTAGGTATAAAACTGTTTGGATTCGAGAGCTAATTGGTTATATAATGGTCTTATAGTGGTCTGCAATGCCATTTATCTTAACTTTTCGACCCAGAAGTTCAATGATGGAAGTCACACCGCAATTGCCCATATAAATACTTTTTATAAAAAGTTAATGTGAATTATATGGTGGCAAGATTTCTCATTGCACTTTGAAAGCTATCGTAAAGCATCGGAAAACTGCATTGAGAGCCATATAACATTTTATTGTCGACAGCAAATCAGTAGCATGAGTAGCAGTTATAAAACAATTCAGCTATCCTGAAGCACCATTGGAAACTTTTTAAAACTTGGAAACTATTTTGTTTTAAGCAGATTCTGAGAAGACTTTAATAAAACAATAGCAATATCTATAAAATTATTTCGCATCATGTCATATTCTAATTTCCGAAATATTCTGAGAGAGAACCAATTACTTGGGATATTACTACATAAAATTTTGTCTAACATTCCGTTCTCCCTCAGAGTTTAACTGCGTCGCATAACTCTCCCAATTATCCTGATCGTAATTCCAGAAGTGAATTCGACATTTTTGTTTATGATGAAGGTTTAGAAATAAGAGATAACTAGTCTGTAAAATTGGATGACATTACAGACCTCCTGCATTAACGAAAATAATTTAAGCGATGATAGTGGTATGAAGATATAAAAAATGAAAACGATAGCAAGAAATGGAATTTTGTTTCTTTCGGGATATTAATGAATCAAAAATAATTTCCTTAAATATCAACATTGACGGAATATAGAAGAGTATAGAAGAGCTCTAAAGAAGAATTTAGGCCTATTATTTTAATATCCATGAAATATTACTTTTTCATCCTAGCCTGGAATAAGTGCTACTTACAGTAGAAAGAACAAGCCTGGTGATTTAAAGACATTTCTGTCTCCATTTGTTGATGAATTACAGGAAATTTTGGAAAGGCATTGATATCAATAGAAAGAAAAATAAATGTGGGATGGCAACACTCACGCATACCTGCCGAACACACATATTCCCTAAGCCAGCGCGTAGAGGAGGAAAAGCCGCAGCTATTCTAGTCAAACACAAACTTTACAAAACCTGGATAGAGTTCAAAAGGAACTCATTAATGCTTTTGACATCAAAGTAAACACGCAGAGGTTCACAGGCTTCCATTATCAGCAGACAAGCGAGCTGATGAAAGCTTTCTAGCATACTTTCACCGTTTATCCCAACTGGGAGATCGGGGTACAGTCGACAAAGATTCTCTCATCGAGTACATGATAGAGGCATTAAGGATAGGCCAGAGGACAAAGTTATATTGTACGGCGCTAATACTTTCCTGGAATTCAAAGAGAAATTGAGACTATATGAACAGTTTAAAAAACATAATAGCGTACCTGAAAAGCAGGTAACCGAAAATACCAATAATACAAAACAAGTAAAACAGAAACGACCTTTTATAAAATGTGAATACTAATGCAAACCTGGTCATACACAGAATATATACAGACAAAAGAACTACAAGTGTTACGACTGTGGATTAATGGGCACAAAACTTCTGACTGCCCAACAAAAATAGCTAAACAGCCAGCAACAACCCAGAAAGAGGCAGCAGTCTGTCAGAATACCCATTTGAAGCCGACAATGTACAAACGAGTGGTTATGGAAAACCTAGTTACAGAAGGACTCTTGGATACTTGAAGTGACCTCAACCTACTCAGAGAGGATACAGCAGCCTTAGAAGAAAGCCAACACTAACCGAATAACTAGTGCCCTTATTTGGGTTAGGCAACCAAACAATATACACGAAAGGATTCGCTAACTTTAAGCTCACATTGGACGACCAGCAATTCGAAACAGTGCTGCATATCATAGGCTCCGACGTACTATCTATGAAACTGATACTTAGGAAGGAGTTTTTACAGCAAGCAGATATGATCGTCTCATCATCCTAAGTACAGATCCGAAAAGCACAGCCGGAATCGAGATTTGAACAACATCTTATGGCAATCCAAATCTACAACGACGTCTGCAAGTTACCGGATGAAGTGGAAATACTCAAATAACAGTATAAACCAAATTTAGACCAGAAGTGTGATATAGAAACGGCTATCGTATTAGCGGACGACATCCCTATCGCGCAACAACCGCGCCGTCTACGATCAACGGAAAAGCAGATTGTTCAGCAACATATTGAAGAATGGCTTTCACAAGGGATTATATCTCCCAGCAAATCTAATTATATGAGCCCTGTAGTCCTCACAAAAAAGAAGAATGGAACTATTCGACTTTGTGTGGACTATAGGCAATTGAACAACAGAATTGGTAAGGAACTTTTCCCTATCCCGAATATGGAAGAGCAGCTAGACTAGCTACAAGCGGCCAAAGTCTACACCACACTCGACTTGAAGAATGGATTCTTCCATGAGTTCAAGAAAATAAACAGCATTCGGTTGTCACATGGGTGTGTTTGAATTTAACAAAACACGGTTCGGTCTATCCAACTCCCCGTGTTCATTCCAAAGATACATCAACCACGTCTTCAAGGATCTTCTTCTTCAAAACATTATAATGCTGTATATGGATGATATCATCATCCTATCAGAAAATGAACAAGATGGGTTGACTCGCCTTAAGGAGGTACTTAGGATAGCTGCATCTAGTGGCCTGAACATCAACTGGGAAAAGTGCCAGTTCTTGCAAAGAAGAGTGGAATTTCTAGGCTATATAGTAGGAGCAGGTACGGTTAGAATTTCTGATCAAAAAATTTCAGCAGTTCTTAACTATCCAGACCCAAAAACTGCCAGAAAACTACAGAACTTCCTCGGACGGAGTGGATACTTCCGTAAGTTTATCATGAATTGCAGTACTATAGCTTATCCACTTATAGAATTACTGAAACAGGAAAAGAAATTGGTAATTGGAGAAAAACAAAAAGTTTTGGCCAGCAAACCAACCCTACATTTATTTAATTATTCATTACCGACAGAATTGCACACAGACGCGTGCAAAGAAGGCCTTGGTGCAATGATACTTCAGCAGTCAACAAAAGATCAGAAGTGGCACCCAGTCTATTACTATAGGCATAAAACCGCGGAAGTAGAAAAAACTACACAAGTCATATGCTTGAGACCTTATCGATTATAAATGCAATAAAGAGATTCCGTCCTTATTTAATATGTATTTCGTTCACAATCGTCACCGACTTTAAGGCATTCAAACAGACAATGGCCAAGCAGGAGATTTCACCGATGATTGCAGGCTGGGCATTAATGCTTCAGGACTGTAAGTAAACTATCGAACATCGCTCAAGCGACAGGTTAAAACGCGTCGATGCACTTAGCCGTTCGCCAGTTATGATTATAACGACCGTTTCATCATGGATTAAGAATGCGCAAGAATCAGATGAACGCATACACAAAATCAAGCGAACGTTACAACAAGGCCCAGTAAGTAACTATACAATGACAAATGAAGTCCTATATAGGTGTGTAAAAGGAGGATACCTCGCAGTGATTCCAGATAACATAGCAGAGCAACTGATACGGCAAGTTTACGAAAGCAATGGTCACTTTTCAGTAAGAAAGCTGAAGAGAGTATGATATTACAAACCTAGACACTAAAATTGAAAGTCGTTGCAAGAATTTTGTCCTTTGTTTACTTTCAGATATGAAACGGGGGAAAAAGGAAGGTTGGCCAAACCCCATTTCGAAGGAGGACGGACCCCTTCAAACCTATCATCTTGATCACTTAGGTCCGATGACGAATACAGACAAAAACTATAAATACGTGTTTGCAGTAATCGACGGATTTACCAAATTCTACTGCCGAGGTTATTAAAAACCTCAAAACGCAACAACAAATTTTCGGAAATCCATCCAGGCTGATCACGGATAAGGGTACAGCATTTACAGCATTTGACTTCTGTCGTGTCCCATAAGCAATCCAATAAAAAACAATTAAATATCCATAAACTTTATAAAAACTCGCGTAATTCCAAGATAATACTTTATTTTTACTAAGTTAATTCTACTATAATATTACTCAGTGGAGTTATCACTCCGTCGCCGATACTTGTGTTATTACCACTCGAATTACAACTGATCTGAACTAATTGAACACCGAACCGTTATATTTAATCAAAACAAACTTCGAACTACGCAACCCGATCTACCGAATCGACCGTGCTCACCTCCATTCAACTAGGCGGAAGCGACTCGACCCAGTGACCAGCGCAATACCTTGCAATCATAATTACAAAGTATTACGTTAATCACTCCCGACAGCGGGAGCCCCCAATACTGCATGTAAACAGTGAGCCCAGCTGAGTATTTCACTATGCGAAGTGAATTACTTAACCATGACTCAATGCCCAGTTACATACAGCAGTTGATGTGACAGTTTTCAAGTAAATAATTCTCAATCGCCAGGCATTTTACTGTGCGAAGTAAAATGCTTAGTTATTGCAAATCGTATAATAACTTGTACACTTGCTGCTAGCTCGAGTCGTGAAGTCATAATTCCACCAATTGAATATTGGGTCACGACATTCCTCCCCCCTGAGAAAAACTGATTCCCAAGAGGAATCAGATCGGGGTGCTCGGTTAGGTTACAATATCTAACTTAACTAATTTATACAAAAACTAAAGTACCTACAATATTCCCTAGCATCTAAACAATTTTTATAACTATGGTTCGATTTACATTCTTTTACGTCATTTTTTATCTCACTTATTATTTCTCTTTTCATTTTATTTTCACCTTCAATCTCTTTTTTATTTTCTTCTCGTACTTAATTATTTTTTTTATTTTTTTTTTTTAATTTCTGTCTTATACTCTATTTCCTTTAGTTTTTCTTCACATTCGTGTTAACAAATATTTTGTTTTTATTTCTATATTCTATTATCTTTGTAAATAAAAATACCCTACTTGTTTTTTTTTTACATGAATTTTACCTAAAATTACTGCATACATAAGTACCTATATAATATATATATTTATCATTTTTAATTATTAGGCTTATACTCCTTGTACATTACCTTTGTCTTCTTCACAACATATTTTGTTTTATTATTTCCTGATAACATTTTCTTCTTTTCTGTTTATCTTGCTTTCTCTAAACAGTTTCATGGCTAGTTTTTAAATAATAATCTGACAATTTTTATTTTCATTTTCGTATTTGCTCTCAGCAGAAAAGGATTGATACAATACATTCTTATAAATTTTGTACTCATCTTTCTGTTAATATAAACAAGCTTCCCATATCCTACTCCTACATAGCTACCTTAATTTTTACATTACTTACAAATTTACTACTTCGCTTAATATAACTCTACCTTGACTTCACGCTCTTTAATACAATAAAAACCTTAAATTTAGTGTAGTCACTCCAACTGTTGTTCATACTGGTGGAAAGGTATGGTCTGGATTCGCTGTAAAGGTGATAAAGGTCGAACCCGATGTCTGCTTCGACTTGCTGCTGTTCTGCATTATGAATTTGGAGTGTGTTGCCCTGTAGTGAGTAGAACATCTAGTATGTTGCTGTTGGTCTGAGCTTGCTGTTTCTCTTATTAAAGATGTTTTACACATATCTCATGCCAGTGATTTTGTGCTACACTTATTTCAGCTTTTGTAATATTAATACATATTACATACATATTTACATCTTGTAGTGTAAAATTTTTCGACTTTCGCCTAGAACTTAGGACCGACTAACTCGTGATCAACCACTGTTCACACGAAACCCTTCTCCAATTCAGTACTCCAAGGTCTCATTCGATTATTTGCTACTACCACCAAGATCTGTACCAATGGCGGCTCCATGCAGGTTTACACCGACCGTGCTCACCTCCATTCAACTAGGCGGAAGCGACTTTGACCCAGTGACCAGCGCAATACCTTGCAATCATAATTACAAAGTATTATGTTATTCACTGCCGACAGCGAAGCCCCCAATACTGCATGTAAACAAACAGTGAGCCCAGCTGAGTATTTCACTATGCGAAGTGAATTACTTAACCATGACTCAATGCCGAATTACATACAGCAGTGGATGTGCCAGTTTTCAAGTAAACAATTCGCAATCGCCAGGCATTTTACTGTGCGAAGTAAAATGCTTAGTTATTGCAAATCGTATAATAACTTGTACACTTGCTGCTAGCTCGAGTCGTGATGTGATAATTCCACCAATTGAATATTGGGTCACGACTCTTCGAACAATTCTGTTCGAATAACAACATAACACACATGCTGACGAGAGGTGTACCCCGAGCCAATGGACAAGTCGAAAGGCTTAACCAAATCATAATCAGCGTACTAACCAAACAGGGAAAACAAGATCCCAAGAAATGGTCTCGTCACCTCCCAACAGTATAAGTAGCGATTAATAGTACATACCAGCGCTGTATAAACCGAATACCATTCGAAGCTCTATTTTGCATACCAATGAAATGGAAGGAAGACTTAAAAATGTTAGAATTTCTGAACGAAGAACTACTGGATAACCTGGACGAACAAAGAGAGCAAATTCGCCTTGACGCAAAAAAAAAACAAATATACCAGATACAACCTGAGAATCGAACTAACTACAATAAGATAGCTAAAGTACCATATCGTTACCGAATTAGCGTCCTAGTGATGATAAGGCGTACCCAGTTTGGCACTGGCCTCAAGCAGAAAGGACATTTTCTCGGACCCTACAAAGTAGTAGGTGCAAATTCAAATGACAGGTATGAAGTAGAAAAGCAGACAGGTGGAGAGTGACCCTGGAGAACATCTTCTTCAGCCGACAATATGAAAATATGGATACCGTGCTCATCCGTGTCGGAGGAATTGCAGGATGGCCGAAATGTGGGATGGCAACACTCACGCATACCTTCCGAACACACATATTGCCCAAGCCAGCGCGTAGAGCAGGAAAGAGCAGTCTGAGAAAAACCGTCGGGAAAAACAGATGCAGAATAGAGCCGTGCGCGTTTTCTTCACCAAATCGATCAATTACTTTAAATCATAGTAGTTTATTTTTTTTTCTCTAAGTTTAGTTGATTCATGTTTAGGCTAGTTTTTTAATAAATGAACTATCTTTGTGTAAACCCTAAAGCGTGTTATTTGTCAAAGCATCCTCACCCACATAAATGTTATATCATTACACCTATTAGAATATATTAGAATATAAATTAAAAAAAATTGATTGGCAATAAATATAATTGCATATATTTGAGGTAAATTTTATTCTCGACAATTTCAATACATTCTAATATATTTGCCATATATGACTAAACTTATAAAGATAAATACTTGTTCATTTATAGGATGATATCGCATACGAGCAAAATTACTTCTATACATATTTTACATGAGGAGAAAAGAATCACATATATTGTAAAAAGTGCAATAGCCACGTATAACAGATACATTTAAACCTCTAAAATATATGTATATGTAAATTTCGAGAACATTTTCACAGCAAATAATAAATCAGTTATATAAACTACTAGAATGTTTACGCAACACGCTTTTACAAAAGCTGGTTTTATCAGATGTTTTATATGTGCTCCTAGAGCGTTCCCGAGAGCAAATTAAGTATCGTGTAAAGGTTCTATAAAGTGGTTGCCGTTGCCTTTATACAGTGTGCCCAAATCGGCTTTATAGAGGATTTATAGAAACTGCAAGAACGTTATCAATACTAACGTTATAAAACGTAAAGTTTTATTAAAAGCTGTGAGAATACTCTTACAACTCTTATAACAGTTCAATTGTTCGTTGGGCGGCCAGTGGGCATTTAACCAACATGCGCATATTGTGTTCACCTGTATTAATTATAAATTTAAGCCAGGAATCAACACCGCAATATGACTCGTACTCACCAAGTGTGCCAGCTCTACGCAAGTTTTCCTAAAATTTGGGTATGGTGGATTGAACATCAATGAATAAAACTACATCTTAGCAGCATGGACCCGAATTTCGATTTAGCTTTATGGGATATTGTCGCAAAGAGAGCCTTCAAGCTCATTGGTAATAACTTGTCATCTAGACTAACTCGAGCACCGCAGCAATGTTGGATGCCTTTCGCACCTTTATTGCTGTATGCATGGTTAATGTTCCGATGAAATACCTAGTCTGCTCCCTTGTATATTAATTTCTCTGAGATATTTTCTGACATTACCTGACTTGTACCGAAAAGTGACTCTTTGGGTGGCTAAAGTTGGGCTCAGGGGCAATAAACAATGATCTGGCTCCTTCCTTTGCAAGGCAATCTGCAATTTTATTGCCCCAAATGCCTTCATATCATGGCACCCAAATCAGAGTGACCTTATTTCAGCTAGTTTCTTCAAGACTGTACGACAGCTTAAATTCAAAGGTATATGAATTTAACGCTTTAAGTCTGAGCTGTCAGTCTGATATTACATAAATGTTTTCTCAGCAAGCCATACATATATTTATATATAGTATAGCTAGCGGACGCACCTACGCCAATTCCTGATGTAGCTGGAGATAGAGCTAATTTACTAGGTTTGTTTCTAACATCTCCCCCGACAAATTTTCCATCTCAAAAATTGATTGGTCGGTCTGTTTTGCTTGAAGGGATGTTGATGAATGCACATCAGAACTTAGAAACAATCTAAATCTTGGCAGGCGTGAATACATTGCGTATTCTTCCAGCAGATCCCAACAACAGCGTAATCGCTTGGTTTAACGATAAGTGTAACCAAGCAATAAACGAGAAAAGTCTGCTTTTTGTGCCTATCAAGTGTATCCTTTGCCTGAAGTGAAACAAGTCTACAAGACTGCACGAAACAGCTGCAAGCCCATTTTCCATGAGAAAAAAATTTCTTTTTGACCAGAATGTTAGACAAAGATTTTTGGTAAGCCACAAAGGTAGCAAAGATTTCTGGCCCCTAGTCAAAACCATCAGGACCAACTTCAGCACTTCCTCTATACCTTCAGTACTAAATAATGGTGAAGTGGCTATTGACTTCCTGAATAAAGCTAATATTCTAGCTGCTAGATTCGCTTCACATTCTCGTCGTCCACCAATCTCGCAGACACCTGTTTTGCATCTCCTGTATGTATGTGTACAAGAGCTAATTAAATCCGTACCAGAGATGTATTCAAGGTCCTTAAAGAGATCAACGTCTCAAAAGCCCCAGGTCCTGATGGTTTCTCACTCTCATCCCTAGCTAAACCTCTGCGTAAACTATTCTACTCTACTTATTCGACAGAAAAATTTCCAACTTCTTGGAAACAAGCCCACGATCAGCCTATACCCAAGAAAGGGGAGGGTAGCGATATCTCAAATTATCGACCAATTGTAATCACTTCGATTCGTTCAAAGCCTTTTGAATATGTCATTAACTCCAAATAAAATCTAGAAACCAATCAATTCATCAACGATCGCCAATATGGCATCCGGAAGGGTCGCTCATCTGAAGAATTGCTGACTTTTCTTACAGAACGTTGGAATCGGAGTCTTCACAATTTTGGTGAGCTCAAAAGCGTTGTCCTAGATATTTCAAAGGCCTTTGATAGATTCTGGCACCCAGTCCTTTTAGCCAAACTTAAATCATATGGTTTCTCCTTTTCTCTTCTATTATGGATTGAAAGTTTTTTATCTAGTTGCCAAATGCGGGATGTATATGATGACGTTACATCATTACATCATCCTATTAATGCCGGTGTGCCCCAGGGCTCTGTTATATCTGTTTATCTGTTTTTCCTTACTTTCAATCTCATCCATAGTTATGCCGATGACCATACCCTTGATTTTGTTTACTGATTTGACACTCTGGCGCACTCCAGAAGGCGTGCCATATCTATCAACCGAAATTGCATGATAAGATCATTGAGTAACCATCTTGCCAATATCTCCGCTTGGGATATAGTGAATCGCGTCGAATTCAATGAATTTAAGTCACAAGGCAGTCTCATCTCTTTAACACTAGATCATAATTTATCCACTCCAGTTTCACGATACACCGTCATTATGAATTCTTGGCATTAACATTTCTAGTAAGTTAAGCTGGACAGCTCACATCTTTTCTGTTTCCAAGGAAGCATCGAAGCAGCATATCGACTCACTCGAGCACCGCCGAAATGTTGGATGCCTTTCGCTCCTTTATCGCTACATGCATCATCAATGTTTCGACGAAATATCTCGTCTGATTCCTTGTAGAATGATTCCTGGACGCAATGCTCGCGCTGCAAACCGCGCACATTCTTTTACCCTTCAAATTACATTTGGTCGTACAGTAAAATTCCGTGATGCATTTTTATCATCCGGCATACAATCTGCGAAGATGTTAGAGTGACATACATCAGCACCTCTGCCACTCTTCGCAAGTTCCTTAATTCCTTTTCCTATATCCTTCCTGCCATGCTGTGCTTTGCATCATAATATATATGTATGTGTATAAAAAAAATTAGGATACAATGCTACTGTCATCAGATGTTCCAGAACAAACGATTGAAAAAATTACATATGTTTTGGTATTCCAACACAATATGAGAACAAAAGTCTTCAAAATTTCTGTCAACTACAAAAATGAAAAAAGAAATACACAAACTATTTACCCGGAACAGCCAGAAAAAATGCACAAACCACCCGACATGAAATGTTTATTAATCAAGCGGGTTTGTGTGCACGCATAATACCAATCACCAAAAACTCAAACCATTAAAAACAAACATGAAAAATTCAATTTTCCATAGAATTTCTATTAAATTTTTCAACAGCAAAATCACTCACAATCAGTAGTCAAAATTCCATTTCACCAGGTTGCAGCTAACTAGCAATTCGTATATCCTAGCTGTAGCTATGTCCCATTTCAAATGCTTTTAACATTTGAATTTTTTATAAGTGTAAAAATAGGACGCCCAATCATGAAAACGTTCCGTAAAATTAGGAAATATTCAGGCAGAAATCTACCTGGTGGTATGGTGGTACATATCCATATGTAAATGGTCTTTTTAATGCCTTTTAACAGAAATGTTATCGTTCATGGAATAAATTTGTTTTAAGTTTTAACTGGCTTACGTGCTTGCACTGATTCATTATGTTTCGTTATTTTGGCCATATAGAAAATGGTGGAAATTTATTTGAAAACAATGATTCTCCTTTCTGGATGCGGGGAGAATGGATTTTATGCGCTAAAATATAAATTGCTTGTACATATAAATTATGTTGGAACGAATATACTCGATAAAGTCATGGAAGAGCATATCTAGATTTTATGTTAATTGTTAGATCAGACGAAATTACTATTATTATCACTTAGTTTTAAACGTTCGAGGACCCTAAGCAGCGCCATCAAAAAGGGTTCCAAACCTAAACATATTTTAGCTTTCCGCAACATAGAATTCGAAACAGTAAAAGATATTCATTAATTGATTATACGACTTTTCTGGAATATACAGGGTGTCCCAGACTAATACATATGACTAGATTTTGCCCAATAATCCTTCTCATCCAGCCAAGTAAAAATTTGTGTGGCATGGGGGGCAAAATGTCACCTACCGAATTACAGGGTGATTAGTAAAATATTCTCTTTTTATTAAGTACCCGATATCTTGAGAAGTATAGGGTATACGGTCTAACTTAAAGACAGAATTGTATGGAGAACCTTGGGGTCTTTCCTATGAATATTAAACCACCGCCTTACACCTCCCCACTTCAGAGATGCTCAAATTCAAAATTCCGGTATTCAATTTTTTTTACGAATTTAACGTACATACCGTTACTAATATACATTTTGGTTTAAGAAACTGTTTGGAAAATTTCCCCAAAAGACCGCATCTTTATTTACGATAGAAATTGTCGTCCCTAAACCTAGAGAACTTAAAAATTTAACGGTTTAATTAACAATATTCTGAGCATTAATTTAAAAGTAAAATAAGAAAAATTTAAAAGGATGCATTTTGAGATATTCAAGGATATAAGACATATTTATTATTCTTGTATTTTTTTCTTCAAAAAGGTATCCTTTTTATAATTTTCCTTAAAAAATTGTACTTCCCTCTCTAAAATAATCTAAAGATCATGGCTCTGTAGTAATTATCTATGGAATGAAATATTATTAAGATATCAGTGCTTATAATGTCAAAATATTACGGCAATGACATAAAGATAAGAAAAGAAAACTTTCAATACTTAACTGATATTATAACATAGTAAAGTGTGGTAAAATTGTATACACAATAATCTAGAAATTTACGTATTATTGATAAAAAGCGAAAATTCGAAACTTCACTTCACATTCCTAAATTCGACACGGCCACGGATCTGTCACCGATTTGAGACGAATTTAGCTTATTTTCACCTGAGAGTTATAATTGTTGAGTTTCGTTAACAAATATCGGGGAATAGTTGCCTATACAGAATATTTTCAGAGTGTACACAAAATAATACGACGAAATTTTTGTAGTTCTAGTTTGTTAGACACCCACCAATGTTCATAGGATTTTCTATACATTTTGGCTTCTATAGATATCTGTTTTACTGTACATAATTGCTAACGATCGATTAGTTAAATACGAATTTCATTGATAATATTGTTACGCGCCACAAAGTGATACAAGCGACATCTATTGGAAATGGAAACAACTTTAGGTTAGTGACATCCTAGTAAACTGGGTTTGGAGAATGGAATATTCAGGAAGGTTTTAGGATAAGTCGTAGAGTATAAATACGGCGCTGCTCACGTCCAGGAGGCGAGTATTATTTCAGACAGCGAAGTGAACGAAGTAAACTATTTGGATTGCGATAATTAGAAGTACAGTACTAGCGATAAATAAAGAGTTGATTTGATAATTATTTGTGAATTTGTGAGAGTAAACGGTAAAGTTAAATAAAGAAAGAACTTTTGAATTATATCTGAAATATTGTGTTTTAAATAACGAACTAAGGCCACGCTCGTAATAACTGGTGTCAGAAGTAAAATAAAATCGCGAAATAAAGTGGTGGCATTTGACTTTGAAATTCAAAGAGTGATTAATTTGGTGAAATCGTGTGAAACTTTCCTGCTTTAAGTGAAAATTCCGAAAGATAATTTTATATTAAACTGTGAGTGAATTATCAAAGTAATGGGACGCAAACTAGAGGAGCTTCGCATACAGGAATTGAAAGTGGAGTTGGGGAAGCGGTCATTGCAAACGACAGGTCTAAAGAATGTTCTACTCGAGCGACTTAGACAAGCTTTGATAGAGGAAGAAAAGAATCCTGAGACATACATTTTCGAGGAAGAATCAGAAACTGAAGAAGAGCCTGCGATGAACATAGAACAGCTTTTGGGTACTTTAATGACCAAAATGGAGCTTTCAACCCTGCAAGTGAAGAATGCTCTTGAGGAACAAAAGAATGCTTTTGAGGAACAAAAGAATTCTCTAGAAGCCCGATTAGACGAACAAAAGAATGCTTTCGAGGAACAAAAGAATTCTCTGGAATCCCGTCTAGATGAACAAAAGAATTCTCTAGAAGCCCGTTTGGACGAACAAAAGAATGCTTTTGAGGAACAAAAGAATGCTTTTGAGGAACAAAAGAATTCTCTGGAATCCCGTCTAGATGAACAAAAGAATTCTCTAGAAGCCCGTTTGGACGAACAAAAGAATTCTTTGCAGAATTGTCTAGAAACTTGTTTGGAGGAACAGAAGACTTTTCTTAAGAATTCATTAGACGAGCAAAATGTAAAAATTGAAGGAATCCAGCAGGAAGTGCTAGAAGTTCAACAACAAGTGTCGGAAGTACAACAAAATGTTACGGAGAAGCTTGACAACTTTAAAGCAGATTTGGAGATGATGAAGCATCGACAACCACGGCACGAAGGAATTGAAATATCCAATGCAGGCAGAATGAAACCTCCAATATTTGATGGACAAAATTCGTGGCATATTTTCAAGAGACAATTCGAGGCTGCTTCCGAAGTAAACGGATGGAATGATGCAGACAAAGCTACAGCTCTGGTATTAGCACTTCGAGGTTCTGCATCAGAGCTTTTACAAACTATACCGATAGAAAGGCAACGTGATTATACTTCATTAGTACAGGCGATAGAGTTACGTTATGGAGATGAACACATGCAGCAAGTATATCGCCTACAGCTACGCAACAGGATTCAAAAGCATGGCGAATCACTACAACAACTGCAGGCTGATGTGGAAAGATTAGCTTATCTCTCATACTCTAGCGTAAATGCGGATTTTCTTAATGAAGTGGCAACAGAAGCATTTGTGAACGCTATTGCAGATCAAAATTTACAACAAGCGTTGAGGCTAGCAGGAAAGAAATCAACAGCAGAAGCACTAGCCTATGCACTAGCGTATGAATCTGCCAGGCAAGCTTCTCGAAGTGCAGTACGAGTGAGAGAAATTTCGGTGGAGGAATGTACTTGTAATAGAATGCAGCCATCACAGAGCAATTCTTCACGCGGTATTCTGCGATGCTGGAATTGTAATAGACTAGGACACCTCCAAAGGGACTGCAGAAAACGCCGTCGAACAGAATCACCAGAAGAGGAGGACAGAACAGAATGCCAAAGATGTCGAGCCAGGGAGCAAGCTATTCGGGGAGAGCCTAGAAATCAAACACCGACTAGTCGCATCAGCTCCCCTGTTCAGCAGTCGAAAAACATGTAAAAACCAACTTCGGGGGCAGAAGTTGGTTGGTAGAGTCGACAGCCCCGAAGTCATCATACAGATAGCCCAGTTGAAGAGAAATAATAGCAGTCTTGTTATATATGGAAGTGTAGGGAAAAATGACTGCGTTGTCACTATCGACACTGGAGCTTCGAGATCAATTATTAGAGCGGATCTTGTCAAGAACAAATGGCTTCACAATACCACCAAATATTTACTAAGAACAGCAACTGGAGCCGCAGCACAAGTTTTTGGAGAAATAACTTTGGATATTCAACTAGGTGAACTACTATTTCCTCACAATTTCCTAGTTTCAGACATAATGGATGAATGCATCCTTGGAGTAGATTTTATGACCACATATAAAATAAATTTAGATGTCGGAGAACGAATACTCAAATATGGCAACATAGAAATTCCTATGAGACTACGAGGAGGAACAGATTATCCTGCAAAATTAAGGACGATGGTCTGTGAGAATATGACTCTCTCTGCATTCTCGGAGACGCTAGTATGGACAAAGCTTACTGATGACATCGGGACCTGCCGATTCTATCTGGTGGAGCCTAACCCTACAAAAGTAACATCGAACATCATCGTTGGTAAGACTTTAGTGAAGGCAGAAGGCGCAACATTAATTCCAGTCAGAGTGCTCAACACATCCGAAAATGAGGTACAACTAAAAGAAGGTGCTATAATTGGAAATTGTGAGCCTGTTTATCAGATTGTTAATTTGGAAAATGGTAGTAATATTAAGGAGGCGATACGTATACCAGCTACTACTCAACAGGTTCAGAAACTTCTTTCATCTGGTGCCTTAAGTGAACAGCATTACAACGATGCCAAAGATATGATCGATGAATTTTCGGAATTATTTGCAATGAATGATGATGATTTCGGCAAAACAAATCTTGTCCAGCATCGGATCAATACAGGAGATTCTAGGCCCATTCGGCAACCACCACGAAGACTACCATTAGCCAAACAACCAGAAGTTGCAGATATGATAAATTCCATGAAAGAACAAGGCATAATTGAGGAATCTAACAGCCCTTGGACATCGCCAGTTGTTTTGGTCAGGAAAAAGGATGGCAGCACCCGATTCTGTGTGGACTACCGCCAACTAAATAATGTAACAAGAAAGGATAGCTATCCGTTACCAAGGATTGATGACACATTGGACACCCTTTCCGGAGCGCAATGGTTTTCCACATTGGATTTGAAGAGCGGTTACTGGCAAGTGGAAATACATCCCGAGGACCGAGAAAAAACTGCTTTCTCAGTTGGAAGTGGCTTATGGCAATTCAAAGTTATGCCATTTGGATTATGTAATGCTCCAGCCACATTCGAACGACTCATGGAATGTGTTTTACGAGGATTAACCTGGAAAACATGTCTTGTCTACTTAGATGACATAATTGTGATCGGAAGGACATTCGAGGAACATAAATACAACTTACGGGACGTACTTCAAAGACTGAGAGATGCGAAACTGAAGCTCAGTACGAATAAATGTGCTCTATTCAAGAATGAAGTAAAATATTTGGGGCATATAGTTTCATCACAAGGAGTAAAAACTGATCCAGAGAAGATAAGAGCTGTGAAAAATTGGCCTGTTCCAAAGGACAAACATCAATTAAGGAGTTTTCTTGGATTAGCTACCTACTACAGGCGATTCGTAAAAGGTTTTGCAGATATAGCAAGGAGCCTACATCAACTTACAGAAAAAGGAAAGCCGTTCATATGGTCAGATAAATGTAACGAGAGTTTTGCACATTTGAAGCAACAGCTCTGTGGAACTCCAGTGCTTCACTATCCAAAGCTGGGAAAAACTTTTATATTGGACACGGATGCCAGCAATGTAGGTATTGGTGCAGTGCTATCACAGGAGGAGGATGGTCAAGAGGTGCCAGTAGCTTATTTTAGCAAAGCACTCTCAAAATCAGAGAGAAATTATTGTGCTACAAGGAAAGAGCTACTTGCCATTGTAAACTCAACCAAGCATTTCCATAAATATCTCTACGGGCAGAAATTTATCCTCCGCACTGACCATGCAGCGCTTAAATGGCTTTTGCAGTTTAAGAACCCTGAGGGGCAAGTGGCGAGATGGATAGAGCGACTCCAAGCTTATGACTTTGAAATCCAACACCGAAAAGGACGTATCCATGGAAATGCAGACGCCCTTTCACGACGTCCATGCAAAGTTGAATGCAAACATTGCGTTCGGCTAGAAGAAAAAGAAACAAAAGCAACAATACAGCTGATGACGGTGGAACCATCGACAGGTTGGAACAACGAGAGCTTGCGAAAAGCTCAACGGGAAGACCCAGACATAGCACCTATTCTTGCTTGGAAAGAAGACATGGAAAGACCACAATGGCAAGATATCTCGGAGAGGAGTGAGAAACTGAAGAGCTACTGGGCTCAATGGAACTCTCTTCACGTTGAATGTGGTATATTAAAGCGCAAGTGGGAATCAACTAACGGCGAGTCATTCCGAATGCAAATAGTCGTGCCAGCATCCCAGGTCAAAGATGTCCTAGAAGAAATGCACAGTGGATCATCTGGAGGACATTTGGGGGTGAATAAAACAATTTCCAAAATACGTGAAAGGTTTTATTGGTTACATATGCGAGAGGATGTTGAGGAATGGTGCCGCAGATGCACTATCTGTGCTTCTTGCAAAGGACCACCACACAGAAGTAGAGGAGAAATGCATAAGTATAATGTAGGAGTCCCATTTGAAAGGATAGCCGTAGACATCGCTGGACCTTTTCCAGAAACAGATAACGGTAACCGTTATATATTAGTTGCTATTGACTATTTCAGTAAATGGCCCGAAGCTTATGCAATCCCTAATCAAGAGTCTACCACAGTAGCGGATCAAGTAGTAATGAATTGGGTCAGTAGATTTGGTGTTCCTCATGAACTTCATTCGGACCAAGGACGGAAATTCGAATCACGGACTTTCCAAGAGATGTGTAAAATTCTGGGAATAAGAAAAACCAGAACAACTCCTCTGCATCCACAATCTGATGGCATGGTAGAGCGCTTCAACAGAACATTGGTCGAGCATCTAAAGAAAGTAGTCGACTATCACCAACGCGATTGGGATCGACATATTCCCATGTTCTTAATGGCCTATCGATCAGCTGTACACAACACGACCGGACAAACTCCAGCAAAAGTGATATTCGGAAAGGAGATGCGTTTACCTAGCGATCTCAAGTTTGGTACACCCAGAGGTGAACAAAAGTTACCAGACGATTATGTATCGGAACTTAGACAACGATTAGCTGATGTACACGAAGTCACGAGAGCAAAATTAGCAATAAATACCGATCGGATGAAGACCCGATATGACTTACGTGCTAACTCAGCAGGATTTAATGAAGGTGACCTTGTTTGGCTGTACAACCCGAAACGACGTAAGGGACGTTCTCCCAAATTACAACAACACTGGGAAGGACCGTATTCAGTAGTGACTAGAATAAATGACGTAGTATATAGGATTCAGCGGGGTACAAGAGGCAAACGGAAAATCGTTCATCTAGATCGTTTATGTCAATACTGCGAGCATCAAGACCGTGGATCACCTGTTGTTCGGGACGAACAATTTTAAGAAGGGGGCAGTGTTACGCGCCACAAAGCGATACAAGCGACATCTATTGGAAATGGAAACAACTTTAGGTTAGTGACATCCTAGTAAACTGGGTTTGGAGAATGGAATATTCAGGAAGGTTTTAGGATAAGTCGTAGAGTATAAATACGGCGCTGCTCACGTCCAGGAGGCGAGTATTATTTCAGACAGCGAAGTGAACGAAGTAAACTATTTGGATTGCGATAATTAGAAGTACAGTACTAGCGATAAATAAAGAGTTGATTTGATAATTATTTGTGAATTTGTGAGAGTAAACGGTAAAGTTAAATAAAGAAAGAACTTTTGAATTATATCTGAAATATTGTGTTTTAAATAACGAACTAAGGCCACGCTCGTAATAATATAATTAAATTCCATCAATGAGGGCAATTATAAAACACGACGAAAAGCTTTCAAAGATAATTAAAAAACGCTTTTCAATTTAAATTTTAAATCTGGCCTAATTTACTGAATTCAAATTTTTCTTTTCATTTAAAAATATTTTAAAAAGTTTTCTCATTATTAAAACTATTTTCAAGAATTCAGCCTATGCTTTTCCTTGACATACCTATGCTGTTATGAAAATTACATTGAAAATAACAGAGTGCATTAGCATTAGCAATTTTCCAAAAAGCATTACCTATTTTTGAGCAGTCGGCGAAATATTTACCTTTTTTTTTGCACCAGAAGACCGGAAGAGAATTTTCATTTTTGTTTTATTCATTCTCAGAGTCATAATAACAGAATAAAAAAAAATAGAAAAATTAAGGCGGTGAAATCAAGAACACAATCCTGTTGAAATATTAATGAGCAAAAAATAGGGGTGGGAGGAGTTTTATGAATATTCTTCTTATTTTTTTCTACAATTTCGTAGTATGCACTAAAAAAAAAATAGGTATACTGTAGAGAACCTTGAACTAGTACGTATGTATAATACAAGCAACAGCAACAACAAAATAAAATTTTCGTGTAAATTTAGATGTTTCCTAGTGGATATTTCTTTCAGTCTCCAGCTGTGAACGTGTCATCCCAGGAAAAGTACAAGTCTCGAAAAATTTAATTCTGTTGCTCTATATTTGTCTGCTGCCGAGCTGGAGAGTCCTCCTCACTCAGGGCAAGAGCCCACACAGAGGGTTCATTTAGGATCAAGTAGGCATCAAGGACGTAAAATGATTTACATAATAATTTGCCGCTCCTCCACTCCCCATCAGAATAGGTTTTTCGACCGCTGTCCATTTTTATTTAAACACAGGTATAATGTGGAGGCTAAGTCTGAATCTCCTAAATTTCCAATCGACAAAAAAAAATTTTAAATCGACCATTTTTTGTACCCAGAGCTGACTTTTAGGGGGCTTTATCCTGTTATTCCCACCCCGATGAAACAGGGAACAAATTTCATGCTTACCTGTACTTTGTTTGTTTTTTGTAATTTCCGCCCTTTTAGATTGCAGGAGGTGAATTAATGTTTCGTGTAGAAAACAAGGTACAAATTTTTTTTTTTGATGATCCCTGAAATGACTGGACCGTACCGGACCTACCTTGATTGGTTGTGAATGAATTTAATGAGGTCTAATGATGGTGGGCAACTTCCGGTTTATACTTTCTTTTATGTAATCATTTTAATATTTCTGACTATCGCATAGCTGTTATCGTGATTTATTGATGGAAAACTCCGTTCTACATGAAATGAGTTGTTGGCTTTTCTCTTTAAGTGAAAAATGTTTTGTGGCTCGGACGTTGCACTGTTAAATAAGGTTGTTCTGATGGAAATTTATTTGTACTCATCATGCAATAATTTATATGTGTGAAGTATGTACATTAAAGTCTGTCATAAATTTTCGTAGCTGATTTAGTTGTTCATTATTAAAGATTTTTTTTTTGTCAAACATGCTCTTAATGCTTTTGGTTGCAGTATGTATTACTCGCATTATAATGGGATTATTCAAAATATTCTCTACAACTTTAATCCTCTAGAATAATACGGGTTCGGTATTAACTACAGTTGAAAGTTGCGTACTGTTTAATTTTAATTCGGTTTTACATTACTGGTTCGAATGAAACACGGTTGATCAAATTTAAGAAAAACTTTATTAATAATTTATTGGTGGTTGTTAGGTGGGCAGATTTCAAACAATTGTTTTTTTTTCTGTTAATTTTGTCTGTCAATATGAAAACAGAATACTAGATATTTATTCAATATGGTTGCCACTTGTAGTTTATAATATTCGGGTTGCATTGTGCCTCCTTTATTTATGGGAATCTCTTCTTCTAAGCAATCCCTTGATCCACCTTGTTTCTCTAAGGAAACTCCGGGCTCCTGGCTCAGAGAAAAGGTATCTATATATACTTTTATACCCTAGATGAAATCTATAGGGTATACTAAGCAGGTCATTCCCTTTGTAACGCACAGAAATAATGCTGGTAGAGCAAAATGGGTTGGACACCCACGTATAATATTAAAAGTTATTTTGATTTTTGCATGCCCATCTGTCTGCCCGTCTGTCCGTATTTTCGTCTGCATGTCTGGCCGTCCTAACGATAACTCGCGAACTTGCGAGTGCTGAAATGTTGTACTCTCGCTTTTAGGGTTGCCATACAAAAATGTCGATCTTCACTATATATTTTGGCACTGCCCACAAACGTCGACGTAGAGAGCTGAAATATTTGGTACATGGTGTTTTCATAGCAATAGTAAATAATGTTGCGTTTATGTACAAAACTTTCGTTTCTCACTATAGGTATATTTGGAAACTACCTGAGAACGCGTCGACGTGGAGAACTCAAATTTTGCACATGGGATTTTCATTGCAAATACAAGTTCAAAAATGAACTAAATCGAGTATTCCCTTCTTGGTGTTGCCATACCAAACTTTTGGTTTTCACTTTATTTAACTTTTATGTTCATCATTATACAGGGTATAATTGGCTCGAAATATAACAGGTATCCCGCTTGACCCACCGATGAGTAGCCTTATCGTTCCTTATAGTTCCGATCTTGACTCTCACATATGATATTGCATCCATTTCTGCACCCGGTTTTATTGCCCTTCATATTTATATAGCCAGGAGCCCAGAATAGAGTAACCTTATAAAAATCTCTTCTAGGCTGTCATTGCATAACTGTACCAGATTTCATTTTACCATCACTAGAGGTTAGAACACTAACTTGGGCGTGTGTTACTAAATTGGAATGTCTATACTCCACACTCTGTTTAATCAGCGATCAGAGAAGGTCTCATCAGCATGGCTATTCATTGATCGCTTACCATGGAATGGTAGATGGCACAAGAACTAGATGTTGCATCCCATACTAGAGCAAACTCCACAGATTTTATATGGCTAATGATATTTTGCTGAATGGATCACGACATGAAAAATGATGGAACGTTGAGAGATTCGTACTTGCTCACATCTGCCGCGTTGAGGAGCTCGATTAAATGTATAGAAAACTTTTGATCTCGGTACACTATAAAAGACGTTGTAGTCCATGTCCATTCCAGAATATATATATCCATATATATATCTGCATACTATGCTCTGATATACCATACGATACCTTGTTTTGTGGCATCCATGCTAATATATAATTGCGCTTTTTAAAAAGTAGGTGATAGCAAAACTTTTTTGTAATTTTTTAATTAGGTGAAGGTGGATTCTTTCCGCCATTACTGGTGGTCGAAAAACTACCGTTTAACTTTTATTCTAGGCGATGACATCTTCTACATTTTTACACAAAACTGCTTAACGCTGCATATGAGTGATTGATTAAATTGATTAAATATAAAAAAAACTCTTGACATTACTACTTGAAAGTCTACATTTCAGCAACTAAAAAACATTTCATTTGAAATTGCTAAAATTATTACTTTTTACGGGGTGTTTTAAAAAATAGCAGATTTCGGGTAGAAAAGGCAGCATTACACTGTAAATATCTGAGCGCGTGTTAAAGAGCTAGAAATGCACACATTTTGCTTCAATTGGCTTGATTTTAATCTTAGCATAGCACTTTTACAAAAGGGAGCTCTCCTTTTAATCTTGTTGAGATTTCTAAAGGAACACAAGGAGGTATTTTTTCCTTCACACACAATTTTATATTTATTTTCTTCAAATTAGAATAATATTTCACCAACTAAAATATGGCCCAAAAGTAATATGATTGGACGTAGTCTATGAAACGCATTTCTAGAAAAATTGCTATTCTCTCTTTTACCTTGATGAGGAAGCGAAACACTGAAGCGAAATTTAAATTTGTGTGCTGAGCCCCTCTTTCATCTTCCTGAGAATGCATTCAGAAAATGGGTTGAGGATGGTTGAGGACCATGGCGTCAATGTTGTCAGTCAAGAAGCCCTGATATAATTCTCTAATGTCAGCTTAGCGACATCGCTTACTCGCGCTGGAAAAGAGACAGAACACCACGCAACCATTTCGAATACAGCCGAATGCGCAGGAAGGCGGACTACCTGATCCGTTCCGAAACTAAGGAGCTTGCTAGGCGCAACTTTGAAAATGGGTCGTGCGAATGGTGATTTTTTATGAAGCGAGGCATGGCTGACTTACCCTTTGGGCACGTCATCAAGTGCCAAGTCGAGGCATCGTCGAGGCATCGTTAATTTTATATTCTAGAAAAGCGTTGCATATTTTTGTTCTACGTGTCTAGACTTTGTATGTTATTAGTTTTTCAAAGACAGGGCAGGGCAAATTGTAAATTTTTAGGAAA
The DNA here is from genome assembly GCA_963930735.1 of Dioctria linearis. Classification (NCBI taxonomy): domain Eukaryota; kingdom Metazoa; phylum Arthropoda; class Insecta; order Diptera; family Asilidae; genus Dioctria; species Dioctria linearis. The sequence goes on along the minus strand of OZ005740.1, from coordinate 88,285,019 downwards.
ATTGTTAAATTTGATAGGAGAATATTTAAGGCTGAACTACGATAGATGTAAATAACGAAATTAAACGAGTCAGGGTTTAATTCCGAAAAATTGATATTTTTAGCCTAAATATATATTACATTCCGTAAAGGTTAATATCTTTATATTTATTGGTAAAAGTGAAAAAATTAACAAATGAAAGTTGATGTGATTGAAGATTTGTGCTTTCTATTAATTCGCAGTTCCATTTTTACTCCTTTTAATAATAATTTATTTGTTTGAATACATCGCGGTCTTACGGAATGAGCGATTCTTAGCGTACTATACTTACGGAAAATTTGATATTTAAACTTAACGAAAGTTCCCCTCACACGAGTTAAAGTTAATTTGTGCGCGCCTCTTAAATTACAGGGCGCGTTCTCTTTATGTAAGTAAATGTACTTACGTATACTTCTATTTTAGTTCAGCCAGTTGGTGCAAAGCCGTCATTCAATACCATTACAAAAAATTACTCTCAGGGTCAAATGAGTTTAATAAAGTTGTTTCTTTTAAATCAAATCAAATCTTAATAACTACAGCAAAATAAAAAGTATTTCCAAAAACGAGACAAGAAAGAAGTAACGTTTACGTCCCTCCTACGGTACCGAATATGTTGTGCTGTGCATCATTCATTTACTTTAATCAGTACAGCCATATGAAAAGATAAATGATGATAGATACGTCGAGTGATTCATATTTTCTCGCATCTACCATGTTGAGGCAGTCGACCAAATGTATACAAAACTGCTGTCAAAGCAACATTTGTTCTCGGTGCCGCAGAAACATGTTGTGGTCTATTCCGGAATGGACCAGCCATTTAAAATATGTATGCTTTTCTACGGTATGCTATGCGACATCTAGATCTTATGCCATATATGATAATACATAACTTAAACATTAAATATCGTTAAAGACTTAAATATAATAGTTAATATAAAATAAGCGATTGAAATACGTGAAATATACAAGAACATATAAATAAGTAGTGAATTAATACTTTATCAGGAAGAGTATTTTTAGTGAATAATTTTATTTTGTCCCTTACTTGTAGTTAAGAGTAGACTAAGTTTAGCTAATATTACGTTCGTAGTTCGTTAGTTAGTATTATGTGCGTACTTTAAATGGGTTACGCACATTTGTAAGGTAAAGGCTTGCTTAGGGCTGTTGCCGTTGTGCCCGTTTTTATTTTATCCGGAAAGTGAAAATAAAAAAATATTTTAAAATATCTTTAATCACTATAATCTTTTTGAACGTTTCGAATTATCATGGAAGGGTCGGCAAATAAAAGCAAGGTTAGTAGTAGATCTTATACCATATATGATAATACATAACTTAAACATTAAATATCGTTAAAGACTTAAATATAATAGTTAATATAAAATAAGCGATTGAAATACGTGAAATATACAAGAAAATATAAATAAGTAGTGAATTAATACTTTATCAGGAAGAGTATTTTTAGTGAATAATTTTATTTTGTCCCTTACTTGTAGTTAAGAGTAGACTAAGTTTAGCTAATATTACGTTTGTAGTTCGTTAGTTAGTATTATGTGCGTACTTTAAATGGGTTACGCACATTTGTAAGGTAAAGGCTTGCTTAGGGCTGTTGCCGTTGTGCCCGTTTTTATTTTATCCGGAAAGTGAAAATAAAAAAAACATTTTAAAATATCTTTAATCACTATAATCTTTTTGAACGTTTCGAATTATCATGGAAGGGTCGGCAAATAAAAGCAAGGTTAGTACGAAGAGGGGTAGTAGAGGACGACATGCACGCAAATCGCCCAACCCAGATCAGAACCAACTTATTTTGAAAGAGTTAGAGCGTCAGAAAAGGGAGAATAATTTGTTAAGAAGGGAAAGGGCAGTGATGGTAAGAGAAAGGTCTCACTCTAATTCAGAAGGTGGCATGGATAGTACTAGTAACAATGGAAATGAAATGAAGCTAAGGACACCTGAAATTTGAAGTATAATTCCCGAATTTAGTTCCGAGCAATAAAATATGCTAACTGCGAAGTGGTGAGAAATACTAATTAATATGAAAGGTGTATATGGTTGGCCGGATAACGGTGCTTTGCTATATGCATCACTGAGGGGGCGGCATGTCATTGGTATCAGAGCAAACAAAATGTTGCTTTAAATTGGAGGCAATTTCAGCAGGAATTATTAATTAGCTTTCTTTATGTAGAGGATGAATTTTCCATCCACATACACATAATGTAGCGTAAAAGAAGTACCTACGAGCCAATAAAGACATATTTCCATGAGATAGTTTCGTTGACCAAAATGAAAAATTTCCAAGACTCAACAACAATGAAATACATTATCTCCGGATTAGGTGATAGACATTTGATGAATGTCTTAACAGCAGCAAGCTGTCGAACAGCCGCTGGTGAAAATCGTGGAATACGAGGGAAGAGAAGAGGAGGAAAGGAAGAGGATTGGACAGCAGTTAAATAAAAAAATATATAGTTTCAAAGACAAAACGACAAAGGTACCGCAACCAAACAATTCCTCTACAAATAATACAAAATGGAAGATTGGGACAGATAGATTTTTGGTTAAATGTTTTTGATGTGGGAAACAAGGGCATGGAAGAACACACTGTAAAGTAGTGTTACAGGAAAAGTCAGGTGAAGGGTTTAAAGAAAGGCGACCTAAAAATATAAAGAAAATGCATTCCATAAATGCTAAAAATGCTGAGATATATAGGAAGGTAGAAATAGAAGGCAAATGTATAATAGCATTCGTCGATCTTGGAAGTGAGTGTTGTACCATCCAGCAAGGGGAATGTAAAAAGAATGGCAGGGAGCTGATTCAAAAGGAAATTGCTTTGAAGTTCATGTTATTAGTGAGAGAAGTTCAATTTCTGACAGAACTAGTAGTGGTAAATGACCAAGCGCACGATGTGCCAGTAATTATAGGACAAAGTTTCCTAAGTCGTCCAGGGGTAAAAGTTACGAAAAGCTGGCTGAAATTGGAGTAGTTACGCTATGGGAGTTCTGGCGCACTTTTTCCATACAAAAAGTGCAAGGTAGATTCCAACTATTTTGGTGGTTTCTGGACCGAGGCTCTGGGCCCCTGGGGGATTCCGTCTAGTGGTCTACGTCACAGGGCCTGCCTGGGGGAATTCCTTCCTACCGTCTGGCTGACCAGGGGATGACATTAACTTTTTTAGTAATAATTCAAGTTTTATTTTTTTTACTCATGGTGTGCTGCGCCTAAATGTAGGCTTTTTATTATGATTTTGCTGTTTTCAAGTGTTGCCCCTAAATGTGGGCTTTTTGGTTTTGAACTAATATTAGTAATAATTAAAGTTAACGCTATGCTATTCTTTTTCATACTAATAGATTCTAGAAGGTGCCAGCGGATAGGGTATTGATACTGATGGGGGACAAAATTTTTATCAGAAATCCTCTACGGGCTATGGTTCTCGAGATATTAGAGATTTTACCTTTTTAGATATAGTTAATATTAGTAATAATTCAAGTTAACGCTATGCTATTCTTTTTCATACCAATAGATTCTAGAAGTGCCAGCGGATAGGGTATTGATACTGATGGGGGACAACATTTTTATCAGAAATCCTCTATGGGCTATGGTTCTCGAGATATTAGCGATTTTACCTTTTTAGATATAGTTAATATTAGTAATAATTCAAGTTAACCCTATGCTATTCTTTTTCATACCAATAGATTCTAGGAGGTGCCGGTGGATAGGGTATTGGTACTGTTGGAGGACAACATTTTCATCAGAAATCCTCTACGGACTGTGGTTTTCAAGATATTAGCGATATTTCCATTCAATATTACTAATAATTCAAGTTACTTTGGGGAGTTGTAGATATCAGCATAATGTCGCCTTGGATTTGCTGTTTTCTTACTTGAATATTTCTTAGTGAGGAATTTTTAGATATCAAAAGTTCCGGATTACTTTGTATAGGCGTTCTGGGGCAGTGGGGTTCTGGGAATCAAACTAAACATTAGGCATGCTTCCCCTGTTTATGATGTAATTTGATATCACCGCTTTAAACAAATTCGCATTTAAGATGAATGGTTCATACACACCTGTGTAAACTTCCTGTGTAAAATATTCGCATTTTAGCTGAATGAGTCATGCACACCTGTGTAAACAAATTTAAGCAATATCAGCACATTTATACTTTTCACGTAATTTGATACCCACACTTCCTGTAGGCAGCCAAAAATTTTATTGTTCCAAGAATTTTGCTGATCGAAACGTTTCATTGTAATGTAAACAAATTTTCACATTTTCATGTATGCATTCATGTAAACAATCTTATTTGCAAATTCAACCAACAGAATAAAGTAATCAAATTAATTTGGATGATTTATGTTTTTTTGTGTTTTATTGTTTATTCGATATCATCTCAGCCTGTAAGCAAATTCGTTGGAATTCATCCTGTGCAATGATTATTGCAGCAGCAGGATCATTCATGTTTACAAACTTTTGCTATAAAAGCCCAAGCAAACTCTTGGGGAGCATCAGTCAGTTTTAGTGAGTCTCAGTGATAAGCTGTTACCAGAGCTGTTTTAAAAGCTGTTTATCTATTATCAGAACTGTTTAAAAGCTGTTAAGCTGTTATCAGAGCTGTTTTAAAAGCTGTTAAGCTGTTATCAGACCTGTTTGAAAACCTGTTAAGCTGTTATCAGAGCTGTTTGAAAAGCTGTTAAGCTGTTATCAGACCTGTTTGAAAAGCTGTTAAGCTGTTATCAGACCTGTTTGAAATGCTGTTAAGCTGTTATCAGAGCTGTTTTAAAAGCTGTTAAGCTGTTATCAGACCTGTTTGAAAAGCTTTTAAGCTGTTACCAGACCTGTTTTAAAAGCTGTTAAGCTGTTATCAGACCTATTTTATAAGCTGTTAAGCTGTTATCAGACCTGTTTTATAAGCTGTTAAGCTGTTTCAGAGCTGTTTCAAAAGCTGTTAAGCTGTTATCTGACCTCACTTCCGGTTGGCCTCATAGGTCAAGGTGACGTCAGAGGTCAGCGTCACATTGAAACCTCCGAGACCACGCGTCAAATATCCGTTTCAAGCGCCATCCAAGACCAGGCACCCACTATCACCACAACCAATACCACCACCCAACACCACCACCCACCACCACAACCACCACCCACCACCACCACCCGTTGTAGTGGTCAAACATTATTCGGGAGTTCTGGACTTAGTATGGGAAATTGAATAAAAAGAAGGCCATTATAAATTGAAAAATATTAACATTTAATTCTTAAGGCATCATTCTATATTAACATTTAATTCTTAAGGTATCATTCTATATTAGGCTTCCTTAAATCGGTTACCCTATATTTATAATATTTTCCTTTATTTTAAAATAGTGTATATCATCTTAGACTATAATACAATTAAAACATTATTTACAATACATATCTTAGACTAGCCTTAGATTATATGTTTTCTGCGTCTGCTCCTAGCTGTTCTGATTGAATAGAGTAATGTCCCCATGGTAGAGTATCCGTTGTCCCACTCATAATATACCGCTTGTTATCATATGGACTCAATGCAATTTTCTTTTGGTTGGTCGTGTAGACATTATGGTTATGCGATCGTATGGAGCTCTGATTAGCAGTTAATACTCGCTTGTTATTCAAACATTCGACGTAGTCTTCGAAATTGATATGCCTCTGGACTACATTAGTCTTTACTCCTTTTGCTTTCTTTACAGTTTTACCATCGTTTATACGTAGACTGTACATTTTCGAGCGCAAGCCTGCAAATTCGCTCATGATTTTCCCATTCAGCTCATCCTTCATTAGACCAGGAATCTTTTTATTCATGAGCGGTAAATTGAATTGATTATCTTCTGGGTAATCACTTGTATCAAATTTGTTTATATTTTCAGCCATAAACTCATATGCATTTTTCTCTTCAAGTTCATATATTAGAGAATCTGTATCTGTATACATGACTTTACATTTATCTCCAAATTCACGCTGCATAAAACTGTAGTGGAAATCATAGAGGCATATCTTTGAAATTTCCAAAACTGCCATTCCAATATAGAGAGGCTTATTGAATAAGATTTTGAGTCGCCTTAATTCCACAGCAACTAAATTCTCATCAAATATCGTTGCACTGTGGAAGTTGGGTGCCGCAATCCGAGCTTTTGCACCATAGCAACCTTCCCACTTTACGCAAAGCTTTATATCGCTATACTTGCGAACATTTTCCATAGTCTTACAAAAAGCTGCATTATTCATCTTCTTATAGCTGTCCTTCTCATGATCGCTGGTAGCCTGCTTCCGTTTGGTGGTATTTAAATCAATATATGGTTTAAGCCAAGCTGATTGGTTGAATTGAACAACCCGGTGCACTTTTTTCAGGATGAGGCCATGTGATAAGCATTGCTTCAAATTACGGTAGTGTATAACATATTTAGTTTTAGGATGTAATGTTGTCAAAAGCTTTTCTAATTTTGCTCCAGGTGGTGCTGCATGCTCAGAGCAAAACGGTAAATCCTTATGTTTATCATGTAGATGTTGAGGATAGTCCAAGTCGACTTCGAATATGTATCCGATTGGTGAATCATCAGGAATTTCGAAAACGTCAATATTGGGAGCATCAACCCATTTGAATCATCCGGTTGGTAAATGCTGTGACATAGCCCATCCATAAAGGTTATTTACATCATAATACATCAGGTATTTCTCTTTCTCGTCAGGCTTAAAGTCATCCATATATTTCTTATTTGCTTTGCTATATCTGTTCGAGCATTGACTTAGACCACCTCGAATACCTCTCTCTATGAATAGCAGTATATCTACGTCGGTTATCAGTTCTAGTTTCACTTTGGTATATTTTAGCATAGCATCCCATGTTAGACCGGGCATGGTGTAATAATGTGTAGGATCTAAATTGTACGTCTTCATACAGACATCTCGAAAGTTCTCAAACACGTCAGCCAATAGAAGGATATCAGTTTTCAGGTATAAATCGGAATATTCGCCAAGTGTCTGTATTTCAAATGTCCTCCACACCTTTTCTGCGCGGCTGTAGTCCTCAGCAGATATATCACTGTCAGTCATTTTATTATAGAATTGCTCCTGTGCTGGCAAGTGTTGGAAATCCAATTTTTCCCAATCGTCAACGAAGTCGTATGGGAAGACACCTTTGCGCGTAAGTAGTTTAAAGTCATCATCGTCCAATTCCTGCCATACAGCTCTTGTAATGTTTAATTTATCCATTGGTAGCAATGATGATAGCTTATCTAATGATTCTGCCATAAAACGGAAGGAATCGATGAATCTGAATTTGATACGGCTGCCTTCAACGTGCTTGGTGAACGAGATATATCTTTCTTTATTTATTGGTAGGAGATCCACTTTCCCAGGAATAGATGTAGCTATATCCTTAATAATGAAGTGAGCATCATATCCAGATAAGTTGTGAAAAATGACTGGAACTATGGAGTAATCTTGGTACATCAGATTGCATGCATTGTGCGCTGGCCCTCGGTATTTTCCTGTTAAAAGAATTTATGAAAAAATGAATTGAATTATGATTCTCAGTATTTACCTGTTAAGTGGCAATGGTCCCGGACTCGTTCCTCATCGGCTGCAAACGTTTTTTCACATATATGGCAGCAAGTATTTTCCATATGTGAACGCCGTTCCTCTTTAGTCAGGGGTTGCATTGGCCTGATGTTCAGCTTCTCCTGTACAGCTATGGACTCAATCTTTTGCAATTCTAATGCAAACCATTTTTGACAGTCTTTGCCTCGATATGCTCTGTAATATGAGAGCTTAGCATCATGTTTGCAGCGGAAATAGAATCCTATGCTATGAACTTCATGTTCCTGGATTCGCTGTGTATTTTGATCGTTTCCCTGAATCGGCTTCAATATTGATTCAAGATCAGCATATACACAAAACGGGACTGGATTCTTATGGTTATAATTCTTATATTCCAACCATTTCTTTTCTTCTGAGGGAAACATAATCCTACAGTCGTTTTGTTTCTCGCATTCGGGAGTATGTGATGTTAATTTACATTCAGAGTAAAAGTAGAGCAAACATCTGTCGCATATATACCGTCTACCATTACGCTTCGAAGTTTGTTTCGATACAAGGCGCGAAAGATCTTTAATCCAGCAGAAATGATATCTGCCATCACCATCATGGTCATCCATATGATCTTCATCCATTGCAGCATTATCATCTTGTAGCATTAAGAGATTTACATGTCGCTCCATCCTGTGTTTCGTAAGTCTAACTGGAACTGTGGTGAAGAAACGCTCTTTCTCTAGGATGAATACGTTTACTGATATCTCGTTCTGGTCTTCAAATTGCGATATTTGCTTAAGTGTCATGGGAAATGTTATCCCATTTAAATTAAGTACAGTTGAATAATGTGGATATGATGAGGTCCTATCGGAGCTGACAGTTGTAGGATATAGCGCTGATGTTACGGCCCATGCGAAGCATGCTTCATCATTATTTTTCAAATTAATGCAAGCTTTCTTTGATGCAATATCCTTTGGTAGAGGTATATAAAATGATCCCCGAATCGGCTCAAACTTGTTGATATGCACCGCTAAATGTATTATAGACTGCAGTGCCCAGCCACTGTCTTTTTCCTGGAATTCTTCCAGCTGAGTGTTTATTGGATCCAAAATGTTTGATTTAAACCACTCCTCTAAGTTATCATCTGCACTAATTGCAGCAGTTCTCGCTTGGAAATATTTAATGTCTTTTATGTTTTCATTGTCAGCACTTTGTTTAATAAATTCGCCGCAAAACGTTGTAGAAACTTTAATATTAAAATAACGTTTTAGAGTGTTCTTAATGCGGCGCATAAATAATTTGGCAGCGTCTTGCATAAATAGCTTCGGATCGATATGTTTTAAATTTGCAATAACACCTTGTCGAATTCTGTCTGCGAACGCTGTCTTTACTTCCTCCCACTTTACAAAATCACTTCTTCTTACGCGAGTAATTCCTCCACCTCGACGGGGAATTCTCAATAGTGCTCTCAATGATTTAATTTGCTCGAGACAGCTCTCAAAATGTCGTTTCCTAGCACTCTTATTGCACTTCCGAAATGCAACTTGAAGAAATTTATGCATGTTTTTATTGCACTTTTGAACAATATAGTCTTTATTCACTGAATATTTTAAACACTTCGACACATCTTTTCGCAAATTTTCAATTATTGAAAAACTTTTATTTACTAACACCGAAGACATTTTTAATTTTTTATGTACTATCACTGAGACTCACTAAAACTGACTGATGCTCCCCAAGAGTTTGCTTGGGCTTTTATAGCAAAAGTTTGTAAACATGAATGATCCTGCTGCTGCAATAATCATTGCACAGGATGAATTCCAACGAATTTGCTTACAGGCTGAGATGATATCGAATAAACAATAAAACACAAAAAAAACATAAATCATCCAAATTAATTTGATTACTTTATTCTGTTGGTTGAATTTGCAAATAAGATTGTTTACATGAATGCATACATGAAAATGTGAAAATTTGTTTACATTACAATGAAACGTTTCGATCAGCAAAATTCTTGGAACAATAAAATTTTTGGCTGCCTACAGGAAGTGTGGGTATCAAATTACGTGAAAAGAATAAATGTGCTGATATTGCTTAAATTTGTTTACACAGGTGTGCATGACTCATTCAGCTAAAATGCGAATATTTTAAACAGGAAGTTTACACAGGTGTGTATGAACCATTCAGCTTAAATGCGAATTTGTTTACAGCGGTGATATCAAATTACATCATAAACAGGGGAAGCATGCCTAATGTTTAGTTTGATTCCCAGAACCCCACTGCCCCAGAACGCCTATACAAAGTAATCCGGAACTTTTGATATCTACAAATTCCTCACTAAGAAATATTCAAGTAAGAAAACAGCAAATCCAAGGCGACATTATGCTGATATCTACAACTCCCCAAATTAACTTGAATTATTAGTAATATTGAATGGAAATATCGCTAATATCTTGAAAACCACAGTCCGTAGAGGATTTCTGATGAAAATGTTGTCCTCCAACAGTACCAATACCCTATCAACCGGCACCTCCTAGAATCTATTGGTATGAAAAAGAATAGCATAGGGTTAACTTGAATTATTACTAATATTAACTATATCTAAAAAGGTAAAATCGCTAATATCTCGAGAACCATAGCCCATAGAGGATTTCTGATAAAAATTTTGTCCCCCATCAGTATCAATACCCTATCCGCTGGCACCTTCTCGAATCTATTGGTATGAAAAAGAATAGCATAGCGTTAACTTTAATTATTACTAATATTAGTTCAAAACTATAAAGCCCACATTTAGGGGCAACACTTGAAAACAGCAAAATCATAATAAAAAGCCTACATTTAGGCGCAGCACACCATGAGTAAAAAAAATAAAACTTGAATTATTACTAAAAAAGTTAATGTCATCCCCTGGTCAGCCAGACGGTAGGAAGGAATTCCCCCAGGCAGGCCCTGTGACGTAGACCACTAGACGGAATCCCCCAGGGGCCCAGAGCCTCGGTCCAGAAACCACCAAAATAGTTGGAATCTACCTTGCACTTTTTGTATGGAAAAAGTGCGCCAGAACTCCCATAGCGTAACTACTAATTGGAAATCTTACCTGACGTTTCAAGAGCGATAAGTAAATAAAATAAGTGAAAAACGAGTTTTCAAACAAAACTGAGGCCAAACCACATGAAAAAGTAGAAAATAAACTTTTATTCACACACAGAGGTGGACTCAGATTTTTTGATTGGGACATTTCTCTTGAATATTCTTTCTCTTCATGAATCAAATCACTTATTACCTCTGATTGATCATACTGAAATATATCGGTGATTGTCAGCGAATAAAATCTGAGTCCACCTCTGTGTGTGGAGAAAAGTTTATTTTCTACTTTTTCATCTATCTTTCGCCTCAGTTTTGTTTGAAAACTCGTTTTTTACTTATTTTATTTTCTGTCCGTGAAACAGATTTATCACTAATCATATCGATGAAAATATTTCAGATGTTTTTCCCGCTTTTCCGGGTTTTTCATGGAGTTTTCCACAAAAGCAACTTTATGCAACTCATTTCGCTCTACAACTTTGTCTTGGATTGCAAAACGCTCAAACGCTTCCTTGGTAGAAAAAACTCCGGCAAAGCGTTTTACATGAATTTTCCTCGATTTTTTCTGCAAGTTTTCACCATTGTCGGAGTAAAAGTAATGATGCCAGTTGATAGGGAACTTGATCCTGTATAATTTAGAGAACTTTTTACCGGAAAATTTTCCGGAATAGTTGCAAAATTCCGGAAATTTTTTTCGGAAAAATCGGAAAACTCTGCATTTTTCCTGAAACGAATTTATCACTAATCAAATTTGTACCAAGTTTTCAAATGAGTTTTCCCGATTTTCCGGGTTTTCCATGGAAATTTCCTATTCAAATTCTGATAGATTCAATTGTCACGTGACATGAACCTGTGTGCCCAATTTCAGCTCGCTGCGATGTCGAAAAGTAGGTCTACGAGAGAAATATAAGTTAACTCAGTTAACGCACCAATACGCACGTGCATTTTTACCAGTAGAACAAAAATTTCATATTTCAATAAATTGCTAGCTAATAAAAAGATTGTTAGGCATAAGTTCATTTTAAGGAGCTAAAAGTAAATTTTGTAATTTGGTAGAATCAGAGTAAATCGGGAATTGTCTGAAATCGGTTGTTTCATTTTTTTTTTAAAGAAAACAAAATAAGTTTTGCTAACTGCCGCCCGAGCAGGGACCGTTGTTAAATGACCAAAGAATAAGGTGATAAAAAGCAAGAAAGTTTTTCTTTTCTTTTGGTTAATTGTGTGAGATTTAAGTGCGTGTGATCTAAGTGCGTACCACAAGTAAGCGACTTACAATCTCAAAGTTTTTCGCTAAAAGGTAATTCTACGGCTTATCAAGCACATCATATCCACCAACAAGGGAAGTGATAGAAGTTCGTACCACGAGTAGACTACTGACAATCTCAACGCGGTAGGATAAAAGGGAAATATACGGCTCATCCCCCCATCATCCGGTAGCAACAGTTCCTAAAAATTGGGAGAAATAAGACACGCACTCACGTTATGAAATTCCTCATTCTAATGTAAATAAAAACTCTCACTTCTGTTATATTACATAAAATATATTGAACACACTGAATATCTTGGAAATTTACACATTGAACAAGTAAAAAAGCTAATATTGGTCTAAGACCAATTCTTATGATACCCTAGATTTCGTATGGTCACCCAATTGAGCAATATTGATTTTTTGCATTGGTTTCTCACATATATTTCTAGAATGGCTCGTCGGACAGAAAAAATGATTATAACCAATTTTATAGGATTTCTTATTCTGAAGAAGTTTTTAGTACAATAAAAATGTCTAGGACTGATCGTTTTCAAAGTATATGTAAAAAACCAAATTTATTATATGGCAACACTAAGAAGGGGTTGCCCGATTTAGCCCATTTTTGAAATTTTATTTGCTATTAGTATGAAAACACAGTGTACCAAATTTCAGCTTTCTATGTCGACGTGTTCTCAGGTAGTGTCCAAATATATCGTGGAAAACGAGATTTTTGTATGGCAACCCCACGAAGGAGTTGCCCGATTTGTCTCATTTTCGAACTTAATTTTACTTTTTTTTTTAATGTCTGTGTACAAAATTTCAGCTTTCTAGGTGAACGCGTTCTCGAGTTATCGTGCGCTCAGACAGACAGACGGACGGACGGACGGACGGACATGCAAAAATCAAAATATCTTTTAATATTATGCGTGGGTGTCCAATTCATTTTGCTCTACCATCATTATTTCGAGGTCTTACAAATTGAATGACAAACTTAGTATACCCCTATAGATTTCATCTAGGGTATAAAAATAGTGGGCAATAAATAAATAATTATTTAAAAGTATACAGAATTTTGGGGAAATCAAACGGATGTGGAAATATATATTTGAAAATGTAAATAAAATCGGATTTGAACTAAGTAATTTAGGAAATGCAATGTGGACCTGCCCGCCACATCAACCTTAGAACTAATGTTGGCCTTATCTCTCTACATGTTTTCATTAAAAATGATGCTACCTTTAGCGCTAAAACGCTAAATGGATCCAAGAAACCTAGGGACTTAGTCGGCCATCAACAAATTGTTGAAGAGTTTCAAAATGACTCAATATCGGCAGAAGCAAACGCTTCACCGCTGTTCTTAAGAAGGAAATATGAAAATTGATGGGCGAAGATATTTTTGAAGGTGTCTTTCAAAAGCTGATTCTATTGGGTGGACGAAAACAGTTTTGAACTGAAAGATGTCACCTACAGTTTTAAACTGCAAATAACCTGTAAGTGAATGGTGGCTTTAAGACTCTCAGATTTGGGCACCACACTATGGAACATGTGGGCCCAGTTGCTGATAATAAACTGGTAGTTTTTTGTTTAAGATATTGACTTGAAATTTTGCATAGATATAGTACATAGTATATAAATTCAATAAATTATACATTTCACAAAAACTAGCGTTTGGTCGCAGCTTCACATCACTGACATATATAAAATGGACTGCTGATACTAATGAAATTGCTTACATTATTTTACATTGTTATTGGATAACTTTTCTAGAGTTGTCTCTTTTTGGTTTAACTACTTTATTCCGCTGAACTTCAAATAATAAATTCTATACAAAATCCACCATAGTCCAGTTTGAGTTCAGTGATTTTCCAAATGAATATACAGAATAGAAAAAGATGGCAATACAATATTTGTAATCCTTTCTTTGTCCCCCATGCCTACTTTTAGGGACAGGCAGACAAAAATTGCTTAATTTTATTTCTTTAAAAATCAAGTTTAACAAATATTTGATGTAGTCGGAGATAAGATTCCAAGAGTAGAAATAATTTTGAATGCATCTGTAATTTGTTGAACTTTTAATATGAATAGTAAAGCGAAAGTAAAACTTGAAATTATGATAATTGTCACACCCCTACAAACAAAAAATGACCAATATGAAATAGAAAATCAGGCAGTCAGTCCATGTTATATATGTCAATGCTTCACTTGCGTTTGAATTTGAAATTCTGTCAAAATTCAATAAACGTATTTCAGTTTCGTTCATATAAAAAAGTCGTTTCTTTTTCAATGCCTTAATAACTAAATAGAAATACAACTCTCTTTGTATTTCTATTTAACACTCACTTAAATGAAAAAACAAAATGTTTATTACTATGTACTTATTGCAATAACAATTTATAAAGAATTTTTTAGTTTTTTTTTTAATCTGAGTACATCTTAATAATTTAATTGATGGTAATGGGAACCTCAATGAATAATAAGTATTATCTCTTACCACTAAATATAATAGATTGGTATGTAATTACATACATACATATGAGCACATATTTGTCACACTCGGCCAACCTCAGGATCAGAGATGTGTTGATTCACTGAAGGATATCTTCGTCTAATTAAATAAAACTAATAGCCTTTTCTACATGCACTACTACTACTTTACTACTACTTTGTTAAACATATTCATCAACAGACAATCTTAGTCGGAGTTTTTAGCTGTACATCTTTTGAGAAGTGATTATTTCTTTACTTGAAAATACTTCAAAGAACATTCCAGCTTGCATTATGTCTACCCGCCTTATTCACCAGCTTCTCTGAGAATGGAATAGGTAACGTGTTCAGTACATTCTAATCTGCTTGAGCTATTCCAAACCATACTTTCCTGAAAAAGGAAGTCACATAATCCCTTTGTTGTATGGATTTGTAATTTTTGGCATTTCAAATGAATCATAAGAATTTTAAAGTTTCATTCAAAGCAAATTCGCACTTTTCAAATAAGTCGTTTGACTTTTGGTTTACAGTGAAAGCAAGTGTGCGCAAGTGGTTCTTTAAGGAGATCTAAAAGCATGCCTTCTTTAAGTACATCTTTGAGAAGGGAAATGGGAAGTATATACTTGACCGCCAGTCCCGCCGTAATGTATAAGTAATGCGAAATATAATTAAGGCATGAATCCCTACTGGCTCCCTTAGAAGCGATTAAAGACGGCATTATTTTATCTAAAAAGTCCGAATTGGATGATTTTACCAAATTCAGCTACATTCGCAATCCTCTCCTCATAAACATTTGATGGACATATGTGTGTGTATTTTATCTTCATTTTTATTTTAAGCCTAGACGAAGAGATTATCGAATTTGTAAATTTACATATATCAATAGCACTTGTCTATTCTCCGATGAAGGTCCAGTTGGAACGAAACAGCTCTCAGAGTTTATAAAAAGTTTCAACATGTGAAATTAAAGTATATGTACAAAAGGCTACTAGTTTTATTTAATTATCATGTTTCACAAAACGTTTACAGAAAATTCGATTAATTATATCTTCGTCTAGTTACTTCAAATGCTTTACGTATGCTTTACGAATACTTGTTATGTATGTATATAGTAATGTATAGAATCAAAACCCTCGAGAATACTTCCCAAGCCATGAAACAGAAATCTATATGTATGTGTTGTGAGTCCGTTTTCTAAAATGTTCTATATTGATACTTATGGAAAAGTGCCAAACATTGACTTTATGTACGCTATAGAGCCTAAACTACTATCCATACAGGAAAATAGTCTTCTAATAATTTAAAGCTTGGTTCCTTACCTTCCCAACGGCTACAATTTCTATATACCTTACTTCACAAAATAATAAAATAGTTTTGATTACAGAGTCCAGTGACACACGATAATACAGACGCGAGCATTTTCGTGTATACCTCAATTTAGAGCAGAGGGTTAGACTCGGATGATACAAGAGTGTTTTATTACATATATATGCATGTACTCGGTTTGTGTGCGTATAGAAAATATGAAAATAATGAGTTTTCTTTCCTGACTCAAGAAAGTGTATCAACCGTGTATAAACTACGTGTACCATAGGCTGCAATGTTGCCAGAATTTGAAAATGAAGTTTCCGGATATGAGTACGGAAATTTCCGTTTTTTGATCTGATTTCCATGCATAATTTCCGTGAAAATATAACACGGTAAAAATAACAAAAATAACTTCAAGATATACATATAATAACATCTAGGAACATTCTTTAATTGCAAGGATTTTATTTTGATTGATCGATTTGATTTGATCGAGTTATCGACTCTTAAATTTCAAAAAAATATGCGTATCACACAAATTCAGAAATCAAAAATGATTCATATTTCACATAATATTATTCTTCACTTATATTTATGTACGTATCAGCATTCATTTTGAAATACCTATCTTCGGTGGGTTTAAAATTGACACACCCAGTTTCTCTAATACCTTCTGTAATAAGAATTTCTGCATTTATCGTGTCGGTATTAAAATTATTCCTATGTTTCGTTTTAATGAGGAATACCTTTGAAAAAAATTCTTTCACAATCTGCGTTAGAATGAGAAAGGGAGAAAAATCTAACACAAATTGCGAAAGATTTTTGAATTCTGGATAATTATTTTCATTTTAAATTAAGTATAATTTATAAAAGAACTCATCTGGCGATATATCTGAATTAGTTAGTTCTTTAGGCAAATTATATGCAGGTAATTTTCTCCACTCGTCGTCCAGGTCTTGAGAAGAAATATTTTTTGATATTCTAGGTAGATTTTGGTGCAAATTTAGCAAACTTGGATATCCCTCGCGGGTTCTATAATCGACAGCAGTTAGCGGTTATAGAATATGAATTTGCAATAACTCCGGGTCTTCAAATGCAAATCTCTTCTTAATATTACTACAGCTTACACGATAGAAATGTTTACAATTTTGTTTAAGTTCCTGTTTTCTGGTTTCATAGTTCTCTATTCCAGACGACTCAATATATTGCAATTGGTCAATAACTTTATAGGAAGATAAATATTTTGTTCGCATAAAGTGTGTTCAGAATTGTTCGGATCTATATTATGTATCTCTGTTGTATGAACATATGTATATGACATATAGCATTGAAGAAGCTCTTTGTAAAGAGATTATAATTTCCCATATACTTCAGTTAATACCACTTTGCAAGATTGAAAGTATGCATTTATGTAAATAAATTTTGATAATATCCAATCCATAAATGGATCAGAAAAATATTCAAACAGTTCTTCAGCATTCGATGAATTTTCATAAACGCATTAATCTGTAAAAATTAGTAATAAAGCTGACCGATTTTCCAGCAATATATTTACTGCGGGACTTAATGACAGCCAGCGTGTTTGAGCTGGATGCAAAATTTTGTGCTGGGCTAGCTCTAAGTAACTCTGAAATTGGCCGAATATAACCTGCCAAGTTCATCTAGCAAGACTTTTGCATTTATCGGGTAAAGAGGTGCAAGCTGAACTGGCACATAAATGTAAAGAATGGCATATACATTTGAAAATTGTGATGCCTGGACAGAGGACTTTAAAGTTAGAAGAGACTGAATTGAGGACTCCCATCATAAAGTTACAGCCATCGCTTCCAAATCCTATAATATTTTCGACAGGAATGCTGTTACGAGTAAATAGATTAATAAGATAATCAAAACAGGTTTTGCTTGCTGTAACATTTTTTTCTGGAATAGGAACTTCTATACACTCAAAAAATGTTGTTTTCACGGCCTTAGATTCCAAATCAAATAACCTGACAAAAACGCACAAAGTATTTTTCATTGAAATATCTGTGGCCTCATCAATTAGAATACTAAATTTTATTGACTGTAATCTGGATATTAAATTTACGTCGTGTCTAGTCTCGAGTATGTATCATCGTGTGTCACAGGACTATAAGTAACGCTCAATACCTCTCAGCTGAGTGATAATTGAATGTGTGTATGTGCAGCCGGATTACGAATCTGTAGGCAGCTACATTCGATTTCATCAGCCCACGGCATCCCATGACGGCACAGCGACATTACAATGATTACTCAACTGAGATTTTTGTTTGAGGAATCGTAGTCTTTTGGCTCCGATAAATTTTTTTAAATAATTTTGTCAGGAAAGGTATACAAATTTTATTTCCGTTCGGAAGATAAGAAAGCAGGCTTAAGATTATCGGAACACCATTTTTCTGTATGAATAGTAGTTTAGGGCGGAGGAGCTATTCAAATCAAACTTTTGTCAGTTTTACTTATGAGCACTGCAAATATTTTAGAATGTCAGGACTCCGTTGGGCCTCGCATGTGGTAGGGAGGGTGTCTGTTTCATGGCTTGTGAAGTATTCTCGAGGGTTTTGATAGAATACATCTTCGTTTGTTGAAGATATTGAACAATTTTTCGCCTGATATAGTGTGGAAACAGATTTCGTCTTCTGGCCTTGCAGTGACTTTCTCTAAATTGTTCATTAGACATTGAGAACTAATACCTGAGTAACTTTCCGTCTATCATTGTTAGGAAAAGTTGATGTTTGACCTGTACTCCTTCACCATCACCATGATGGACATAAATTGTGAATTTGGCCTTGAATATTACCGACAACAATTCTAGTTTTCTCGGGAGTTTCTTTTGATTTTGTCAGACAATATTGCCAGTTTCTTCATCAATTAACCTTATGCAAACAAAAGAAGAATGAACAAATTTGCATCTGAAATAAGTTCAGACTCCTCTGGAAGTTTTTGCTTGTATTCACTTTACTCAAATGCTATATAAAATCTATCAATAAATTCTAGCCGTTCTGTGATCGAATAAATCTGGTAATGAAATGGTTTTTGCATATGCGTTGGTGATTCCCATCGATGAAGCAGGTGGGTAACAGCTTTGCTTACAGTTCTGTATTCTGTAATATGGTGGCAGAAAAAAACGGTTTCTTTCATTTGTTAGATTCCTCAGGTACAAATATTGGGCTTTGGTAAAATCCAAAATAATGTGAACACTTAGAGCTTCTTGGTCAGATAACATTTTAACTTTATCTGAACCAATTAAGTCTAAGATTTCTTTCTTATTTTTGTGTCTGCAGTCCTTATAACTTCCACAAGAATTCACCAATCGATCGTAATCCTTGCAAATATGTTTCGTAGATGTGTACAAATCCATATTCTCGGAGTAGTGTAGTATTATTTTTGCGCCTTTTACCTAATTCCGAAGAATCTTCATAAGAAACCCAATGTTTTTCTCGCTTGTCAAAAGTAGTTGAAGGCATTTATTTCAGACAGTGAACTATTTGGATTGCGATAATTAAAAGTACAATACTAGTGATAACTATAAAGAGTTGATTTGATAATAGTTTGTAAATGTTATAAAAAATAAAAGTAAACAGTCAAGTTAAATAAAAGAAGAACTTGTTAATGATATCTGAAATATTATGTTTTAAAAAACGAACAAAAGCCACGCTCGTAACAACTGGTGTCAGAAGTAAAATAAAATCGCGAAATAAAGTTGTGGCATTTGACTTTGAAATTCAAAGATTGATTAATTTGGTGAAATCGTGTGAAACTTTCCTTCTTTAAGTGAAAATTCCGAAAGATAATTTTATATTAAACTGAGAGTGAATTATAAAAGAAATGGGACGCAAACTAGAGGTGCTTCGCATGCAGGAATTGAAAGTGGAGTTGGGGAAGCAGTCATTGCAAACAACAGGTCTAAAGAACGTTCTAGTCGAGTGAATTGGACAAGATTTGATAGAGGAAGAAAAGAATCCTGAGACATTAGTTTTCGAAAAATTATCAGAAGGTGAAGAAGAGCCTGCGATAGAACAGCTATTGGGTACTTTAATGACCAAAATGAGATTTCACCCCTGCAGGTGAAGAATGCTCTTGAGGAACAAAAGAAGTTACTGGAATCCTGTTTAGATGAGCAGAAAAATCTCTGGAAGAACAAAAGAATTCTCTGGAAACTCGTTTGGATGAACAAAAGAATTCTCTGGAATCCCGTTTAGATGAGCAAGCAGAAGAATGCTTTGGATGAACAAAAGAATTCTATGAAATCCAGTTTAGATGAACAGAAGAAATCACTGGAATGGAAACCCGTTTGGACGAACAAAAGAGTTCTGTGGAGAATTGTCTAGAAACTAGAAAAATTTCCTGAAAAACTCGTTAGACGAACAAAATTTAAAAATTGAAGGAATCGAGCAGGAAGTGGCGGAAGTTCTACAAAAAGTCACCGAACAGATTAACAACTTTAAATCAGATTTGGAGAAGATGGAGCATCGACAACCTGGGCACGAAGGAATTGAAATATCCCGTGCAGGCAGAAGGAAACCTCCAAATTCGTGGCATATTTTCAAGAGATAATTCTAGGCTGCTTCCGAAGTAAATGGATGGATTAATGCAGACAAAGCTACGGCTCTGGTAATAGCACTTCGAGGTCCTGCATCAGAGTTATTATGCGTGACTATACCTCATTAGTACAGGTGATAGAGCTACGTTATGGAGATGAACACATGCAGCCAGTTTATCGCCTGCAGCTACGCAACAGGATTCAAAAGCATGGAGAATAACTACAACAATTGCATGCTGATGTGGACAGATTAGCTTATCTCTCATACTCTAGCGTAAATGCTGATTTCCTTCATGAAGTGGCAACAGAAGCATTTGTGAGCGCTATTGCAGACCAAAATTTACAACAAGCGCTAAAGCTAGCACGAAAGTAGTCAACAGCGGATGCGCTAGCCTATGCATTAGCGTATGAATCTGCCAGACAAGCTTCTAGGAGTGCAGTACGAGTGAGAGAAGTTTCAGTGGAGGAATGTACTTGCAGCAGAATGCAGTCATCACCGAACACTCCATCACGTGGTATTCTTCGATGCTGGAATTGTAATAAACCAGGACACCTTCAAAGGGACTGCAGAAAACGCCGACGAATGGAATCACTAGAAGAGGAGGTCAGAAAAGAATGCCAATTCGGGGAGAGACTAGAAATCAAACAGCGATTAGTCGCGTCAGCTCCCCTGTTCAGCAGTCGGAGAACATGTAAAAATCAACTTCGGGAGCAGAAGTTGGTTGGTGGAGTCGACAGCTCGGAAATCTCTTTGTATATGGAAGTGTATGTATCGACACTGGAGCTTCGAGATCAATTATTAAAGCAGATATTGTCAAGAACAAATGTCTTCATAACAGCACCAATTATTTACTAAGAACAGCAACTGGAGAAGCAGCACAGATTTGTGGAGAAATAACTTTGGATGTTCAACTAGGCGAACTACTATTTCTTCACACTTTCCTGGTTTCAGACATCATGGACGAATGCATTCTTGGAGTAGACTTTATGACAAAATATACAATAAATCTAGATGTCGGAGAACGGATACTCAAATATGGAAACATAGAAAGTCTATCAGACTAGGAGTAGGAGCAGAGTATCCTTCGAAAATTAGCACGATGGTTCGTGAGAATATAGCTCTCTCTGCATACTCCGCTAGTAGGGACAAAGCTTACCGATGACATC
This sequence comes from Dioctria linearis, assembly GCA_963930735.1. Classification (NCBI taxonomy): domain Eukaryota; kingdom Metazoa; phylum Arthropoda; class Insecta; order Diptera; family Asilidae; genus Dioctria; species Dioctria linearis. The sequence goes on along the minus strand of OZ005740.1, from coordinate 88,263,612 downwards.
GGGACCTGTCGATTCTATTTAGTGGAGCTTAACCCTACAGAAATTATATTGAACCTCATCGTTGGTAAGACTTTAGTGAAGGCAGAAGGCGCAACATTAATTCCAGTCAGAGTGTTCAACACATCCGAAAATGAGGTACAATTAAAAAATGGAGCTATAATTGGAAATTGTGAGCCCGTTTACCAGATTTTTAATTTGGATAATAAATAGTACTAATGTCAAGGAGGCAAAACTTATACCAGCTACTACTCAACAGGTTCAAAAACTTCTTTTGTCCTGTGCCTTAAGTGAACAACAATACAACGATGCCAAAGAGGTGATCGATGAACTTTCGGAATTATTTGCAATGAATGATGATGATTTCAGTAAAACAAATCTTGTCCAGCATCGGATTGAACAGGAGATTCTAAGCACATTCGGCATATACCACGAAGACTGCCAATAGCCAAACAATTAAAAGTTGCAGATATGATAGGCTCCATTAAGGAATAAGGCATAATAGAGGAATCCAGTAGCCCTTGGACATCGCCGATTGTTCTGGTCAGGAAAAAGGATGGTAGCACCCGATAAATAGAATTAGAATTAGAATTAGAATTTATTAATGTAAAGACGTACACAAGATATTACAATCTTTTTTAGTACATTGTTATTTGGTATATACTAAGAAAATCAAAAATCAAAAACAAAAGCAAATTAAAAAGATTAACCAATAAAAGAATAATAAAATACTAAAAACAAAAATAAAAGATATACTAATAAATAAATAAAATACTAACTTAAGGTAGAACAAAAAAAACAGGCATGAAAACTAAATGAATAAACAAGCTATGTTATAAAGATAAAAGAGAAAAAAGATACAATAGAATAAATGCAAAGAAAAGAAAGACAGTAATTAAAATCAAGTTAAAAATAATAATAAATAAAATATTTTTTTAAATTTTTAAAGAAACAATAGAAGAATGAAAGAACCAGACATCAAAAATGTTGCGTAACGAAAAAGGATAGCTATCCGTTACCATGGATTGATGACACACTAGACACCCTTTCCGGAGTGCAATATCTTTCCACACTGGGCTTGAAGAGTGGTTACAAGTGGCATATGGCAATTCAAAGTTATGCCATTTGGATTATGTAATGCTCCAGCCACATTCAAATGAATCATGGAATGTGTTTAACGCTGATTAAGCTGAAAAACATGTCTCGTCTATTCAGATGATATAATAGTAATTGGAAGGACATTCGACGAACATAAAAATAACTTACGGGACGTACTTCAAGAACTGCGAGATGCGAAATTGAAGCTCAGTACGAATAAATGCGCTCTATTTAATAAAGAAGGTAAATATTTGGGGCACATAGTTTCATCACAAAGCGTAAGAAGTGATCCAGAGAAGATAGCAGCTGTCAAAAATTGGCCAATTCCAAAGGACAAACAGCAATTAAGCAGTTTTCTTGGTCCAGCTACCTACTACAGGCGATTCGTAAAAGGTTTGCAGCTATAGCAAGGAGACTACATCAACTAACAGAAAAAGGAAAGCCGTTAATATGGTCGGATAAATGTAACGGGAGTTTCGAGAATTTGAAGCAACAACTCTGTGAAACTCCAGTACTTCACTGTCAATAGCTGAGAAAAACTTGTATATTGTCTACGGATGATAAGCACTTTCAAAATTAAAGAGAAATTATTGCGCCACAAGAAAAGAGCTACTTGCTATTCAACAAAAAAAAATTCCATAAATATATCTACGGGCAGAAATTTATCTTCCGCATTGACCATGTAGCGCTCAAATGGCTTTTGCAGCTTAAGAACCCTAAGGGGCAAGTGGCGAGATGGATAGAGCGACTACAAGCTTATGACTTTGAAATCCAACACCGAAGAGGACGTATCCAGGGAAAAGCAGACGCCCTTTCACGACGTCCATGCAAACTTGAATGCAAATATTCCTTGCGAGTGGAAGAAATACAAACAAAGGAAACTTACAGCTAATAACGGAGGAACCATCGACTGGCTGGGACAACGAGAAGACCCACACGTATCACCCATTCTTGCTTGGAAAGAAGACATGGAAAGACCACAATGGAAGGATGTTTCGGAGAGGAGTGAGAAATTGAAGAGCTACTGGGCATATTGTAACGAAAGTGGGAGCCAACTAACGGCGAGCCATTCCTGATACAGACAGTTGTCCCAGCATCAAAGGTCAACGATGTTCTAGAAGATGTGCACATTGGATCATCTGGAGGATATTTGGGGGTGAATAAAACTATTTCCAAAATACGAGAAAGGTTTTATTGGTTACATATGCAAGAGGATGTGGAGGAGTGGGGCTGCAGATGCCGTATCTGTGCTTCTTGCAAAGGGCCGCCACGCAGATATATAATGTAGGTGCCCTATTTGAGAGGATAGCCCTAGATATCGCTGGACCTTTTCCAGAAACAGATTACGGTAACCATTACATATTAGTTGGTATAGACTATTTCCGTAAATGGCTTCAAGCTTATGCAATCCCTAATCAAGAGCCAACCACATTTGTGGAACAAGTAATAATGAATTGGGTCAGTAGATTTGGTGTACCTCAGGAACCTCATTCGGACCAAGGACGGAACTTCGAATCACGAACCTTCCAGGAGATGTGTAAAATGCTGGGAATAAGAAAAACCAGAACAACTCCTCTGCATCCACTCTGACGGCATGATAGAGCGCTTCAACAGAACATTGGTCGATCATCTAAAGAAAGAAGTTGACTATCATCATCGCGATTGGGATCGACATATTCCTGTGTTCTTAATGGCTTAGCGACCGGACAAACTCCAGCTAAGGTCGTATTCGGAAGGGAGATGCGTTTACCAAGCGACCTCAAGTTTGATACACCCAGAGGTGAACAAAAGTTACCAGATGACTATGTATCGGAGCTGAGACAACGATTAGAACTGATGTACACGAGGCCATGAGAGCAAAATTAGAAGTAAATACCGATCGGATGAAAACCCGCTATGACTTACGTGCTAATTCAGCAGGATTTACAACAACAGTGGGAAGGAGCGTATTAAGTGGTAACTAGAATTATACAGGAGGTACAAGAGGCAAACGGAGAATCGTTTATCTGGATCGTTTGTGTAAATATTGCGAGCATCAAGACCGTTTACCATCTGTTGTTCGAGACGAACAATCTTAAGAAAGGGGCAGTGCTCCGCGCAACAAAGTGACACCATCGACATCTGTTGGAAATGGAAACAACTGTAGGTTAGTGACATCTTAGTAAGCTTTGGGTTCGGAGAACGGAATATTCAGGAAGGTTCTAGTATAATTTGTAGAGTATAAATACGGAGCATCTCACATCCAGCAGGCGAGTCTTATTTCAGACAGTGAAGTGAATGAAGTAAACTATTTCGATTGCGATAATTGGAAGTACAATACGAGCGATAACTAGAGAGTTGATTTGATAAATGTTTGTGAATTGTCAGAGTAAACAGTAAAGTTAAATAAAGAAAGAACTTTCGAGTTATATCTGATATATTGTGTTTTAAATAACGAACTAAATCCACGCTCGTAATAATATTAAAGATTTGCCAAACGTTATTAATCTTTATGATATTCTGATATATGTTGACAATGTCAAAATTTTTAAGACGATCGATATCTCTATTGGTTGTGTCATTTGGTGAAATAAAAATGTCGTGTACCTAAATATTGAAAAGTGCACGGCCATTAGCTTTACCCGTAAAACTTGTCCACTTTTGACTACATACCATATCAATGGTATAGCTCTTGACAAAACCAATGAAGTCAAAGACCCTGGTGTACTTTTAGACACCAAACTAAGCCACATATTGACAAGGTAACCAATAAGGCTATTGCCGCACTAGGCTTTGTAAGAAGACGAATGCCTGATTTCAATGACCCTTTTACTTTAAGGACCTTGTATCTAGCTTTTGTGCGACCTCTTATTGAGTAAACTATCCCCGTTTGGTGTCTTTTTTATAATATTAATCTACGGCTCTAGGAATCTATACAGAAGAGATTTATTCTCTTCGCCCTTATACATCTTCCATGGGATAATCCTCTCACGCTTCCTCCTTATGAGCACAGATTAAATCTTCTTAAGCTACCTACACTCAATAGAAGAAGTGAGGTAACTCAGGTTGTCTTCTTGTTTGAAATAATTACTGGTGCAGTAGACGCTCCTGACCTCTTATCTAAAATTAACTTCAATATTCGCCCCCGAACTTTAAGGCATGACTCGTATACCTTGTTACATATACCTCATCATAGTACCAACTACGGTTACACTAAGCCTATATGCTCTATATTGCAAGGTCTGTTTTACGCATAAAGCAATTTTTCCGCTTTTACTAATAAACATTTCTTATTATTCTTATTATTCAATTTTTTTTTTGTTTATTGTTTTTATTTTTTATTTACATTTGATAGTTGTTGTTTTTGTTTGTTGCTTTTTTATGGTTTTGCGTCTGTTTTTTCTTCTTTCTTGTTTTCTTTTCTTTTGTAATAATTGTTTTTTGTCCGGTTGGCTCTGCTAAATAAATAAATAAAATTCCGACAGCCAAAACTCTATAAAGCCATTAAATTAAAATATCTTGGGACTGTAGATATATCTAAGATCTACTATCAAATTCAAACAAAGTACATACACGAGGGGTATGAAGGTAATGATGCTGCTGACTCCTCTGTTCGTGAGAAAATTAGCAGAATCTCCATTTACTGGGCGAAACCCCTTCTACAACCTTACAAACTGGCACTAGAGGGAGAAGTTATGTTCAAAACAGAAAAAACTCACCAGCTACAGTGGACTAAATCGCGCAAGGAAGTTCATTAACATTCCATATTACCTGGAGTAAGCTCCAGATCAAATGGGCAAAAGCACAAACGATCACTGCCGCTTCTGTAACGAAGAGGTGGAATCCACAACCAGGTACTTTGGCTGGGTAACAAAGCACCATTCTTTTCAGAAGAAAAAAGATCTCCTCCATTTGAGTTGAATAGTTTCTAAAATTTTTAATTCAAGATTTTGAAAATATTAGAAAATATAAGCGGGAAACGAAAATACTATGATTCACATTCAATTATAACTTGCTGCACTTCAAACTACCTATTAATGCGAAGGATTTTTGTTTTGTTTGTACTACATCTCATGAAGACGTTCAGAGAAGGTTAAAAGGGATCTAGTCAAGGGAAATCAAAATCAAAATTTAGGCTGCAGTAGGATAATCTTCTGACGGCTGCGGATGCAACGATTTTCGAGCTATTTTGAGATCATTTTAAAAATATTTCAGACTATGTCTTACTACGTTTCATCAAAAGAATGGACGAAGTGGAACAGTAATTGGAGCCTTGGACCTTGGTTTCGTCTCCTAATAGTGATATGCTGGTATGTGCACGGAGGTTGCTACTTAAGTTTTTTATTTTAACTCTTATTTTCATTATTTTCCAAAATACCTACCTTTATGTTTTATACATTTTTACATACACTTAAATCAATTCTGAAAGCACAATCACCTTAAGAACAGGAGTTTTGTGGGTTTCCATCCACCGCCAAACCACTTGGTAGCTGTTAAATGTCGATCTGCGTATTTAAATCTTTATGAAAGGGAATGAAAAGAACTCAAAAGCTTGGACTGTACAGCGGATTAATCATCAATTCCAATCTTGAAGCGGTTATTACTCGAAAGTCGATACGTTATGTGATAGTGTATTATCTTGATGGCGAAGAATTCTTTTTCTTGGTCCTTTTTCACTTTCAGGAAAGTTTTGAAAACGAATGGTGGTCTGTCATTCAACTTTGACCGTATGACGATCATCCAACGGAATTGTAACAATATTATCTGTACGTTTACAATTTATAGGAACCATGTTTTTTTTAATACTCCGTGTGTGTTTTAAATCTGTTGGCTTATCACCGTCTGGAAAGATCCTCGCTTGGCTTCTGATATAGAGTAGTTTCTTCATTGTCACAATGAGTACGTTTGAGTACCCTCGATGTAGTCGAGAATCAGATCTGTAGGGTGCTCGGAGCTGTTTGAGAAGTATCCCACGAGAACCTGCGGACGAGGAATTTCATTTTCCTCGACTACCAAAAGGTTAGCTCCTTCCCAGGCTTTAAGGTCTACTACTTTGCCTTTCAGTCACGACACGGTGTCCTGATTGGTGCAGTTGAGAGCCCACCACCCTGGTCTGAACATGGAGACTAGAAATCTTGACTTGAGGGGATTTTGTTTTCTCTCAAGATAGCACTCTGTACGGACTTTAGCTGATCCGCTCAGAGGGCCACCTCAGGATAACCGGTGGGAAGAATGCCTACACGAACAATTTCTGCAACCTCCTTATAGGAAGGCTGCTTACGCGAACTCAGGGATACGTGCTTCTTGCAAGGATTTTCTATTACTGCCTGACTGCGTTTAGTGCTGGGTTGCTCCACTTTCGGAAAAAAGTCGTCAGATTGAGTCCGTTTTTGAGACTCTCCTCATTCCGCTCTTCTATTTGGAGTACAGCAATCCTCCGCTTCTGTGTGGCCGTCACTTAAAAGCCATTTAAACCTTTTTTTGACCTCGTCAGAGGGCTTTGGCTTCTGCTTTTTATTTTTGCATAGGCACGATATTTTACACCTAGGTTTGCGGATTTTATCGAGTTTTCCTCTCTAGATCCGCCGTATTAAGTTAGGCAACTGGCTGCGCACCAGGGGGTGTCGCCAGCTGCTTGGGCAGGAGCACCTCGTACAAGATGTGACTGTTCCTTATATATGGACGGTCTTGAGAAAAGTCATCCCTTGATATGGCATTAACGTAATTAAACAGCTTACGCTCGCCTTGCACCCTATGACTAGCGATGACTCGAAATCCCTATATGTGCCCCGGTTGTCAGCAAGTAGCATATTCCATATAACTTCTCTGGTTTCTGGGACAACAACAGTGGCAGGTTGTCCTTATCATGGTTCGTCCTATATCGTACTACACCCATTGAAATTAATTGAACTATCATTTTACACTGACCAAAATGGTGCCGAATGGTCAAATAAATGTTCTAATTTTTGGAGTAATTCTTCCGTTTTTAAAGTCATAAAAAATTATGACTGAAAATTTTTCGAGTGTTCATTCCATTTTTCAATAAAATAACTTTTATGACTATGTGGAATAAAATATCTCTATCCAAAATCGAACTTTAGTTAATTGCGAAAGACCATTCTACTGGGATGGGATACCAAAACAAATAATACACTTAATTAAAATTAAACAAAATATTTGAACTGACCTGATGGTGATGCAAGAAATAAAGAAAAGTTCAATTTATTTAGAATCCTTAAAATTCGTAAAGTCACATCTCTACTGCATTATAAGGTGTTAATAACTAGCTGGGTCTCGGCCATAAAACATTGTCTATATAATTCATACATGTTCAGGTAGCCCTTGGATTTCATAGGCACATAATGATCCTTGAGCTGGAATTGATTTTATTATCCATCCTAGATTGATGATCATGGGATCAGGGAAATATGTAAGAATGGTTCTTGAAATTTTGTTCAGGATTCTGGTATAAATTGCTTACAGTTTACCATGTCTCCTGCCTCGTATTAAGGCCTTGTAGTTGTTGAAGAAACATATTATAGCAAATTTTGATGAGCCTTCCAATTACCATTCAGTAAATCTTATCGAAGACATAATTGAATATCATGAAACTGCTTCCTATATACTGAATCACACATTCAATTATGAATCGGAAATAAATAAATGTTTTTCCTTGGATTGACACGGTGATGACATTACTGACAACCAGGAAAATTTAATTTAGCATTATTCGTTGATTTTAAATAATGCTTTTAATTTGTTCCTTGGGGAAAGACTTTCGGCCATATGTGAACAGGATGTTATGCCGAAATTCTTGCGCCTCAGCGTCCCTGCAGCATGTGCTATATTTCTAAGGCGTCCTCTCTTTTTGCTAGTAATGGTTTTCTGTCCTTCCCTGAGCAGTAGCCTCTTTGAGAAGATGGGGCTATTGCCTTTTCGTTTGCAGGATTCTGCACAATCATGCAGATACCCCACATTGTTATGCATTCATTTAAGAAAACATAAAATGGACAACAGGTGAGTTTGATTTGAAACTTGAGTTTAAATTCAGAAAAATATGTGAAATCAATCGTACCATTAGTAGTAAATGATGTTGATTCTTATTTACGAACTCATTATGACACTCATTCATATGATCATTTAATAATTCATCAGGACACTTATTGATATAGCTATTCGTTTATAAACTCATCGTAATATTTATTAATAAGGCTCACCGTGACACTCATTATATACTCATCGACGTGTTCATCTAATATTGTATAATAAACCCAAATGAAAAGCATGGTGTGTATACATTTCTAAAATGGTTGAAAGAAATGAAGTATCAAATATATGCTATCACTGGACAAATAAATAAATGATTTTTTTGTACAGTTTTAATTCTAACGCGAACAATTTTCATCACGACGTTCATCTGAGTACTCATCGGGCGCTCATTGATGAATGGAAGAACTAGTATTTAGAACCAGCAAATGGAGCGCCCGATGTCTACGTATGCAAAGTAAATGAATTAGAAGAATTTTTTTTTTGCGAAATCAATAAAAGACGAAATCTTACAAAGAAATATCTCATTTTATATTTAATACAAAAAAGAACGTAGTACTAAAGTATGTTACAAAAGTCGAAATTATTACAATAAACCTAGTAAACTTAGGGCTAAATTTAAAATAAGTAAAATATCCTAAGACTTTTGTTTTTGTTTTTACAATTAAATGTTTCTTGAGTAAACACTCCTCCTTATTAATAAAATCTCTTTATTCGACTGTTGGCATTAGCCATGATATATGAATTTGAAAAAAACAGTCATTTTGCACAAAAAGCAAACTATGGCCATTCTTCGGAGTGCTCTCTATCAAGTTTAAAACAAGTAAAACTTTCCCTCTGTTATCAATCTCTCACTATGTATATGGCACAAAAGGCATTCGATTTCCTTTTATCGATGTCTGAAAATCAATCAAAAAGAGAAAATAATTGCTGTAGAATTAAAAAAAAAAATATATTTACAAATTCTTCAAATCTATACATATCCATTCCAAATATCTGTCCTTGGGGGACAAATCAGACCAGACTCTCCTATCAAACTAACTTTCGCTTATCAAAATAAAATTTATTCTCTAATCACTTCTAAAGTAATCTCATATTTACAGAGGAATAAACATCTCGTTATCAGTTGCTCAACAAGAAGTCTTATATATATATGTATGTTTATGTTTGTAGATCTGTTTTTTTTAGCTACACTTACCTTTGTTAATTAAATTCGTTCATTTTCTGATGAAGCGAATAGAAACATTTTATTTTCCTTTTTCTTATTTTTTTTTTGCAATATTTTTCTGCATATTCGACATTTTACGTACATCTAACATTGTTCGAGTTATCCTAACTAAAACAACACACATTTTTTCTGTAAACATTAGCTGATGCCGTTTTGTTTGGAACATCTATCATTGTATAAGTCCCCTTTTAGTGGAGAGGAAGTATATAGTCTTCATCGTCCTTAAATCAATAAATAATATTTGTTAATTTTAATTATGTACTAAACAATGGTTGTCCGTTCAGCAGAACTGTTACAGCTACTGCTACCACCGATGCATACTAATTGACACTTGATGTCGTCATCGGCTAACCCTCAGGAATTCTCATCGTAATTACCTAAAATTCCGCCACCACTGGTGATCAAAAGTTGAGAAGGCTGTGGACTGAGTTGTGGTGGTGGTGGTAGACCCGCCTGCTGTTGTTGATGAAGCTGCTTATTGAGCAATGGTATTGTGCATCCTGTTGAACCATATGGGGATGTTGGTGATGTTCTTGTTTCATATGTAGGGAGATAAGATCTTGGTGGAATCCTTGTGTAAATATTAGGTGGGGAGCGTGTTGATAACAGTGGTGGCGGTGCTGTATATATAGGTCTTTGTTGTGCTGGCGCTCGTTGCGGAGAGTTATATAGGGCGAAAGCTGGATTGGTAGTTAATGATAATTCCCCATACTGAAAAATATAACAGAAACAAAATATTATAAAAACTTTTTCCTTTTTGTTGTGTGGCAAAAAACATATTGAAAGTTTTATAGAAGAAATATATTAAAAGTTTGGACTATATTAGCGTTTGGGATATTGTTTATTTGATTTCCTTCTACCCAAACCTAATTTATGTGTGAACATATTTAGCTAAATGTGAACGTAAAATCGTCATTTTAAAACAAATAACCCGAAAAGTATGTTTTAGCGATTGTGAAAATATATTAACATTTCCTAAAGACATAAGTATCAAATTATATAATTATTAAACACATGATGTGTTGAGCAGGCGCGTATACGGGGGGGGGGGGGTTGTGATCACAGGGATTATGCCCCCCCCCCCTAAAGCGCGCCACCTAACCTTCGCGGTGATGTGAGTCGTAATAGTGGATTGGGTATAATAAACATTCGCTCGTAGCTCTTCTTCTTTTAAACGTGTACAAATTTTTTATTTTTTGAGTTTTTATATTAGTGTCGAAAAGTCATCTATCATACCTATCACAGGATAGTAAGTAATTTTGGAACGCTTTTATATTTTTGTTGCGCCCATTGCTCATACATATGAAAAGGAACACAATTACGAGTTTAAAAAGTGTTATTGTTTCTAAGAAATTGGTAAGCGATCATAATTTTTTTTACCTATCTAATTTTCCGACGGTAGATGGCAGCGGGAAATTCTCTGTCAAAACAGGTAGGCGAAAAGCGGCGATTGTGAAAAAAGAAGATACTGAGATTTCATTTGTTATTAGTTTTGAGGGTTTTGAAAAAGATTTTTATCGAGAATATCTTATACTATTATATTGAAAGAATTGTAATGGACCAAAGTGTGGAAAGGAAAAATTTAAAATACAGAAATTAATTAAATTAAAATCAAACTAAATGCCAAAAAAATACCACAACTTCACCATTTTTATTTAAGCGCCTCGAAATATCCATCCAAACTATGTCTTTTTTGTCAACTCGTCTATACTGGTTGTCTTGTATATCATAAATTATTTATGATATCGTACTTCCTCAATCAGTTTTTCATCAAAATTCCTTGTTTTAAAATTAAAAAAACCTTGACAAAAATGCCACAACAATTTCGTTCGTTTAATTTTGTTAGCGACAACGGCAAGATTAGAAATTGATCAATCCCGACGGCAACTTCGTCCACCGCTGACCGTCACCTGTCGAAATTTGGGCATTCGCATAAGACGCTGTGCTTTTAGAAGTTTGACAGCGGCACTTTTTCGTCGTTTGCCGTTGATCGTCGTAATTGTATTTAAGCCTTGACTTACAAATTTTGTTTTACGGTTCTTCCATCTTCCAATAGAACCAGTTCCATGCAATCAACGTCTAGCCTAGCCACCCGTTGATTTTCCATAGCAACACTGATTCAAGTGTTGTTCAAAATTTTTACGTTCGTAGGGAAGCATAAAATTTTTCTTAGAAATAAACTTGCAAATTGTTCTTAAGAATTTGAATGAATATCTATTCACCGGTAAAACGAATGTAAACGAATTGTGGTGCATTGGTTCTGGTGGTTCACTCTTTCGGACAAAGGCACAAGCATTCAGTTTTCTTAGAAAGATCTGAAAATTTTTCTTTAGATTTTTCATGCACTATTGGTGGCGGACAAGGATTCCAAAGAGTTATGCTGATTCAGGTGCCTTGGCTGATCTGGGTCGGTAAAGATATTTATGAGCGTTGGCAACCATACATTTTGTTCTTAAAAATTTTATTGAACATTTTTCTTTCGAATTTTTATACACTATTGGTTGCTGAAAACGATCAGTTGGATTGATGCCCCTAAAATAAATTCTACAATTTTTCTTCCCAATTTTTACGGGAAGACTACAAAAATAAAAACCATTCGCTTTCCTCTACGGTAGTTGCCGTTGCTTTGCTTGTACTTTGGTATTAATTAAAGTAGTATTTTTTTATTTAACTTATTGTTTACTTTTAATTTGTAGGAGAAGGATAAACTGGTTACACTAGTTAGCGATGGAGGTAGAAATAGTAGCGAAAATGGAAAGCAGAAGACTGATGAGACCATTGATAACTTTTTTCAGAAGAAAGCAAGATCAGTCAAGCTCCCATCAAAAGATATAGTCATGACATATCATGCATTTCTACTCCTATTCCTTTGAATGTGACTCAAATTTCAAGCTCTCACTCTAAGTCAATCACTTCACCCGTGACAGAATCAGTTGTGTCATATCTATTTCTACAATCTCTGCCCGAGTAAGAGAATCTGGAGTCCTTAATGTCTGTCCATTCTGAGATCGACATTGATATGGATAATATTATCGACAGGCTTTCCATATCAAGCCGAAAATCCGAAAATTGGGTTTTGTGATATCTAACTTAAATATGATAAAAAAAAATTAAAAGTGACTAGTTCCGACTTTTTTCTCCCCTTGATCATTTTCGTTGTAACCCCCCAGGCTGAAGCTCTGGATACGCGCGTGTGTTGAGCGTTAATCGATAGATGAACAAGTTTTTCGTAGAGGTACAGAAATATTATGTAAAATATGGAAGAATTAACATACGTATGGAATGATAACGTATGTATATCCGTTTACGTATATTTTACTTGGTGCTCATAATTGCCTGCGAAGGCTATAAATTTTGGTCATAATTTTATAGTCAAATCAAATAAATGTATTGAAAAATTGTAGATTATTTGAGCATGGTACTGTTACATCTTGCCATTTCACCCCGGGCTACTTCATTCTACTGTAGCTTTGGTTTAACCGCAACATTAAGAGATATATCATTTAAAAGTCCATTTACACTATCACTATTACGCGCTAAAGTGTCATGCTACGGTACAGATAAAGTGCGGACACAGAGCTTTACACAATCATCGGATTGTTATAGTGCAACACTAACCAAATTAGAGTCTTTTCTATTTCTTCATATCTGGCACATGAGCATTCAAGCGTCGTGCCAATTCAATCTAAAATTTGCCATTGCAGTACCTCAAAATTTGAAAGAAAACTATTTTACAAAAGCACATTTCCCCTCACTAATTTTTGTTTGTTATTATATTACATGACATTTCTGCTACAACTTAACATTTCTCTCCCGAAGCAGGTACCGTATTTTTGATGATATACTTTGACGTAGCACTGTTTCTTGCCTTCTATGCCCAGTAAGTTAAAAAAAAGACATTTTGGGGCATTCTGGTGAAATTGTTAAAATTATTGGGATCTTCATTACATAATTCATTTACTACCATATCTCCCAAATATCTTACTAAATCTTTTCGAATCAGGCATTGACGTGCTCACAATCTGTTTACATTTGTCTTGTTTATTCTATTTGTTAATAATTTTAATACTTTCAACGTCGAAATACCCGAACAAGACACTGGTAGCTCAAGAGTTTCTAGAGAATCCTCCATTATAACAACTCAATCATTGAAAAATTAGTAGAAAGCAATAATAGTTTCTCATAGTTTTTATATAAAAATATTAGAAGGCTAAGAAAGGACCAAAATTGGATCGTTGTGGAACACCACAAATTAAAGGCCCTGCATCCAATTTTTATTATTTACATAGTAGAATCGCGTTTATCCGAACATCGATTATCCAAATATTCGATTGTCCGGACTTATTCTTCACGGCTCTAATGTAGCGATTTAGAAATGAAATGTTAAAGACAAAGTGAAGATATTTGAGAGTTTAAAAAATGGTGAATCTGGCAGTAAATTGGCGCAAATGTATGGTGTAGGAGCTTCTACGATATCAGATATCAAAAAGAATTCTGATTCCATATTGAAATTCACCTGCACGCTTGCGAATGAACAGGGAAGCTCGCAACGTAAAACCATGAAAAAATCTCATAATGAAATTCTGGAGAACGCAGTTTTTAATTCGTTCTTATAAAAGAGAGCATGCGGGCAGCCCATATCTGGACCTCTTTTATGTGAAAGAGCATTGGATTTTAAACAAAGTCTTGGTGGTTTCAAGGCGAATGGTTATCAAGATTTAAATCTAGACATTGAATTCGCAAATTGGACGAGTAGACGAGTTAAGAGCATTTCTAGATGAAAAGGAATACGATTTAGATGAAACAGGTCATAATTGGATAGCTCTACCAAGCAGATCATTGGCATCGCGTCGTTAAAATGCAGCACCGGGACACAAAGTGAGTAAGGATAGAGTTACGGTTATGGTTTGCGCGAACGATAAAGGAACATATCGATTGCCACTATTACTTGTTGGCAAATCAAAAAAATCCGCGCTGTTTCAAAAATGTCAAAATCCCCTTAACTTACTCTAACTAACGAAAAGCATGGATAAACACAGATATTTTTCTTACTTGGTATGAAAATACATTTTTTCCTGAGGTGAAGAAATTTCAAAAGGACGTGGGAAAAGAGAGCGATGTGCTATTTTATTTATTTTTCCCGCGGACGGGAATCGAACCTACACTTGTTAGAATCGGTCAATGATGGAGAAATAAGAATTTTAAGAACTTTTATTTTTAATGATTCTAAATCAAATTTATAAATACAAGAAGAAAAAACAACCGCCTCGTCCGGGATTTGAAACCGGGACCTTCCGCTTGCCGGGCGACTGCTCTTACCACTGAGCTAACGAGACAGATGATTTTCCCTCTTGCATTTATCAAATTTGTAACTAGCCTACTAAGCCACGTTTTGCTTTCAGCTGGCATTAACCAGTAACGATGAAAGCGCACAAATAATTTTTTTTTTTTTTTTTTTTTTTTTTTTTTTTTTTCTTCTTGTATTTATAAATTTGATTTAGAATCATTAAAAATAAAAGTTCTTAAAATTCTTATTTCTCCATCATTGACCGATTCTAACAAGTGTAGGTTCGATTCCCGTCCGCGGGAAAAATAAATAAAATTGAATTTACAATTTATTTGTGCGCTTTCATCGTTACTGGTTAATGCCAGCTGAAAGCAAAACTTGGCTTAGTAGGCTAGTTACAAATTTGATAAATGCAAGAGGGAAAATCATCTGTCTCGTTAGCTCAGTGGTAAGAGCAGTCGCCCGGCAAGCGGAAGGTCCCGGTTTCAAATCCCGGACGAGGCGGTTGTTTTTTCTTCTTGTATTTATAAATTTGATTTAGAATCATTAAAAATAAAAGTTCTTAAAATTCTTATTTCTCCATCATTGACCGATTCTAACAAGTGTAGGTTCGATTCCCGTCCGCGGGAAAAATAAATAAAATTGAATTTACAATTTATTTGTGCGCTTTCATCGTTACTGGTTAATGCCAGCTGAAAGCAAAACGTGGCTTAGTAGGCTAGTTACAAATTTGATAAATGCAAGAGGGAAAATCATCTGTCTCGTTAGCTCAGTGGTAAGAGCAGTCGCCCGGCAAGCGGAATCCCGGTTTCAAATCCCGGACGAGGCGGTTGTTTTTTCTTCTTGTATTTATAAATTTGATTTAGAATCATTAAAAATAAAAGTTCTTAAAATTCTTATTTCTCCATGATGTGCTATTGTTGTTAGATAATGCGCCAACTCACCCTTCCGCTGAAACACTAGGTCGAGAAAATGGGAAGTAACGTAATATCGATATTGCAACCTATGGACCAAAGTGTCATTGAAACTTTAAAGCGTTTATACAGAAAGCAGCTACTGCGTCGTCGCAATAAAATAGAAACGATGTTGAATTTTTTTAAAGAAATAAATTTAAAAAATTGTTGCTATATGCTGGTAGAAGCGTGGAACTCTGTGGAATCGCAAACATTAAAAAGGGCATGAAATAAATTATTAGAGACTCCATCCAATTCTTCAATTAAAGCGCACGACGGTTTCAAAGAAATAACAGAAGCAGAGAAAATTCTTAGCATTGGTGAAGGGTGTAATGAAGAGAATATCAGGGAGTGTCTGGACTGCGATAGTGAAGACCCTGGATTCCAAATTTTAGCTGATGAAGAAATCATTGACGATTTGAACAGTAACGAGAAAGAAGATGAAGAAGAGACTGAAACTGGTGATGCATGTCAAGTACCATATCACACAAAAGCTTTTGAAGCTCTAGATGTTGCTTTTAAATGGTTTGAAAGAAAGGACGAATCGAATGCCATACAGTTGTAACAAACTGAAGCGCATCAGGAACATGGCCGCAATGAAAAGATGTGATTCATTACGTCAAAGATTAATAACAAATTACATCCAATCAAAATTTTAAATTACATAGGTATTATGTAATTCATTATCTTTATAGCTCGTATTTTTTTATATTGTATTGTCTAACTGACGTATGTAAAACCCTTTACATAATAAAAAAAATATTGAAATTTAATTATTGTTTGATTTGACTTTGAAATCGATTATCCGGATTTTCGATTATACAGAATACCCCTGGTTTTTTTTTATTCAGATAATCGAGATTCTACTGTATATATGTAGGGTAATGTCGTCAAGGTTGGGCACCTTTTTCACTTTTGCGCATAACTTGATCAATTCAAGCACGTCTTCGGAAAAGTCTGGGAAAAAGAAACACTTTTGCTGAACATTGATGAAGATTTTCGAGATATTCCAGTTTCAATTATTCATAATTTCATTAATTTAGCTACTGACAATGCTAATCGCGCCTATTATTATGCAATTCCACACAGAATTAGCAAAATTAATGAAATTATAAATCATACAAACAGGAATATCTCAAAAACGGTTCGATGTTGGATAGGTACATGTACATAGTCAAATTAAAGGAAACATTCCGGGGTAAAAAACTGTATGTAGTTATTAAGTTAAATTATTAAGTTTTTTTTCCAATTGTTTGACTTTGACGTCCTACAACTTCCTGCAAAAGGTCACAGGAAGACTTATTGGGAAATAAGTGGAAAGCAGAGACGGTTTGCTACCAGATGAGTCCCACCTTAATCGGGTGTATAGCAAGAAAGTTACAGACTGTAAAGTGGAAAAAGTGCTAAAAATCTTAAACCCCCTACCGCCGAAACAACACGTCTTACTCTCCCCCCACCCTCAACATTCGACTGATAATTTTTTGCTTGTCTCCACCTCAGCTATGAAACCCTTGAGTTATGTGCCCCATTTATGAAACACCCTGTATAGCACATATGTGCTAACAAAAGATAGAATACTTAAAGCAGGATACCAGCTTGAAAATTTGAAAAAAAACGAAATTTTTTTTAGCTTAAAATATTCTTTGAAATTTGTAGAATTGAAAACAATTCTTTGGCATAGTGACTGAAATCTTTTTCTAATGTTATAAACCGATTATAATAAGCGCTGTCAGTGCGTTTCTTTTGGGCGGTCATATATGGGCTTCACATAATATGTAAAACAATGTTTTTTTAAATCTGCGTGTCAAATTACTCATCCAATTTTCATCGGATTGACTTGAAAATTTGCATAACTCTTCTCTGTAGTATAATATAAGACTTTTTCTGTAGAGTTATTATTTTATTTTTGTTGTACTTAAGCAACTTTTTTTTTTACCCCGAAATTTTTTTTTTTTTTTTTATTAATGACCGCAATGTTTTAAAACTTCAAAATTTCTAAAGACAGACACAAAATATATTGCTCTTAATAAGATGAAATTTTTATTTTTGTTGTAGAAGTCAACTACAAGGATATTTTTGACACGCAGACCGAGAGTGCTCCTCAAAAGACTCATATTTTGGCGCCACTTACGAGAGGCTATTTTTAAGTTTTTCAACATTAAAATTTTTATTTTCCAAGATGAATGATATATAGCATTCTCAGATTTATTTAAACTATTAACAAATGAGTTTAAATTTTATCCAAATAAATTTAAACGTTGAACAAATATTTTTAAACCCTTAACAAATAAATTTATACTTTCAACAAATTATTTTAAACCCTTAACAAATATATTTAAGCCGTTAACGAATAAGTTTCAACTTTTAACAAAAAGACTTAAACCTTTAGCAAATATATTTAAACTCTTAACAAATTTATATTTAAAATATTTTATATATTTTATATCTCGATGTCCCAACCTGTTGATGGTTCCACAGTTACCAACTGTATAGCAGCTGTTTTATCTTTTCTTTTTCATGGCCGTAATGCTTGCATTCAGGTTCGCATGGCCGCTGTACAAAGGCTTCCGCATTTCCATGGATACGTCGTTTCCTGTGTTGGATCTCAAAGCCATAAGGTTGGGATCTAATCTAAAAATAGCTTGCTCTCTAGCTCGTCAACTTGGACATTCTTCTCTTCCTTTCTTTTCTGTTGATTCCCTTCGACGGCGTTTCCTACAGTCGCCTTGAAGGTGTCCCAATTTATTACAATCCCAGCATCGAAGAACACTACGTGAAGGGGTGCTCAGTGATAACTGCAATCTGTTGCAAGTCTGTTGCCCAGCTCAATATGTTTGCAATTCCACTCCCCTCTCTTCTTCTAGAGATTACACTTGTCGGCGGTTTCTGCAGTCTCTATGAAGGTGTGCTGGTCTATTACAATTCCAACGTCAAAGGAGACCACGTGAAGGTGAGCTCTGTGATGACTGCATTCTGGTGAAAGTATATTCCTCCACTGAAATTTCTCTCACTCGTACTTTACTCCGCGAAGCTTGTTTGGCGGATGCATACGCTAATGCATAGGCTAGTGATTCTGTTGTTGATTTCGTTCCTGCTAGTCTTAACGCTTAATGTGACCTTTGATCTGCCTCCGCTGCCACTTCATTAAGGAAATCCACATTTACGCTAGAGTATGAAAGATGTGCTAACCTTTCCACATCAGCCTACAGTTGTTCTAGTGATTCGCCATGCTTTTGCATCCTGTTGAGTAACTGTAGGCGATATACTTGCTGCATGTGTTCATCTCTGTAAGGTGATTCTATTACCTGCACTAATGAAGGTTTTGTCACGGTACTTTTCAATCGGTACAGTTTGTAAGAGTTCTGACGGGACATCGAAGTGCTAACACCAGAGCTGTAGCTTTGTCTTCATCATTCCATCCATTTACCTCTGAAACTGCCCCGAATTGTCTCTTGAAGTATGCCACGAATTTTGGAGGTTTCATTCTACCTGCGCTGAATATTTCAGCTGCTACGTTTAGAGACTGACGATGCTTTATTCTTTCCAGATCTGCTTTAAAGTTTTCAAGCTGCTCGGCGACTTGAGCTTCCGCCACTTCCTGCTCGATTCCTTTAATTTTCAAACTTTGTTCGTCTAACGAGTTTTTCAGGAAAATCTTCTGTTCCTCCAAACGAGTTTCTACACAATTCTCCAGAGAACTCTTTTGTTCATCCAAGCGGCTTTCCAGAGATTTCTTTTGTTCCTCAAAAGCATCCTTTTGCCCATCTGTACGGGTTTTCATAGATTTCATGTGTTCCTCGAGAGAATTCTTTTATTCGTCGAGAGAATTCTTTTATTCCTCCAGAGAATTCTTTTGTTCCTGAAAAGCATCCTTTTGTTCATCAAAACGGGCTTCCATTTTGCTCATTAACGTACTCAATAGATGTTCCGTTTTCATCGCAGGCTCTTCTTCAGGTTCGGTTTCTTCCGAGTTCTCTTCGAAAACAAATGCCTCAGGATTCTTTCTTTCCTCTATCAAAGCTTATCTAAGTCGCTCGACTTGAACTTTCTTTGCACCTTTCGTTTTTAATGACCGGTTCCCTAGCTTCACTTTCAAATCCTGTATTCGAAGCTCCTCCAAATTGCGCCCCATTACTTTCACTCACAGTTGAATATAAATTATTTTCAGGACTTTCACAAAAAGTACAAAATTCAACGCAATTACACAAAATTAATTAATTGCTTAGTGCTCATTTCCAGTAGATGTCGTTACTTGTCTCTTTCTGTTGCACGTAACAATAGCATAGGTAAAATTTTTCTATTTGTTACCTCTTTTTTAGGAAAGACAATAAATTTCTCGAGAAAATGATTCTGAAAGAGAGGGGGGAGGAGACGAATTGTACTAGACTAGATCTCGATTTAATAATCTAACGATTTTTATATTTTAACCATCTAGCGTGATGGATAATAGCCTTAGTATTTGAAAAAATGTAAGAGTATTTTGATTGGTTACGAAACTGCCTGTACGTAGGTATATCAACAATTATACTACAAATGTGACCAAAGCACTACGCATTGAATTAAAATTCACCCGCCCATTTATACGCAGGCTGCTTGATAATAGATGGCGTTGTAATCGCAAGAGCAATTTTATTTTGTACATTTTAGACATCTTGTATTTGTATACAAACAAAGTAGTTCTGTTGAATTGAAAATTTAATGATACTACTAGTAGCGTAGAAAAACCATTAAGAGAATTGAAGAAAATCTAAACAAAGTACTTTGGGGCTATGTTCCGTTATTTAGAATGGTTTACTGAATTTCTTTTTGGTTGGGGACGAGTGATGCTCTTCGTCCGGAGTTTTCGACTAAGGTCAAAGCTAAAGAGATAGCTAATAAAATCCATTATGATATTGTAACGACTGTCGAGTGATATGTGAGATAGTTAAACTGATAAACATCTCAGCAGAAAGTGTTTTCATATACTGCGTAGACATTAAAGCTATTGATAAGATGATCGATAACATATTCTTCTTCGATTAACTGGAAAAAATTACCAAAAGATAGCATTATGAATCTTTGCTGGATCGATCTTACGACGAATTGATAGAAACGTGACTCCAACTGGGAAAGAAAAAAATCTCTTCTACTTCGACAATGCACTAGAGGGAGTAAAAAAGAGTAATGAAAGAGCTTAAGTATTTTTGAGAGCAAAGCAAAGTAATTTACTTTGCTTCAATTAAGAGCAAAGCAAGAGTAAGAAGCAAAAGCTGCCAAGTTTGTCGAATTGAACTGTGAACTGCTTCCTCATCCACTAGAGATTTGACCCCCTGCTATTTCTTCTCTTTCCAAACATGAAGCAATGGCTCGGTGGAAAAAATTCCAATCAAACGAGGCTTATCGCTGGAACAAATTGCTTCTGTGAAGAGTTGGAAAAATCTTAGTTTTAGGGAAGCTATAAGCAGTTGGAAGGCCGTTGGAAAATGTATCGAGCTAATAGGATTAAAAAATTTAACACCTTTCGAAAAACAGCAAATTTACTAAGATTTTACGATTTTAGCAATAAGTTCTTCGGATCCGATGATTTGCTTTTGTGACTGATGTCATTATTTGATCAATTGTACTAATTTTGAATATGTCCAATTTCCTTACTCAAAAAGATTTGCAATAAATAATTGAATAAATAGACCTGTTTCTAGTAGGCAGGTCAGCATCTTCTACTCATTCCGACTAAAGAATATTATAGTAATATAATTTGTTTCCAAGTTTTTGTAACGCTGTCAAGTACTTACTTCATGGATCTCTAATGTCACAATTAATAAGACCGATTGACTACTGTGAGACTACCCTAAAGGCAGATTAATAAAGCAAAACGCTGAAATTTTCACCTTATTCCGACTATAGCCATTCTTAGACAAGTAGGCGTATGTTCTAAAGGTGAAGCCAGACAAGTTTTAACCGAGTTTTAGTTCGGTTCTAGCAAAAGCTTGGACACACCCTATATATTATAGACAGACATACTTTTTCTACTCTGTTTTAATATCACTTAACTAAGCATGAATTTCAATAAAAAAGTTTAAATATGAGAGTCAGTAAGAGTTGCGCAACTCGAGTTAGAAGCTTCAGAAACTTAGGAAATACATATGGTATATGTATGTATATGTAAACATGTAATATATAACACCTGGAAGCAATATAGATGAAATTTCATATATAGCAATTTAAACCTTCGGAAATCCACTTTTATACAGGAATAGGTTCGTTTGCTGCTGCTATTGTACATATTTGAAATGGGATTCACAGTCGAACATAAATGTAATCATAAATATCTCTTCCAAGCAAGGAAAAGTTGATCTCAATACTTGTTTGGTACTTTTCTATACTCAAATATAAAATTTTAAACTGTTACGTATATTCAATGGTTAAATTCCTTCCACACATTCCATGAGTCTATTGCAATGTCCTTTTAAAAAGATTATTTGTCATAGGATTGGGTACTAGTTATCTTCATTTAACTGCACTAGTAAGTTATATATGTGTTTTATAATTTCGACTTCTCTTTTAAGATAACCATTAAATACGTTAGACGGGATCTTAAGGTAAAATTTAAATGAATATTTTTTCTCGGTCGCCTTATAGAATATTCAATAGCGCGAAATTTAAAGTGCGCGGAAAATTAAAACTTCCCTGAGAAGAAAACAGTCGCATAAAGCTGTATTTCTGTTGAAAAAATAAAAAAAAAAATTGGGTCATATTAGGGAAAGAGCTGTTGAGGTTCCATCATCACATTAGAAATTCAGCCAGAAGCATGTTATTCAGTCAATTACGGAAAAACTCAATTACGTCATCTTTTCTAAGGTTTCTTGACTTAATAAATAACCCACAGTGCTGCGATGATGTAGTAGATACATATCAATATCCCTCCACCCATTTCTTTCAAGCATCTGTATCTGCATTATGAAAATCATGAGTGATGTAAGAGGATTTTCATTCCTAACGAACAAATCGATCTGCAACACTCCACACGGGTTCATTTCGCACAGGAACCTACCATATACCTATATCCACTATATTTATAGCAGCTATTCCCGATGAAATAATCGACAGGGAAGAGGAATTATTCTTGATTTATATGCATACATTCATTGCGGTCTTGTACATTTGACGAGGTCCTTGCCACACAATCCATAAAAAGAATAAAGCTAGGAAGTTCTGAACGTACGAACGAGGGTGGGTCTCCCCCTATTTCTTAGCAATATAAAATATATTCAATAGTAGCTATACAAAAACAAACAAAGTTACGATAAAGTTGAGAGAACGAAATTTCCATTATTCCATTATTTGCTGTCTTTGAATCGCAAGACAAGCATTACAACTTGTGCAGGGTAAACATCCTTCTAGGGGCAAGGATGAAATCTACAAACGTACAAACATTCATATATCGAACGAACGAGAATCCACTTGCAATTTTGCAATTCTATGAATAATTAAAATCCAATAATAACAGAGCTATGTACAGTCTACAGTTGGGGTACGTGCTGTTCAAATGCAACATTGTAATAGCGATTTGCAAAGTGACCGGCAACGGTAGATCGATTGACACTGCAATACAAATGACAATAAGAAATGAGGAAAATTGATCTGAATTTCAATACAAGCTGCAGGCAGTCTAATCGATCACTGTATCTGAAATGAAAGTATATATAATTCTGAGGAGCTCGAGCTTAGAAAGAAGCAATACGTTTTGATTGAGAGTTTTGATGTTAAATTTTGATAGGCTCGAATTGTGTTCATACAAACAGACTTAAAGCCGCGAAATATCTAAGCCAGCTTTCACACCGGATGCAGCAGACACATAACGCATGGAACTTGCAACATGAAACATGCGTTATCAATGATAGAACATTTAAAATATAATAGGAGTTTTCATATCGTATAATAAATAGCACAAGTAGCCTGCAGCATATTTAATACTCAGTAGTTAAGATTGAACATGTTCATTATTTGTTTCAATGAGAGCTTTTCTGTGATAAACGATAAATTATATTTAAATTTGTTATAATGAGAGATAAACAATAGGAAAAAGAGGTTGAAAAATTGTTGTCCGGATCCTGGGCAAGTTTTCTTCAAAGAGCGTTGAATGTCCCATGATCTTCAACGTTCCTAAGTGGCATTGGATGTACCCAAGAACGTCGCTTCTTTCTTTGCCTCTTTAATATTACGAGCAAAAGCAAATAATCATCACTCACTTATCCATCTACTGCGCTCTTTATTACAGACAATGTACTTAAAATTTTTCTTTACTTGCATATGTACCTATGAGAGATGTGTCGGTTGAGAGATTTTATCATTGCGAATATGGGGAAACAAACACATTTTATGTTTTAAAATGTATCCTGAATAAACCAAGCTTTTGATGAAAAAATGTTTACGTGTAGGAAAGTGAAAGTAATTGTGAGTATCTCAATATGATAATTAATTGTTTCCGAGTTTTTATAAATTCTACCCAATTCGCTTTGAAATGAGAGAACAGCTTTCGCTCAAGATGATAGTTCTTTTTTAAGCTTGATGACTCTTTCCTCTGCAATGAATGACAATTTCAAATGCATAATAATTAAACTTTCGAATTTAATATAGTAATTAAATTTCTTTCAATATTATGTACATTACATTTGTTTGTTGTGGACTTCATTAAAACATCGTTCCCCGCTTTTTTTTACCTCCTATTTGTCATTCTCTAATTTGAAAAGTTGTTTAGCGTCATCAAAAGCATGGTTTATTCAGGATAAATTTTAAAACATGAAAACGACACGTTTCTCACACATATATGCTTTTTATAACGCTATGGTCTGTAGTAAAAACGGCAGTGATCCATTGCAACGCGTGCCATTTTGTGTGAAGATCCCGTTGCATGTTGTATGATGCATGTTTCATTCGGTTTGAAAGTCCGCTAAGTCGTTTTTATTCATTTACGAATCATTATATTGATTGCAAATGAATATGATCAATTTTCTGCAGATTTAGACCTGGAGGTGATTCTGATTTTTTGTTGTACTTTAATGTCAAAATATACGACAAAATTAGATGAACTTTTCTACTGCTTCCTTTGTGCTTTTATTGTCTGAGTTAGGTATCGAATTTTGCTCAGTCACAAAATGTATTAAAAAGTTTTTGAATGAATTATAATAAAAACTTAAAAATGTTAACCTCATCCTTTTCATTTGTTTGTTTCGTGTTTAAGTTATGAACAGTAGTGTGAGAGCATGTTAATGTTGCTTTTTCCTGGAAAACATTTTTCAATATATTTATACGTTTTCCGGATTATCCGCGTTATAAATAAATTATTTAATGAGTACTAAAACAAGTACTCACCCCGAACGTTTCGCTTCAAGTTACATTGAGCGTGGTCATCGGGTAACTGCCTGAATTGTTATATACGATTGGAGCTACGCATTTGTAGTTACTGTTGTGCAGAGTTTTGCCAGCAAACATAACTCACTACGGCACTTTTTAAGCGAAGCTTATTTCGGATTAACCCTGAAGATGTTTTAAGGATGGGATCCCATGTTCGTGAAAGCTGGAAACTGTTGTCGCGATTGAAATTAAGTTGACGTTTTATTTCAATCGCCTCACGAACAAGACGAGGAGTATAATAAGGCTCGCGAGCCAGGAGTTCTGCCTTTTCAAATTGAATCCAATGATGTTCTGCTGGATGGTCCAGAATATGCTCGCAAATTGCTGATTTTTCCCGCTGATTCTTGCTTACAGCATTTATATGTTCTTTCATGCGGGTAGCAATACTTCTTTGTGTTTGCCCAATATAATATGACCCACAGCTACTACCTGCAATCACCAAAAGATCGCTTTCCACTCCAAACACCAGGCGTATACGCAGTCCCTTGTAGCTCCACTTACCGACGTGTGGAATCTCAATCCTAGAATGGTGCTAGACTTTATTAACAGTCCTAACCTAGAAAGCGTATAATTTACAACGGGGACACACAATAAATCATTCAGGTCGCGGTAAATGCGATACTAGCGCCTGACCACTCCTCCACGAATCTAAATATAAGTTCCGTGTATATGATATTATTAGTTTTTTACGTTTCATTCAAACTGATGCGGTATCGTATTTAGTATTCGTCGATAGCACCACCATTCGAAGTGGACATAGGGCCATTATTTTCGGTTTCCTTCAGAATCCCAATCACTTTTTAAATGGGTGATCGGTTTCGGGTGTAGGATGGATTCATAGAGACTGCGGGACTCTCCATTCAAATATTTCTGGAGTTCTAATGATATATGTGTGGCGGTGATAGTTTTGCTTCGAAGCTTGCATTTAACGTAAGGCATGACGCGCTCCGAAGATGCTTACGACTGGCAGTCCGAGAAACGATTGTAACAACGGCGGCGGAAAAGAAGACTGTGAAGCGCAGGGCTGCCAAGCTCTATAAGAGGAAAGCATGCATGCATGACGGAAGAATTCGTTGAACGGAGTATTGCACGTACAACAGTAAGGTCGTATGATTAAAAGATATCATATCCTTAGTGACGTAAAAATTGAGATTTTTGGCTCTATGGGTACCGTAGTAGGGCAGTACGTTTGAAAGATCGGCAGGTGGTGGTAGCCCATATGTGGGCAGAGAGAGGTGGTCTGAGTCTGCATGACTTGGGGGACATTCAACTTTGAACAGAAGAGTATGCCCTTTTGTATAATTGCATACTGCGTTCGAAGATTTGAAGGATGGTCGCTTATTAATGTATGCTTAGAGGACTGGCTTTCGGCGTGGAGTTACGCTAAATCAACTGGGTGCTGTGACCAACAGATCGGCGGAGATTTTAGATAGGTATCGCTTCGACCAGTAAGTCCAATGTCAAGCATGAACTGACATAAACTGGTACTCATGGAGACAGAATATAATAGATTCATGAGCCTCATGAGGGCGTTGATTGTCGCCTAAATCCGAATCCGTGCATTAAGACTGGCGTCAGATTAAGGCTAACAGCTAAAGTTAAACCCCTGACTGATTTCTGTAACAACATTTGTAAATTTTCTGGAATTAGTTGACCAGGGTGTTGTTGGCGGGGTAAGTTTTCCAAAAAACTTTGCAACGATATAAATGAAAATGTTTCTTGGTTTAGTTTTTTAAGTCATTTCTACTAAGCACTGTGATGCACAGTTTTAATTAAAAATAGAATTTGTCGATTAATACTTACATCGTTTGTGTGTTTAAGTGAACTGAAATTCATCAGTCTAAATGAATTGGCAATCTAATAACTTTTAAGATAAAATAGTTTCATCGAAAATTTGCTTTGCGATCAATATTATTGTGTCTTTGTCTACCACTTAGCAATATACCCACGGGGGCAGCTTGAACCTTCCCCTGCAGGCTATCATAGCGAGCCGATAACCTGAGATCAACTGAGGGATTTAAAGAATGGAGATCTGATGCATTGCCCTCTACGTCCTTGTGTATTCAGCTGCTGTAGCACGACTAAGCATCACTAGCTTGGATGTATTGAATAAATCAACAACGACATCGGCAGCAACAGCAATAGCCTCAACATCAGCCATTACAAAAATAACCGACACCAAACTACACAGTTCCATCGCAACAGTAGAAGCGCCGCAGAACATACGAGTATGTTTTGCCAATAAGTATGGTTTTCCAATAAGAGGTGTTATTTTAATTAGCCAGCTATTTCGGTAGATGTCACTTTTGCAGCTGTCATTTTTTGACATTTGACAAGTAGAAACTACGCCATTAATAGAAATGGAACGATACACGATTCAACAACGCATTGAAATTATTAAAACTCACTATAAAAATGATCCGGAATTCCATCGAAAACTCATCTTGAGTGATGAGGCCCATTTCCACCTCGATGGCTTCGTCAACAAGCAAAATTGTCGCATCTGGGGCTCGGAAAACCCAAGAGTTATTGTTGAAAAGCCTCTCTATCCTCAACGTGTGACTGTTTGGTGCGGTTTATGGTCCCGCGGGGTCATTGGACCTTACTTTTTCGAAAATGAGGCTGGAGCAACAGTTACGGTGAATGGATTGCGCTATCGACAGAGGATTAATGATTTTTTATGGCCGGAATTGGATGGTATTGATCTGGTCAACGTTAACTTTCAACAAGACGGCGCTACGTGCCATACAAGCAACGAAACCATTGATCTTTTACGGGAAAAGTTTCCGGACCGTGTTATCTCTCGAAGAGGTGATCACAATTGGCCACCGAGATCTTGTGACTTAACACCTTGCGACTTCTTCCTTCGGGGCCACGTGAAAGAGAAGGTCTACGCCAACAGCCCAGCGTCGATTCAAGACCTCAAAGATGGAATTCATGAGGCTATCGAGGACATAGGGCAGCCACTTTGCGATTTGGTTATGGAAAATTTCATGAAAAGGATATGGTCCTGTAGGCGTGGTCGTGGTGGTCATTTGGCTGATGTTATTTTCCATTATTAACGGCATACCTTCCTCTTTATAATGAAATAAAGATCGGATCATTTATCTCAAAAAATGGCATTTTTCTTTGAATATCAAAATAACACCTCTTATTGGAAAACCCTGTATATAATAATGTGTGTAGTATTTCAAATCATGGTAATCGATTATCGAACCAACGATTTTAAAAGTAGTAATTACTTGGAGTCAGTTGTGTTCCACTGATGATCATGGCCAAAGTGAGACCTCGTTAGTTCACGAAATCTAATTAAAATGAGTACTCACAATCACAATAAACGGATCTACATAAATAGTGGGTCTACATGTACGAGCTTACTAATATGAGCTGTGTTCTTTTGTGTACCTTATTCGAGAACTCCTATATACTGGAGAGAACAAAGTGTTGTGTCGATTGAAGTGAACTATTTGTACTGTTCGCTTCATTTAAACCTTCTATGAAAATGTATGAGGCGTTCTTTTGTGTATCTTTTGTTCTGCTCTGTTCTGCGGACACAAAGAGCACATCTATAGTCTAGAAGAATTACAGTTTTTTTTAGCAATGAAAGGACATGCCTTCCTGCAATCATTTCTGCAGCTACATTTTTACGACTAATGCACCTCACAAACATGATAATTCTTTAAGCATAGCCCTCTTTCCTATAAGGTAATCCCCAACATCCATCCTATTTTTAGGAAATGGGATCTTTTCTTCTGACTATTGTGCTAGATACGTTCGCAACATTAATAACGCGCCAGTATGAGAAAAGAAAACTGGAAGGAAAACGAGGAACAAAATTATTATAAATTATAAATTATATAAAGTCTTTAGTGGATCAATATAAATGGATGCAAGATCATTAAGATAGTGTCACCGATTCAGAGGGAGGAGCCTACCCAAGAATGATCTTTGTGACATTATTATTAATTATTTGTGATGAAGGCGTGAGGTACGGCCTCCAAGCATTACGATCAAAAAGATCACTGCTCTCCTGCCTTGTTATGTTCAGCCCCATATTAACCTATATTCGTTTATACGGGGGAAATTCGGAAATGTCTGATTTTTTAGGAGTCGCTGCCCCGAAATTGGCATCATTAGCGAGCAAGTCTTGCGAAATTGCAAAACACTTGCACCACAGATTCTGTATGTTGATGGCAGATAACTTGTAATCGGTCGTTTTACTAGTTGAAAAATGGGTTATAGGTTCGTCTACTATCCGAGAGCCTGGGGACCTCATGAATCGCGGCCCCATTTGTGAAGATGATACCGCCTGCGAATCGTTAGATATGGAAACCTAATGGACCGCTTTTCTAACATTGGAGGGTGGCATGATTAGTCGTTTGATACACAAATGATATTGAATGCAGAGAAATATGTGTGTAGACATATACGACCTGAATTAGATCTCTTTTCCAGTAGAAGTGTATACTAAAAATTTTTAGCACAACAGAATAATGGAAATGGTATACCCGGTGAAAAGAGCTAAACTGTCTTCATATTCACTGAAATCTTATTTTGTTATTCCATAGCTATTTCGCGGGACTAAAAAGTTCCTTATAAGGTCTATTACACTTTCAGAAGATATTAACCATTTTTAACAACGGACTAAAGAATACCTGACCAGCAGTAAACAAGCATTGAGGCCATTAATAAGCTTTCTAACTCTGGAGATTTCCTTTACAGCACGCCACGCTATAACATTTGCTATATATGTGGTTGACAAAGACAGCCAAACTCGAACGTGCATCTGAAGGCCACATCTTGAGACAGAACCTGACAGCCGTTTAATGGCAATTTCGTCAAGAAAAAGAGGGGGCGGATTTAATACTATTAAATGGTTGAATTACTGGACACTGTAAATGAAGAATCACCATGCAACTATTAGCATGGGCTCTCATCTCATCTGCAGACTTGGTCTGGAAGATGTTGAGAATACTTTAAATGTTTTTTGTAAATGTCCAACGATTTCTAAGCATAGGACCCTTTGGTACACCACAGGTCCACAGCTAGACCATGGCGAGTTGGAGGACAGACCGCTTCCTGGGTTCATAAAGCTACTGTAGAGACTGGCCTGTTTTAAGAAGAGTAGATGGTTAACACAATAGACTCTCTCAGTGGCGGTAGCGGTATACTCTTTCTCATCTCCCTCTTTAACTAACCAACCAAGGCAATCCTTGTGTTTATTGTAGTATAAGGCTGACTGTTCTTGAAGAGCTTCCAATCCTTGTCTATGGTCGAAAATTGGACTAGGATATGGGAATATAAAGGTTTGTCATAACCGATACTCATAGGTCGCAATGTTGATAGGTAACTGATTGCTTTTATAACATTAATGATGGAATTGAGTCCAAGGAATACAAAAGCAAATTTTTAATATAAAAAAAATTGTCATCTAAAAATTAGTAATGGAGCTTCAAGTTTAAAATGTAATTGAATTTGGCATGATGAAAGACTTTTTCTATATGTAGTTATAAAGGCACCTCGTTTCCTAAGTAAACAATCTTTTTACTCTCATATCTCACTGTGATAAAAATAAATCTTCATCCTATCAAGTCCCTTCCATCTACACTGAATGACGCAACTACTGTAATCATCACTAATTGCGAATTTTTGTTAGGATATGATTAAAACTCGATGAAATTTGCACAACTCCTCTGAAAACCGGAAGAAAATTTACTTTAATTAAAGGAACAACGGTAGAAGTCTAATAAAATATTCAAAGGTAGATACTGTGTAGAGCGTAGGTCCATCCTTGGAGAAAGGATCTTTTGGGAAAACTTTATCTCTCAATTGAAATATTTAAATCATCCCTGTAAAAGTAAGAAGAAGAAAAAAGGAAAGAAAAGAAAAATATTTCCGGGTGAGGAGATTTCTTTCCTTCATTTTGATTTTTCAAGAGTGCTCGTATTTTCATATTTTTATTCTCCAAGTTTTCCCTTCTAGACTTCCTGTGTGTTTTAGTCGACTCACGAAGGTAATAATAATAATTATTTAATGATAGGGTTCCAGGGTTGTTGCGCTAGTCAAGCCATTTAAACGCCATTCAGAAAATGCATTCTCAAGCATTTTTTTTCCATTTCTAACTGGATGCGTGTCATGTTCTGACGAGAACTGGGTCGCTTTGCATTTTAATTCAGGTCATGTTATGCTAATTGGTGGCTGGTTTTATGTAATTCCCCACAACATAAGCAAGTCAACTTATAGCCTAACACTAAAGTTATGATGGTATATTTACGTGACGATATTACTTTATAGTTTTGTTATCGAGAACACTTTTTGAATAGGAAATAAAGTTAATAATTACCGCTTGTAGGTACAACTGTTTTATATTACTTCTACATGGTTTTTATTGTCTTAATTGTAATTTGAAAGTTTTTTTGTAATTTGTATCACGTCAAATTTAACTCGCGATTTGAAAGGGTATAACTATGGTAAACTTCAAATTGAAATGCTCTCGTGTTCCCTGATTTGTTTATTTTTCAAACTACTTGTAGGAAATAGAAGGTCGTTATGGAAGACCAAATTCGATTTACCTTGATTTAATTATGGTGGAATATAATTACAAGGTAAATATATCATATACAGGGTATTTTTTGATAATAAGGCATTCGATAAAAATATGCATTTTAAAGATCCTTCACCCATAACTGTGATGAAGAAAGAGAAAACAAAACGTCTTTAAGTAAATAAAAATGAACTAAAATTCTGAGTTTTTTAAATTTTTGGGGTTACAATGGCTTATCTCGAATCCAGGTAACAATCCGTGAAAGTTATGCCTTTCTATTGGGGAAAACAAAGATTAAGCACGGGATTTTGGCGCGATTGAGGCAAAACAACGTTATGAGATTCGTGGTTTCCAGTAAGCCTATTTCCGTCTTACCCTAACTTGCCTCAAAATCTCCTTTTTTGTAAATCTATATCAAGAAATATATTAAAAATATAGTGCTTTTATCAAAATTACACACATTTACCAATATTCTAGGTCCCAGTTTATTATTAAAAAAGTAACAAATACAGTTACTAAATTTCCACGTAAAAGAATGTAAATATTTTTCTATTTAATCCGCTTCCAATCTTAATCTTACCTACGGCTTTTGTGTTAGGGTACATTTCCTTACAGAACATAAACAAAAGTGACATCTAGGGTAGGTGCAAGGTATATAGAAGACAAGGTATTACCATTAAAATTTTGGCACATTGCCACTGATAGCCTGTGACGTATTCTGTGACTAATGTATATACACTTTTATAGGAAAGACAGAGAGAGGAGAGCGAGTATTGTGTTCTCTGTACTGTGCTTTGCTATACATTTTCACGATAATTCGTCACTAATGGCGAACGTGGTTCGTAATGGGAATACCATGTGTTCTATATACTATATACCTTGGGGTAAGTGTAGATAGAAGACAGAGATGCAACCATATGTTAGAAAGTGAGAAAAATCATCACGTTCACCACGCAAAAATGGCATATATATATATATATAGTCTTTTACTCGTAGGATTGTTCTGATTAACTACTGCACACAAGCTCGTGCTCATGTCGTCAAATGAAAGAAAGAGAACAAACATTTCTGCGAGCATGAACCTTCAAAAGTAGGAGTGCGAAGCAAATACAAAAATCCATGTCGTTTTACCAATCATTGTAGATGAGGCCTTAGACTCAATCCATATCTACAAAGTGATTTTTAATATTCAATAAACATTTTTATACTTAGATGTCAAACGTCATTGTGTAATTAGCAAGCAAGTGGCAGACGGTAAGTATGCTCTTATAAATATGAAAAATACTGGCGATATGAGTTTTTAGTTCTGGTGTGACAGCTGGGCGCAGAGCAGCACTGTTGTATACTCATTTGTTGTGCATACAAGAAAATTATATTTGAGATCTCGTTGCAAAAAATTACGCTAAATCTGTTGTTATTAGTTTCGCGCTATTCCGTGGGACAACACAAATTCAAGTTTAACATTTTGGAAAAGATAGATAAGCATTTCTACAATGAAGTGAGGCTAATAGTGAGCCTCTTTACTGTGAGTTGCCCCTATCAGCTCAAAGATCATGGAAATATCGAGGGCAATGAAATAGAGAAAATCGTATAATGCCGCGACGTTCAAGACGGCCTGTCGTGACTTTCATGGCAGTGATACTTTGGTACAGTCATTATCAGTCATTCGAGTGTCAATGGGACTCCTGTTGTATTGCGTGGCAATTATGGCTTCTGTACCACAGGAAGAAAATAGTTGAGCTCCAGAGGGGAGCAGAGACGACAACAAAAAACTGCGCCATTGGCCCATAGGTAACTACGGTAGAAGGCTGGGTCTAGAGTCAAACGATTTCTGTCGTTAGCAGTAAAGCTCTTAATCGAATCAATTCGATATGTACTTTGCGGGTGTCCTGAACCAGCGACTGAAAAAGGCGGTCTACTTGGCACTTTTCGGAGCTTGGGGTGCTGAAATCCTGAGTTTCCTTGGAGAATCAGGGAGGGGGGGATCTAGAGCTGTTCCCATAAATCTGTGGAGCACAATGAACTCGTCAGTAATCGTTGGCGAAACCCCTCTAACCTAACCTATCACCTCAGAAAGGCGGATATTCTTCATGCATAATGCATACGTGTATAAAGTACTTGCATGTTTCGCGAACGTGAATGATTCATGGCCAATTACGGCTGTATGTAGAGATATACGAAACATTTAAGCCTATATATGTATTTGGTATGGGGCACGCAGGTCCCAGAAAAATTCCAAACATCGTCAGCAAACCTAAAACTACGCAGGAGATATGTTAAAGGGTTTTATCACTAATTTTCTTCCAATAATAGAAATTTTATTTTGCCGTAATGGATCTCTTGAAACGTCAATCGATGTTTATTAGATTCCCACTATCCTTACATATATTTATTACAATTAAAAACTTGTTTTTTGTTTTTAATTAATAATAAAAACCAATTTATTACCTTCATCCCATGCTAAACATATTTGAAACAAAGTTCCATGCTCCTGAAAACATCATTCATCCAACCCTCTCTATTTATAAGTAGGCACATACTTCAGTATCTCCATTCCATACTTATGAACTGACCCCGACAGTCAACACTGGGCACCCCGGGTTTATCTAACATAATTGACACAAATTGCTTCAGAGTCTTTCGATTCTACTTCTTGGAAGGGTAAACATCCATTTAGGGGTATACAAATTTATTGGTAAAAAGTTTTGCGAGTAACTTGATCGTTCCCAGCACCCTAGAGTAAATTTGCCACAAGTGGACATTTTGAATAGAATACGCCCAGAGTCAAGGACCTCTTATATCAAAACTAATTTGTAAACTTCCTCTCTAGAGTAGACGTACATATTCAGAAAGATGGAAAGTTTCCATGGAGTTTCATTAATTATGTATCCGCTGTAGATTTAGATAGAAGGAAAGTTTCTGAAGGAGTTTACCGGAAAAAGAAATTTTTATGAATTGCCAAGATAACTGATACTCAGTGGAGTGTAGGTATAGGTTGTTGAAATATGGTGAGTGCTTCGGGTGAACTTATGTTTAAGTTACCGAATATTGTGGCGTATGTAATCATTGACAACAACTTTCTTTGACAGCTGTAGAAATGTGAAAAACCCAAGATGGTTGCAAAATAATCTTGAAGCAAGCAAGTATTGAAAGAGTCTTTCCACTCGAACCCCAACTATAACAATGCCAGAAATTCCTTTTACTAGAAATTTCATTCCTTTGCTGTAATAAAAATTTCTTCTATGGAAATTTAGCGTCTCGGTTTACAACCTCACATTCCAGGAATTTCTAGTGTAAGTCCTTCCTTGACCTGTCATGCTATTTTCCGTTTTTAGGACTTATGTATAGTGTTTATCTTTAAATGTAGAAGGAAAGAAAGGCTCTTCTATAGTCAGTCCGAAAGGGTGGAGTGGTAACTATTTTTCTTCTTCAAGGATATTGATTTGGGAAAAAGTTTGAAATTCGACTAAATTGAAAATGTCCATGATTTATTGAGGTAATTTTCAGGATATTTGGAATTTCTCATACTTTCCCTTTATTGAAATAATTCGATACACGAAACCATTTTGAACATTCGCAAAATGATGAACAATTAATGAAGTCGACTTTTGAAACTTTTGGATCTTTTGTTTGTTTCAAATATGTTTCATAAAATTTTGCGGTATAAATTCGTATTGATTTGTTATGGTCGTAGTAAATATGGTGTAATATTTTCCAATTGTATTGGTTACCAGGCCTATATTTTTTATATCATAAGCCTTTTACTATTAAAAGCTAGTCGAAGTATCACGCAATACCCTTAATGAATTTGTATAGCTTTTATAGGAACGCAAGTAAGGTGAGGTAGTGCAGGAGAGTCTTTAATAGCTGGCGAAAGTAAATGTCGATCGTTTGGACACAGTCATACTGACCAAGAACATTAATGTTATGTCCTGCTGATAATTGAATCCCGCATGATCATTTTAAAAATAAAATGATTTAGTCACAATTTTCTTGGCTGCATATTAAACCGACGTCAGTTACCTTTATGTTCTACATTAAGGTAACTAAATTCTCGTGTTGGTTTTGACTAATAACTGTGCAGAGCGTAACGTGGTTTCGTAAAGTCAGTAAGCAATGGGAATCATAAAAAAAATTTACGGAATACAAGAAAGAGCTCAGGAGATCCAAAAGAAAAAAACTGAAGTCATTTTTGCGAAAACAATTGAAGACACCTATATATTCCAAAAAGTCCTCTGTAAGGATCACAGTAAGGTCATTTGCTTCCTCAATCATTTCATCAACACCAAGGGAAGAGGTTGTTCTTCTTCAAATTTACTATCCATTTCGGGACTTTGTGAGATCGTTAATTTATCCTCATTTCAATTCGGGTAGAATTGATTATCGTAAGTTAGATAGAATATGTGGACAATTGGACATAAATTAGATTAGTAGATCGTTTATCACGTTGAATAACATACGCTAGCCAAATAAGCCGGAGTAAATCAGAGAGTTTTTATTTTTTACAGTATCCCAACGAAATTGAAATATAGTGATAACATGATTTCATAAGTAAGTCATGGAGAATTTGTGCCTTGTTTAGATCATCCGCCTATGGAATAGTTTACCCATAGCTATTCAAACAGCAGGCTCCGTTGGTGTATTTAAAACTCATATTCGAATGGAGCCCACTTAGATTAACCTTTTCAGGGTTCCATACCCAAAAAGTAACAACAGGAACCCTATTACTAAGACTTCGCTGTCCGTGCGTCCGTCACCAGGTTGTATCACATGAACAGTAATAGGTAGACAGCTGAAATTTTCACAGACTGTGTATTTCTATTGGCGATATAACACCAAATAATAAAAATAAAATTAAATTAAAAATTAAAGGAGGCCCCCATACAAGAAACGTGATTTTTTCGGCGTTTTTTCCTTCGTTTTATTCTCATTCATTATTATTATCATAAGTGGGCATTTGTTTTCTTTTTTCAAATGACAGCATTTTTATATTTTTTTCAAATGACAGCATTTTTATATTTTGTTCAAATGACAGCATTATTTTTTCACATGAAGCCTAGTCTCATTTGAAAAAATAATTAAAAAGTACATAGTGTTAAATTTTGTACGATGATACGGAAACCTTCGTACGCGAGTCCGACTCGCACTGGACCGGTTATTTTTAATTTAATTTTATTTTTATTATTTGTTGTTATATCGCCAATACAAATACAGAGTCTGTGAAAACTGCAACTGTCTACCTATTACGGTTCATGAGATACAACCCGGTGACGGACGGACGGGCAGCGAAGTCTTAGCATTGAATAAATAACTAATAAGGAAGCGGGGTTTCGTGCGAATACAGTGTACGTGAGTAGGCAATTCAATGACAGTCAAACCTATGGAGCGGGGGGAGAAATGACAAGAGGGTTGGTCACTTATTTGACAGGTCACTTAAATTATCATAGGAAACGCCAAGAAATATTATCTGAAGATAAGTGGGCGCCAAAAATTTGTTTATTTTATATAGCAATCTGGATTATAAAAAATATCCCCCTTCAAAATTTTACGGTTTCACTCCTGCCATGACGAAACGAATACAAACAGAGCACACTAACACATTTCGCCGAGATGCTTACGTTTTCAACCGATATGCCGTTTCCTTATTAGTTATTTATTCAATGAGTCTTAGTAAGAGGTTCCCGTTGTTCTCATTCATTATTATTATCAAATGACAATGACAGTATTATTTTTTCACATGACGCCTACTCTCATTTGAAAAAAATAAATAAAAAGTACATAGTGTTAAATTTTGTACGATGGTATGGAACCCTTCGTGCGCGAGTCCGACTCGAACTTGGCCGGTTATTTTATTCCAATTTACCATTTACATACAATTTCTACCAAAAACATTTTTTCCATTTCCTGGGTTTGGCTGGCCCACTAAGAATACAAAAATACCGTAGAAAGCTGTCGACACAGCTAAAATTAATTTTTTCCGTAGGAATTTTCCCAGAAATTTTTCTTCATAATAATTTTGATAACACTAAAAATTGTGTGCCGGCCGGCAACAATTTTTTTTCGATTTTCTTGGTGATTATTATAATAATAATAATAATAATATTATATTATGATGAAATATACAAAATAAATAAAAAATACAATAGGTATATTTGCTTGACTGATATTTGATTCGGTCATTCTCAATTGTTTTATGTTGAATGAGCCACAAAAGAGCTCAATGAATATTTACCTAAGGCACTTGTGACCTATCTAATTATTGAATCTCTTGCGAAAAAATTTCAATTGTAGCCGAAGCATTATTCGAAAGATTTCCTTTCAAAACCAGAAGAAAATTCTGAATTCATTCACTTTAGGATCCATAGATTTATACTTTCACGTTCATTGATAAATGTTTAAATAATCGGAAACCTGAAAAGTAATTGGAATGTGAAGTCCTGACACTGCGCTTCCGTCTTTCCATGTTTAGAAGTTTTGGTTCAGTACAACTTCCTTTATTTATTATAATCCGCAATAAATCGGGAAATTGTAATTTTGTTATGTCTGAAGAGAATTTTTTTGTTACGTTTTGCAATTGCTCAACCACGTGTACATACTTCTGATGCCAAATTTGACTATATGCCTGCATATATGTATTATGTAAAATATAGTTATAATTCGTAGATTTAGAGGAATTATAATTTTTTTGTTTTAACAAAACTATTAAAAACCAAGAAATTACAGTAAAACTGAAAACTCCGCACAAGCAGATAACTCTGTAAAAAGTTTAGTCGAGTATAATAAAATTTGCATAAAATGAGATACCCTGAAGCAGCCTCAAAGCTATAAAAGGGTGATACTTGAGTGCTTTAGCAATAATTTCTTAAGCCTAGTTTTAAAAGACTCATCTCGATGGGTTCGGGCCCCTCATAAAGTATGCCCTGAATTAGGGATAAGTTCTAAGTGCAATAATGTTTCAAGCTACCTCCTTCTCGTTGATGTCACAAGACTTCTTTACTTTATCCCTTGTTAAGTAGTATCGCACCGATTCCCCTGTGTACCCCTTTGTGCCCCGTTTTCGCTCTTTCTCAAATGGTGCACGTCACTTTGGATTAATCGCTTCATGTCCCATGGGATCTTTTGCTACTTTTGGTGTAAGTAAGTGCTCTCGGCCTTATCGATTGTCGTCGTAAGTATCCCATAAATTTCCACTCAAGAAAAGTAAAAACTTTGTCATGGAGACAAATTTCTTCATCCCCAGAGAGAGAACGAAAGAGAGAAAAGGAGCGAGATCGAGAGAGATAGAGAGCGAGCGACAAAACCCAAATTTTTCCTTTAAGTAATGAAAGCTGTTATCGAAGCGTTGACAATAGACAGGGACCAGCACGTGGCATATCTCAATACGCTAAAAAGCAGAAAGGCATTCAAAGATTCCACACAATTTCGATTGAGGAAATTTAAATGATTTCAGCGCAGGCAAAGAATTATTTACCGTATCTCGTTAATTGGTAGACAAATTCAACAAATTCAATGGTGAAAGTGGGGTCCACAGGAAGACAAATATAATTACTTTTGTAGGATTCCGACTGTGAAATGCTTGCGAATCAAAATGACTTCAATGGTTCCTCCAAGAAGTATAAATTACTGCACTCAAGGAAATATATATATACGAAAACGGTAATTAAGTGTGATAAGATAAGACCATTTATAAAGGTGTATGTATGCTTTCTGCAGGGATGCTGGAATAGGATTTTCGATTTTTCTGTGCTTGGAAATATCGTTGTATCACCGTCCCAAGGACGAGTTATATTGATTCCTTAGCCAGCAACTGTGAATTACAATTTCCTTCGAATAAGGTTATATTGGAAGATTTTATCTCTTGCCATTATACATAATTATGTATGTGTACAATAATTAGTCGTATGACTTGCAGAAATGGAGCATTGTTTGGATGTTATCATCTGTTTTGAACGGGCAATTTATTTATTTACAAGAAGAAAGGTAATTTTATCTGAAGACATAGAAAAGTTTACATATTTAGAGCGAGCGAATCAAAAATTATTGACGGTTTGGAGGTATTCTCAGCCTGATTTTATACACAAACCGGTTACCAAACTGTAGTCTCCTTACAAGATTTGCTAAGAGGAAAATTTTTTAATACATTACATGGTGGAGATGTTAGGATTTGTATTGATAGCCAAGCTGCTATCGAACACAACATTTCTTTATCTATGGTTTAGTGTTGAAATGTGCAACAAAACTCTAGCCTTGTTGCCTCTCATTTATATGAAAAGTCGAACCCTAATGCCATGAAAAACGCCATTGATATCTATACTTACTACTGTACTTAAACCAATAACGTTCGAGAATTCTAAAATATAAATAAGACACACTGTTGTCCTCAGTGGACCTTTTGTAATATTTTATATTAACAGGGGAATATCATGTCTACACTAGCTCGAAACTTTCGTTTAATTTTTTTTTTTTTTTTTTTGGAAAATCTTAAACATGTGGACTTACGGTAGGACTCCTATTTTTTTTTCGCTGAAAGTAATGCTGATTATATAGGAGACTCACAGAAGCAAAGATCCTAATATCCTATATGATACAGGTCAATATGTCACATATTGGTGGATATAAGACATATTCCGAGATATTAGCAGGAATCCATCTACTAAAAGTTTCAACCCTTCACTTAGAAATAATCAGCCATGTCGTCTTTTCTTTCCTGGGGCCGGATTCACTAACACGGAGAGTTGTGTAGTTGGGGAGATGAGAGCTCTTTTCACACTTAACTCTCCACTCGGAATTCTGTAACTCGGTATTTTTGTCAAACTCTCTATTTCACTCGACAAAACTCTCGACTGTTTTAGTTGGAGAAGTAAGAAGAATATTTCCCATCTGAAGAAAGCTAGGTACCTCCTAGGAATTTTTAAATTAATATCTAAAAAATTTCAAATTGTAAATTAATATCCTGGCTAAATTTACAAAAAGAAATTATGGAAATCCTTGCAATACTTACAGAGAAATATGAATTTTAGTGTCTCAAGGTACCGGTAAAATTTAAAATTTAAAAAGTTAAATTTTTCCATCTTTTAAATATGCACATTAAAGCTTGTATGTAGGATGAAATCACATCTACATTTTTTTTCCCTAACTAGATATGTATAATTAGTCTTTGAATCCGATAAATGTCTAAAGATGAAGAAATAGCCGTAAAATGGACATATTTTCAACTCATCATAATGAAGAATTGTTAAGCAGAGTACTAATATGGATGTGAAATAAAGAACGGAAGAAATATATGCAAAATATAGGAACTGGGCTGTATATGACGCAAATGCAAAAAAATCTGTCGTTTGGAGGTATAAAAGTTAGCTATGACGTTAAAATGATCAAAAACAAACTACACCACTCGATTTGCTGATCCTCCCTCTTTAATTTGATATCAAACTTGACGTATTTTGGACAACTTCTAAAAAGCGGTAGTACGACGCCCCATCCATAAAAGCCCCAGACATTAATCTCCTATATTTTTGAATTCTACTATACCATAAGTCCGTAGGAAAAAAACCCAATGCTCTATGACCTTCCACACAGAGTTAGCCATTCTTCAATATTGCTAAACTTCTCACGTTTCCCCTAACTCCCCAAGTATGTTAGAGAATCGCGAATGGGGTGTTAGGGAGTTAAAATCGGAGAAAACAAAAATTCTCATCTTCCAAAATCCTCAGCTCTCCATATTACAGAATCCGGCCCCTGATTTGAAATCTCATAGTTCCGGCAGCTCAGCTACCATTTTTTATGATATTTAGTGGAGTTCTATTAAAATTTTGACATTGTGCAAAATCGTCAGTGTATCCAACCAACTGCTTGATTTGTTTCATATCTTTTAATTTCATAATTGAAGTATAATAAACAGTATATCGCCCTATCTCAAACCTTTGCTGATTACGGATTTTACCCGGGTTTTTGTGAAAGGACTTCCGTGCCGTATTGCGAAAGCATCCTTTCATTTGTATGTACAAAAAAAAATCATCATCTGTTTTGAGTTCACCGGTGCAGATTTATTCTATCTAACCAGGATTTACGCATTATTTGGCACTCAAGAAAATCTGGAGATTGCTGAAAATTCTGCCATACCTTTGGACATTTTAGAGTATGTATAGAGCCAAGTTTTCAAATTTTTCACACCTAATCCAGTTCCGCAGAACTGTTATGACTTTTTGTTTTGCGTAGATTTTGCAAATTTTTCGCTTCAAACCAGTTTTCCTGGTTTATTGGTAGTGATATTTATAAAATTTGCATCGAAGAGGTTCATGGCGGGATATTTGACATGTATTTTGTTGGTAAACTGGCATTAATATCCGCTCATATGTGAACTGTGTCGCTGTATCAAAAAATGCTCTTCTAAAATGTTTGCAGCTCTAATGGCAGTATTTGTTAAATAGAAAATTAATTCTTCGCTATATCGATTAATATCGGTAGATCAATCTATAATTGCATGACTCACATGCCTAGTATCATCTTAGCAGATTTTTGAAAATTGCGAAGCGGTTGGTTTAGCTTGGACTGAAAACAATTATACATATTTCTCGATTTTATTTGGCACTAGCAAATGGCTAACGAATTTTTCTAAGTATATTCTATTCACTAAAATGCTATAGATATTATGATGTCATACGAGTGAAGAAACATATTGATCAGGATGCATTCTATCCATCCTAGGTGATAGCTTATCTTTCCGGGATACTTTATTTTCTCTCCGGAAAATTGAAAATTTTACTAATATCAGTTAATATGTGTCATTTACGGAGCATCCCAAAATATTACAATCATATTTCGTTTTTACTTAATATTTTCATCCAAAGCCTCTAATTAAGTAGGTAGAAGTAATTTGCAACGACTTAAGACACTGTCATGACACAGCTTATGTCCGCACTTACGTCGTAGTGTACAAAACATATGTGGCCTCGAAGTGGGCTTGTATTAAACTTCTTACCTAGAAAGAAATATGGTAAAAGGGGGCCAGAACGCATTAAATACGTCTAGAAAAAGCTTAAGGACAGCTACAAATGAAGTGTGAAAGGCTATCTAATGCGATTTCCTCAAGAAGATTACAAGAAAATCTTTCGTGAAAAGAAAATTTCCATCTCGATATAGGCTTTATTCCATTTGTCTTCTTTCTTTTTTTTATATTTGTATTATGTACAACATAAGCCAGCTTTTTTTTTTTTTTAATCAGTACAAGACATTGACATTAATTTTCAAGTTTTCAATAAGACATAACAAAAAATAAAGAAATGCGCATTTTCTCAAAGAATCCATAAAAGACAGGTAGCAGATAGCATCTATAAGGTGGTAGTTTTTATTGAGAACATACCAACTTTTAAAGGCACTGGGAAGGAAATTGAAAATTCAAAATATTCAATTCAATATCCTCCGGAGGTATTCAAGGATCCTGCCCTGAAATAACTTGTAAACAATCTCTTCTTTGTGAGCAATGCAATTTCCTCAAAGCTATGTGCTATCACTAAAACAATATAATTTAAGAGCTGTGGAGAAAGCTTACCTGTTTTGTAAATGTTGGCGATGTCGGTGGTGAGGTCGTGTTCAGTCTTGGGGGCGTGTAAAGTATCCTCTGTGATTCAATATTCAGTCTATCGAATGCCTTCTCTTCCAAATTATACTCATCTTCGCTGTTCTCTTGTGGCACAACATCTGGATTTTTGTCTTCTAAGCTTGAATGGCTGCCCATATTCCTGCTGAGTGGCTCGGCGCTGCCCTTGTCAGTTTCAGTGGTGGCTGCATCAACTCCATTTCTTGAATGTTTCGTTCGAAACTTGATGAAAATGACAATGCAGACAGCGACCAAAATCAGAGTTGCTATAACTCCCACTAGAGCGCCCAGTAGTGGAGTCAATTGCACCAGAACAGCTGTGGATGATGCTGTTTGGAAAACGGAAAAGGTATAGATAAAAAAAAAAAAAAAATAAAAAAAAAAATTTGTTGTTGTTGATTCAGTTCAATCCAGAATGGGTGTAGTTTTCAGCTTCTGCAGCAGTAGCAGAAGTAGTAGCAGTGTGCTGCAGGGTGAAAAATACCCTATTTCCGGATTTCAAATTAATTTTTCAACTCACCAGTCCGCAGCAGTGGAGCTGATAGAGTTTTGGTTCGCAATCGAAACGCTCGATTGCTAGAACCCTGCAAATTGTACGAGGTCACGCGAATCACAAACA
The DNA here is from genome assembly GCA_963930735.1 of Dioctria linearis. Lineage (NCBI taxonomy): Eukaryota > Metazoa > Arthropoda > Insecta > Diptera > Asilidae > Dioctria > Dioctria linearis. The sequence continues at coordinate 88,219,868 of OZ005740.1, read as the reverse complement.
CCGAATCGCTGGGTAAACGTTTTATAGTAAAATCCGAATGTCTGTACGATGTGTTGTAGAGAATTTGTCGGTTCAGTTCATCATAGACTTCTACGTGAAAATGCTGTTGGATTCCACCATCATTTCCTGGTATGCAGAATATTTGAATTGAATTTGCTGTTGCATTGTACGCTGTACAATTTTTAACCGGATCTGGTAGTTCTGCAAAATAAAAAAAAATAAATAAATAAAAATAAGCGGAGAGCAAAATTTCCATTTGAGCTTAAGTATTGAGAGAATTTAAATTTTCCAGCGTTCATATATACGAGGGCGGAGATTTTCTAGATAAAAACGTATTTACGGCTTGTAATACCTATGTATGTATATTTGTTCAACGTTTAAAAATGAAATTTACTGGCAATCTCAATTTGAAAATTCTTTTGAAAAGCACAAGGGAATTTAGCCGGATTTTCTGAATTATTTTGTGAAAAGGACTTCAATTTGGGTATCCTAAATTGGCTCACTCGTTGATTTGAATAAACTAAGCCGATCCGTTTGTCATTGAAAGGTTTGTAAATAATTTTCCAGCTATGTACAATACTATTCACCATTAGAAAATTTTGATTGATTCAATTGGTTGAATGAATTATCGTTTCAATATGGTGGCTGTTGTGATGATCTGTTTGTAGAATGGTATTTGAGCGAGCGCTAAGATTAGAAGCGTATTTGTTTAATTAATAATTCAATTTACGGAATAAATTATCAGAAACATATACATAAACATAAGAATGTATGTAACACTGAATTCAGATTTTAACCAAAAAGATTTTTAAAATACTAAAATATCCTACAAATTTATACAGTTTAAGCGGAAAAGATAATATATACCTATATTATATATGTATACAACGGATCCATATTCTAAAGCGTATCATACTAATGAAAAATACAAAGCTTTTAATGTTAAGGGATCTTGAAAGTCACTTGTCCGGATCTTCAAAATTCCCAGCATTTGAATAGCTTTAGATGTAACATAATCGATATGCTCTTTAAAAGATATCTTCTTATCGAATATTGCACCGAAATTAGTTAGTTAGCTATACTTGAAAATCTGTCACAAATAATATTGCTGGCACTATAGTGAAAGTATATGGGATGTGCTTTCCATTTTGAGGCATTTAGTTCGAATGAATTTGCCATACACCAAGATTCAAAATTACCAAATCCTGTTGAAGCTTCATCGAATCACTAAAGGTATTTAAAATCATAAAAAAGCTTCAAATCATTTGAAAAAGGACGCAGTTAGCAAATGAGGAACAATCAATAATATCGTCCATGAAAAGAATGGAAAGGACATGACCCAAATGGCTTCCCTGTGGTACGCCAGATCTCACATGAAAGGCCTGAGACTTACAGTTACCTATTTTCACGACAAGAGATCTCAACAAGGAATATTAAAACCCAAGTGATCTAAGTTTATTAAGCAAAAGTGTATGATTAATCTTATGAAAAGCTTTCGTGAAATCCGTATAGATCATATCTTTCTATTTACGTGACTCAACTGCATTGATCACCTTATTAGAAAAAATTATTATATGAGTACTTGTAGATTTCGTCTTAACAAAACCGTGCGGTTTTTTTAATTATCAGTTGGTATATAATAACCACTTCAAATTATCACAAACCAATTAAAATACTGTCGTCTATTTATATGAATTCACTTCACTGCCTAAAACAAACCTCGTTCCTGGCGCCTGCATTTATACCCTAGCAATGTTCCAGGGTTCTACTGCCAATTCTATTCTAGAAACAAAGATTCTCCATACCCAAAGTTGTTTAGTGTTCGCAGTCGCAGCTGTTGCCTATTATACGCGAAGTTTCCATTTTCAGTATATGCCACTTGGCTCTTTCTATTGCACGTAACAATTATTATCACGTCGTCGTCTGCATACTTTTCCCATTCGTCCTACTGTACCTGAGAAGCCTCCCCGCCGTCTTCATAGACGGAATTGCCAGGAAACGTTTGTCATTGTTTTATCACATGATGTTCCTATAATGTATGCTGATGCGCGTTTGCCTATGATCCTCTCTGCTTCACATAGAGGCAACCCATAAGTGAGGATATATGGGCTCCACTTCAGGCTTACCTGATTCGATTTACAAGTTTTTGAAGTCCATTTTGCCCCATACTAATTGATGTCTCAAGCCTAAGTATAGCGCTCCGGCCCAAATATCAATATCAGTTTTGAACCCATTCGTGTACCAGACGAGTTTTCCTGTGGGGATAGTTGGACAACTTCAGGCTTCTCGGTCCTTCACCAGTATACTGGATTATTGAAACAAAAAGAATCACACCGGAATATGGTCTTATGCCAAAGGCAGTTTAGGAATCTCCGTGAGAGCCTCTACGATCGCAGTGTGCCCTTTTACTGGGACTCGTCCCTGCTAAAGGCATCTAGTGCGCAGCACCGTCTGCCACACCTTCCACCTTCAGTTTAAAGATAGCCTAATAAGTGAGCAACGGTGTGAGGTTCTGCATGAGTACCATCGTCGCTGAGGATGTTGTGCGCATAGGACCCGTAATTTTTAGACATGCCATTCTCTGTATTCTACTTAATTTAGATATTTCGCTTGGTTACTTAAGACCAGGGTTGTCCCTAAGAGATTGAGGTTCTACTAATCCATCTATCAATATTTTAATGGTAAAAAATGACAGGACGGTCCTGCCGGGGTTGATATTGAAGCTAGCGCTGGAGAATTATTTATTAGGTATCTCAAATAGTGCTCTAGAGAACACGGATGAGATGTTGACCGAGAGTTAACGATATGAAATATGTATTGACCAACAGATATGAATAAAATGCAGCATCAATTTATTCGGACTTAATAGACTTAATTGACTCGCATCTGGGTATCATGGGCTCAAATTCTACCTTGATTTAATCTTGTGGAAAGTCGTATTGAGCCTCTTTTTGTATTTTCCAGAATCATCCATTACCTATCCGCATTTCTATAATTCTCAACAACAACCGGCATAAGCTCAGTGGGAGCGAGAACATCTGTAAGGCTTATAATGGCACACAGAAGTTTTCATTATAAGTAAAGGCGTCAACGCGTAAACATCTGATATAACAAACGACAGACTCCTCAATATGGTGCGCTTTTCGTAATAAGCGAGAGATGGCAAATCTTCAGGACAGGTTTTGCAGGCGTAGGCCAATCACTTAGCGTAGTGAAAAAGAACGATTAAAAATATTGAAAACAGAGACCTAGATATAGACGAATAAATCAGATGGAATGGTTGGCTATGTGTACACTCTATGCTTCCCGGAGTGAAGAAGCAAGAAAAGGTAAAGTCATACAATAATTAGGAATGCAGTTAACTTTCTTTTTTATGGTAATATATCTGGCATGTTTATGAAGTTTTCTGAAATGTAAGGTTTTTTATTCCGAGATCTTCTTGAAATATCCATTTAACAACTAGTAAGGCTTGTTTATTCTTTTTCATAATAGTGGCAGTTAATCCTTAAGCATGAAGATCATCAGCGGGCTGATTTTATGACAAATGTATCCAAATCATAAGCACGGCGATAAAAGGGCGATTTCAAATTAACCAACTGCACTCTACTCCGGAACTGTGTTACCAAATTTAAAATAATGTCTTTGATTAAGGTACTACGAAGAAATGGTAACAACCGGAAAGGCCTTCGTGTTTCACGTCATAATTATAACTGTTCATCAACTTCAATACCTTCACAACTACATGCATAATTGTGTATTGTTTGTTTACTTCCTGATTTATCCAGACATATTTTACGCATCACACTTGGATTTCTTTAAAGGTCCAATGAGGACAAGTTCGTTGTACGTAAGGGATTCAATGCGGTCATAGAGTCATACCCCTGATAATTTAAAACTTCAATCTTTTCTCTTCGCTAACCTTTTAAGTTTTGTTATTTGATGGGATATTTTCCAATTCGCTCATAGTTATAGCCCATGTTCAGTTAATTCTAAAAAAAGGAGTAGGAGTCGATCCCTCCTTCCAGTTATCAATTAATTACAATCACTTTTTCAAAAGTATTCGAGTCTATCATTAATAGAAAACTAAGGAACTACCCATAAATTTATCTTCTTATGAACGATGATTTCCAGTTTCAGATGTTTCTCGGAGAAATACTGATTTTTCTTACGAATTGTTAAAACCATAATCTCTATAATTTTGATGTGTCAAAAATTACCGGAAAAAAGTAAGATAAATAATCAAATGATAATCAAACTATACACAACTTCAACATTATTACATTTTTCTTTGTCTCGTCCTAGTGAAGTGTGTTTTTAATATGGATCTAGAGGGCTCAATGTCATCTAGATGGATTGACGCTTTATTTAAACAACTTTCTTCTATCTCAGAATCCACTTAGAAGAATGGTAGTCGATGAGTGTAAAAGTGAGCAAATATAAACCTTTTAAAGGGAAAAGTCATCTGCACATTTATAATTTTAAAGATTGCTAATTCGGTAGTTTGAATAATCTGTTGAAGAAGAGATAAAGATGAGAAAGCATATTACATTGTCGGGAGTGCATAAATTTTATAATAAATTCATAACACTTGATTCACTATGATGAATAGAAGAATTTTTAAGAACTTTTATTTTTAACGATTCTAAATCAAATCATAAATACAAGAGGAAAAAACAACCGCCTCGCCCGGGGTTTGAAACTGGGACCTTCCGCTTGCCGGGCGACTGCTCGTAACACTGAGCTAACGAGAGAGATGATTTTTTCTCTTGCATTTCATAATTTGTAATTGTAATTTTTGCAAAACGTCTTAGTAGGCTTACTGGGAAAATCATCAGTCTCGTTAGCTCAGTGGTAAGAGCAGTCGCCCGGCAAGCGGAAGGTCCCGGTTTCAAACGGACGAGGCGACTGTTTTTTCCTCTTGTATTTATGATTTGATTTAGAATCGTTAAAAATGAAAGCTCTTAAAAATTCTTCTATTCTTCAACTTTGACCGATTCTAACAAGTGTATTAGATTAGATAAGGTTCGTGGAGGGATGTGTGGGCGTTAGCCACGCATTCACTGTGAACTGAAAGATCTATTGTGAGTCTCCGTGCTAAATTGTTTCCAATCTAGGTGTTTAAATTCGGGTAAAATTGTTTTACTTTCCCGTTAACAACGTAGGCCCTTGGTTTTTGTATCAAGACCTCTGATGGAAGAGCACAAGTGCATTAGCGTGTACACTAAAATTATTAGTCCGAAAGTGGATTATCTGAAATATTTGGGATGGGAGAATAAGAACAACCGTTCGCTTTGCGTTTGTAAACTAAACTAAAATTTATTCAGAACTAATTAATCTACATAAAAGTCAGCTCAAGTGAAGACGTGCACTTCACCGTGTGAACAACTTACTCAGCACTTAGTCTTATCAGCATGAATACGCCGGCATGAAGCTCTCGCAAGAAAAGATAATTCAAGCCGGGGACACGATATTCAAGTTACCTTTGAGTCTGTCTGGTGCCACGGAATGTGATAAACAAAAATGCAATGTACGAAATGCTGATGAGTACAATTGCGACAAATGCATGCTGATAAACTAATGTGAGACCTTTGAATTATTATTATGTGGCTGGATGTTAACACTCGGTTAAGATAAGACTGTTAATAAAGTCCAGAACTATTCTGGGATTGAGGTTCCACACGGAGTTTAATGGAGGAAACGCATTTAAAGTGTTGTGAAGTTTCATGAGCATTCTGGCAAAAGCGGTAGAATGAGGTCTTAGTAGTCGAGCCATTCTTGTCTAAGTTATACCGCAAGGAGCAGTGGCATGAGAAGAGTTGTGTGATTGTTTTGAGCTCTGTTCTCCTGGGGAGTAGGAATTTATTCGTTTTTCCGCCAGTGTTTATTGACACACTTTTTGCCTGATGAAGTTCTTGTAGCCTTTCTCAATAAAAGAATTGTCGTTTTTTCTCCCATTTATTGAGGGCAGCTCTGTTTTTACATTTCGAAGTGCCACAAAATGGCTCTGGGGCGACAAAGGGAATTTGCGCTGCTCTTTTTGTAAGCTAGTCAGCAATTTCATTGTCTTTCTGGCCCTCATGTCCTGGTATCCACATAAAGATAACACGTGATAAGTTCTTAGGAGTTTGCAGACAAAGCGCATATAAATTATAAGGAAAAAATTTCCAGTAAATATCTAAGAAAAAATTGCAGCCTTCCTTACATCATGTCGAGGCATCGTTGATTTTATATTGGAGCGAGGCACTGCTCTTGGCCTCGGAAAATGCATAAAAATTCTGGTAAATTTCTTAGAAAATATTATGGCCTTCTTTCCTTCATCTGATCGAGGCAACGGTGATCTTGTATGGCTTGCTGGCTTACTCTTTGGGTACGTCATCAAGTGCCAAGTCGAGGCATCGTCAAGGCATTGTTAATTTTATATTCTAGAAAAGCGTTGCATATTTTTGTTCTACGTGCCCAGTCTTTATATGTTATTAGTTTGTCTATGCCCAGAGTCTTTGAGATATTTCATCTGGGGCAATAACTTATAACAATGGACTGAGCGATTTGCTATTTCATGTGGCACAAATATTGTGTTTCTATATATCACCGTTAGAGCACCCGTTTACTACATAAAAACATGTAAAACTCAACCAATCAGATGAAATTTTACACCCGTAAATCGAATTAAATTATAAAAAAATTATTTTCATGTGCCCAAGTGATATTTTAATCGCTTATAAGGAATTAAACTCATTCCGGATCATGGCAAACACTATCTTTACTTTATTCTTATTGAGGAGATTGCAACTGTAGCCAACACAAAAACATCGAATGGCATAAGAAAACGTTCAGTAAGCAATATTTTGTGTTGGTAGCTCCAACTCTGCCATAGGGCGAAAGAGAAAACTATAAAACTTGTGCCATTTTTTTCTATAGGAAAATGGCATTGTTATAAGTCAGTGATCTGGGGCCATTATATGCCCAGTTCGATTCTATTCTTCGTGTTTGAATCGTCTGAAACGTCATTTTTGTCGGATTCCCTTCACAACGTCGAATTGTCTTACAAAATCCACCTTGTTTGTGATTATATCAGAAATTTGTCTCGAAGGATATCTTTTTTAACCGATTTAAACTGTTTCCCCTTTTGCAATCTGATAGCACTGGAGATCAGATGAAACAAGTCATAAAGGGCAGATGTTGTTGGTATCCGCATTTGAAAACTTTTCTTTGATATTATGTGGAAATTAAGGCTTATATAAAGATAAACCTCAATCTAACTTATTTGGATTTCTTTTTTAGTTTCAAAGCAAGAAAGCGATCCATTTCGTGCTCAATTAATAGCTCCTGGTAGCGACTGAAGCAATTATTCCTAATTACGCATTTTGTTTTGCATATCGACTAAAATAATTATCGACTGCAGCAATATTTACTAACTTCACTTTATTTGGTGAGGATCGACAGATGGAAAGCCAAATTATGTAGTGCCAAATTATTTCACAGTTTTCTTGCATTTGGTTTCAATTTGAATTATTATAGTTTTTAGCATTGGTTTAGCTCGTAAATGGTAGTGGATTTGATGGAGAAATTTTCAATAAACTGTTTAATTAATAGATTTTAAATTGGCATTAAGATTGCCCCCCTTTTGTTCATTAATTGCGTGTTCGCTCTAACTACGGGCAGAACAGAATTTACGTTACTTTACCAGTTGCTGTGTTATAGACCGTAAGGAGTTTTGAAAGTAATCAATTTCTGTGGTCGAATATGGCATGCGAAGCTTTATTGCCTATGAAAACCATGACGGGAGAGTACACAATAAGAACAAGAATCTTGTTTTTCTTCAATATGAATTGAGCAGGCCTCTCAGGCGTTTCTACAATTAACAACGAAATTTTCACTTTGAATTTAGATAGGCTGAAATTCGGTTTGTCTACTTGATTTTAAACTTTATTACTCCGACTACAAGAGCACTGAAAGGTTTCTGACTATGGGAAACAAAAATTCATATTACCTCTGAGAGAGTTGCAATATACTAATTAGAATTTTAAAATGACGGCAGTTATAACATAAGAGATACAAACTGGGGTTGCGATATGCTGCCTATTTTGAAAGGATTCCTTGCGATGCAATTTAGATTCCTCCTAAGTATAAAACGTAGAGCTTGATAGTGCTGTTTGAGTTAGAACTGTTGGCATTCTTATAAGGTAAAAAAATGATTTCTTTAACATTTTCAGTAAATATGTGCCCTCCCGTGTAAAGCGCTTTGACAATAATTTTCCGCTATGGATTGCAAGCAATATCATGATACTGATTTACTAATCAATTCATATATTGTAGCGAGGAATTCGATCATCATAGCTGTCTTAAATGGTAAAAGGTCTTATTTTCAATCAATACTTAATCCAAAGCACAAAATACTTTGGAAGAATTTAAAGAACATCGACGATTTTAATAACTCCTTTTCAACAGATCAACAATTTGATCATCGGTATTTATTGGGTATCTTTTATTCATGCTTGCATTTTTCCACCTTTCTCTTGTCCTGCAAGATAGCTTTAATCCTCCTCTATGGGGCCTTAAAAAATTAGGATGGTTTTCAAACTAGCATAACACAGTTGTCAAACAGCCCTGCTAAAAGTTGCAACGGGTATCAGAATCGCCATAATGAACTCTCTACTCTGTCTTTACTCGATTTCGATTCGATGATTTGGGCTATGTATATACATATATGTATCTTATTTGCGGGATCTGTGGCATCTCCTTTCCATTCTTTTCTTTAAAGATCTCGTGAAAAATGTCAAAGATGCAAAGGTTCATCTTTATACTAATGACAAGTGTATTTGAGTTAGGTCCATGCAGAAAGATTGCATCGGAAAAGTTAATCTTGATCTATCTGATATCAGAGTTATCAATAATGAATATGAACTTCACTTTCAACTTCGTTCTTCTGGATTTATCCTCGATAAGTTAATGAAAATGGAGTTCCGCTTCTATTATGACAAAATAATGTCAACATAAGCTCGCGTATGAATTTTGCAGTTATATCCCATGAAAATTTATGACGTGGTCATTAGCTGTTAGCATCATTCTGACGTTACAACGTGACAGACGCCAATAATCCAACACCTTTGGTTGATAGCACTGAGAAGTAATTTGCTTCATTATGCATGTACTAGCAGGACGTAATGCGGATGTTTTGACAGTATTATTGGAAGTTTCTATGAAAGCTTAATGTCAGCCTCCGTTAGTCGATCATCTACATGGAAGAACGCACACCGTCAATTTCAAGGATATGTTGTTATATTGTTTTTATATTACCATAGATTTCTGACGAGTCGCTGACAGTATAAAATGACGTGTTTGAGTACGACTGTATCCATAGTAACCTGCATCGTTACAGTTCAGTGGGAAAGTATACTCTCACGGAAAGAGAGGGGAATATGAAAGTGGTGCCATTTGCATTCATGCATTTTTGGTTCAACAAGCAGTCCATTTATATATGTACATGTCAGTGCGTATGATAGAATACTTCGGGCTTCAGGAATGGTTTGCTTGTATTAGTGAGTCGATTAATAAAATCAAAATTTCATCCAGGCGTAGGAAACGTGGCCCAATCGCGTCATATGAACATTTTTAAATATGGCAATGCGTCTACTACCACTATATGTTTTAGTGCTACTAATGACTGATGTATGTCTTCTTACTTTTACTTGTAGCGGTGTTAGCTGTAAAGATAATGTGCTTAGAGTAGCATTTTTAGTTCAGCTTCATTTTAAACTTTGTAGAATAAAGATGTATAAAAAACGTAAAGTTATAGAGTTTATTCTAATCATTTCCCAACATACATAATGCCCAAAGCTTCATATTTTGAGTGCCCTTCTTTGAAGCTGTCATTTAATATCTGAAAAAGTAGTGGCGGCAATTGTGATTTGAAATATCTTCAAATAATATTTAAAATTTAACTTTTTTTTTTTTTTAGTTTTATGTAACTGTTATAAAAGACTTTTAAAATTTTAGATCATAAGATAATAGTTGTTTATTAAATGTATTTATTTTTGAACAGTCATAACTGCTACCAAAGACTTTCATTTATTTACAAGTATGTCTTATGATAAGAGTCCCAAAAGACTTTTATTTTTTAAGTCTCATAATAACAGTCTTAGTGGACTTTTATACTTTTGACTCAGTGCTAATAATTTATCACAGACTTTTATTAATAAAAGTCTCTTAATAAAACTCCCACAAGACTTTTAATTTTTTAGTTTCTATGTAACTGTCTTATAAGACTTATAAATTTCAGTCAATCTATATCTATTACCAGAGACTTTTATTCATTTAAGTTTCAACTTTTCGATAACAGTCTGATCGGGACTTTGGTATTTTACAGTCAGTAATAATAGTTATATATTTATTTAAATCTCATATGGATTTATCTCAGATATTTTATTGTTGCAGATCTATTTGATTTTGGATTTTATGAATCGGATAGTCCACAGATTCGGGTATCCGGATATCTGCATATTAGAAAAATGAAATACCATAACTTTACTTTAAAACATGGATCGTAACGAACGTTTTACCTTAAAACTCATTGTTCAATGAGTTTATATATGAATTTTACTTTGTAGGTCCCAACGAAACGGTTAAACTTAACTTACATAGGGTTTCAGTCCTTGCGAAATGCTTATGAAAGATTTTTATTTTTTTAAGTGGGGGTGTGTAGTTCGGTGGGGGTGGGGGTGGAGGATTATCTACCATTACCTACCTACCATCTTCAAGAAGAATTATGGCTAACTTTTGCAACCTCGCCATCAGCCTCAACGTGGAGAGTTTAGTATAATACATGAGATGAGGTTATCTAGAACATAACGGCAAATTTGGTGAGGTCATCCGGGTTGAAGTTGAACAAGGGTAGGTTTAATTTCTACTCTGTTGCAACTTTTCAGCTTTGAGAGGAATTTTTGTGTACTCTTTTGGTGCAAGCATTGTTTACGTAAAACAATGTAGGTTTGGGAAACTTGTTCAAAAATTTGTGAAATATGTCGCTCGAAGAAAAATTAATAATTTTAGCGCGTCATCACAACTTATTATTAACTTTGAAAAGTCAATTAGAAACTGAGGACGAGATGGGAAAAGTTAGCACCGCGTTTTTCAGCATTGTATCCAAATCGCGAAACTCGATATATGATTCGAGATCGATCCGAAATCGATTCAGCTAAGTGAAGTTATATTTCGATATCGAAGCCGAATACGGATTGGTTCCGATCCGAAACCGAAAAATAAGAAACGCTCCATCGAATCATACAAACAATTAGATATCGAATTTATATTTTTGGAAATATTTCGAATGATTTAAGTGTGTTCAAGCGAGTAACCAGACCTGCCCCGGTGGAGCGGGGGGGGGGGGTGACTAAAACATTCGAGGGGATATCGGAAGAAGTCGTTTTTAAAATTTTGTAAAATGTATGCTTGCCATAAATATCTTTAGTGACCCAGTCCAGCCAAGGCACCTGAATCAATATAACCCATGGTCGGCCACCAATAGTGCATGAAAAATCTAAAGATAAATTGTCAAATCATTCTAAGAACACTGAATGCTTGTGCCCTTGTGGCCGAAAGAGTGAACCACAAGAATTAACCAATTCGTTTGAACCGTTGTCGGTAAATAGTTATTCATTGAAATTTTTAAGAACAATTGCAAGTAATTTCTAAGGAAAATTTCATGCTTCCCTACAATTGTAAAAATTTTGAACTACTCAGGCTTGAATCAGTATCGCTATGAAAAATCAACATGGAACTAAGGTTCTACTGGGAAAATCCTAGAACAAAATTTGTTATGTCAGTTTGTTTGCTCCTGTTGCGAGATCCCCACCAAGTTGTCCTGCCATCGATTTTATGTCGGAAAATCCGATAGGTAAAAAAAATGTATGATCGCTGACTAATTTCTTAGAAACAATAGCTGTGTTTTTTTTCGCATTATGGGTCCGGGTCAGGATCAGAAGTAATTTCCACATTAAATTATTTCGATAGAGCTTTGATTTAAAATATTTTTGGCAAAATACAAATTTTCAATCACATTGCATTGAAATGATGAAAAATGTGTTAAATTTTGAACTTAGATCAATGTTTGACATAAGAAAAATTTTGCATTTTGCCACAAATGTTTTAAATCATTGAAATAATTAAATGTAGAAAATACTTCTGATCCTGATCCGGACACATATGCGAAAAAAATACAACTAATAACACTTTGACAACTCGAAATTGCTTTTTCATTTATACGAGTAATCGACGCAACTAAAAAGCATCATAATAACCGGGTTGCTAAGCATTATAAGCATTACATGCCTTTTTGAGGCCATTCCCTTTAACTCGTACATGAATTTGTTTGTCTATTTATTTATATATTTCTTTTTTACTATTTTCGACACTCTCGTAGACCCACTTTTCGTCATCACAACGAGCTGAAATTTGGCACACGCGTGACAATTGAATCTATCAAAATTTGAACCTGAAATTTCCATGGAAAACCCGGAAAGTCGGGAAAAATCATTTGAAAATTTGGTACAAATTTGATTAATGATAAATCCGTTTCAGGAAAAATGCAGAGTTTTCCGACTTTTCCGGTAAAAAAGTTTTCTAAATTATGCAGGATCAAGTTCCCTATCATTACTTTCTCTCCGACAATGGTGAAAACTTGCAGAAAAAATCGAGGAAAATTCATGTAAAACGCTTTTCCGGAGTTTTTCAGACCAAGGAAGCGTTTGAGTTGCATAAAGTTGCTTTTGTGGAAGACTACGTGGAAAACCCGGAAAAGCGGGGAAATCATCGGACAAATTTTCATCGATATGAGTAGTGATAAATCTGTTTCAGGAAAAGTGCAGAATTTTCCAATTTTTCTGGAATTTCCGGAATTTTCCGACTTTTCCGGAAAATTTTCCGACAAGAAAGTTTTATAAGCTATGCGGAATCATTTTTGTTCCGTCCTACTGGCATCAATACTTTCTCTTCAACAATCATGAAAACGTGCATGAAAAATCGAGGAAAATTCATGTAAATTTTTAAAAAAAAATTCATAGTAATAGGAAAAGTCTGTGGAAAACATGGAAAATCGGAAAAATTCATGTTATATGGGATCAAGCTGGAATACAGCTAAAAAGCGCTGTTTAAAACATAATTTGAATTTCAGAAAACCGTTGCAGTACATCAAAGATTGTTGTTTTCGGATCGGCACCAAACATGACTTAAAAATTGTTTTAAAATATCTCCATGCAGCACGTAATAACAATTTCGTTAACGTGAAAAAGGCAGAAAATAAAATAAGTAAAAAACGAGTTTTCAAACAAAACTGAGGCCAAGCCGCATGAAAAAGTAGAAAATAAACTTTTCTTCACACACAGAGGTGGACTCAGATTTTATTCGCTGACAATCACCTATATATTTCAGTATGATCAATCAGAGGTAATAAGTGATTTGATTCATGAAGAGAAAGAATATTCAAGAGAAATGTCCCAATCAAAAAATCTGAGTCCACCTCTGTGTGTGAAGAAAAGTTTAGTTTCTACTTTTTCATGCGGCTTGGCCTCAGTTTTGTTTGAAAACTCGTTTTTTACTTATTTTATTCTAAATAATCAAACACTCAAATAAATATGTATTCCAAAATTGCTTATCATTCCTGTGATAGGTATGAGATAACCTTTCGGACACTATATAAAAACACAAGAAATTTCTAAAAGAAATCGTACACGTTTCAAAGACGAAGAGCTACGAGCGAATGACTAATAGGTCCAATCTACATCGAGAGCTACACACTACAAGCTACAGGAACCTCTATTTCAACTTCATGAAGCGCAATCTGCTACAATGAGCCTACAAGCTTCACATTCGTGCGGACAACTTAACATGTATAAAGTGCAATTTTCTTTGAGAGTTTTTCAAGTTTTTAGTGCCATTATTTCGAATTTCCTTGCATAAAAATATTTATTTTTTCCACTTTATCCGTACTGACTAATCGTAACCACAGATTGTTTTTGATATGAGACATGACTTTTACTTCATTATCATATTGGTGTTATTGCAGCCACAGATACGAAATTAGAAATTTACCTGTAAAATCAGCTACATCTTCATGTATTGTTAGCTACACCAGCTTGAAGCTATATATATAGTAGTTTCTACGGCACGCCATATGTGCAAACTGACATTTGTAGCTTGAAGTTTGCAGCGTGTAGCTCTCGATGTAGAGTGGTCCTTATACCCACTATTGGGTCATTCCACAGAAAATCGACAAATATTGTATAAATTTGTGCATTGACCAACTCCGATTTTGATAAAATTTGACAAGTAGGTTTGTCTTATTGTTAGTAGTACTTTGCTGAAATATTTTTCGTTTTTGTCCATTTTTGACGGCGATATATTATTTTGAAATTTGGAAAAAGTGGCAAATTTTGCTTGGAAGCTGTAAATTCAAAACTTTATATCTTAGGATGTATGCATCGTAAGCCCATGAAACAAACTCCATTTGTTTAAGGAAGCTTTAAAGCTCCTGAAAAAAATTAGTTGAGATCCTTTTTCTGAAAATTTGTTTTCAAGGATAATGGATATGTTCGTTATCCTTGAATATCTCAAAATGCGCACTCTCGATTTCTTTTATTTTTTTTAATTTAATCCTTAATGGCTTCTGAGGATACTGTAGAAAGGAGAAAGTGGAACTCCTTGAAGTTTGGATGGAGTTATATTTTAAATATATGTAGTTCAGAAAACTTCGAACGAAAATTGATGAAGTGTGCTGAGTACTCAGATTTAATATAATATATCCACATAGTATAGCTAGGGTTATATCCTGAAATAGTCAACTACCGTAAAAATATTAAAAGAAACGTATTGGTAATAATATAATATGTTTAATTAACTTTTTTATATATATAAGTATTTAAGTATCTTCCCCAGTTTTCCGGCTGGAGGGTTTCGCGGGAGGAGTCTCTCTCTGATCACCGCTACATTGAGTTCTGTATGGGTGCTGACCCCATTGAGGTGGAACCATACAGGAATCCAAAGCGGACTGATTGGGGGAGATACCACAGGGAGGTAGTTTCCATGCTCGACTCTTCGGCTGAGAGAATCAGAAGTGTTGCAGCCTTGGAAAGGGCGGTTGGAAGGCAGCAGTCCACTGTAACTGCGGCTTTCGAGGCTTCCTGTCCCATTAGCACGGACATTGGAAGGAAAACTATGCGGTGGTGGAACCGCAGTTTTAGTGTACTCCGTAAGGCTTCCAGAAGGCTCTTCAGCCAGGAGGTCTGGCTCGGGGGGAGACTAGCGGGCCTACCGCGAGACTCAGAGTAATTACAAGAGGCTTGTCAGGAAATCAAAAAGACAGGCCTTTGTAGATTTCTGCGAGTAGATTGACGGCTATCGTGAACCGGTTAGGCTGCTCAGGGCTCAGGGCGACCCGTCGGCTAGGCTGAGTGTTCTGAGAGGGCCAGATGGCTCCTTTACGGCATCGAAAGAAGAAGCCTGTAGACTTCTTCTCTCGACGCATTTTCCTGACTGCAGGCTTGAATAAGACCTGCAGGCAGGTTCCGATTATCCGCTACCTCTATGCACTGGTGGAGATTGGTCCACTGCCGCCAAGGTAGTTGATGTCGAGAAGGTGAAATGGTCAATTTTAACCTTCTCGGCCTTTAAAGCCCCGGGTCCAGATGGTATTTTGCCTGTCCTTCTTAAGGCTGAGAGCGTGGTGCTGGCCTCATACATCGACTCCATTCTCAGGGCATGTATCGCTTTTGGATATGTCCCTGAGATGTGGAGGAAGGTGAGGGTTGCCTTCGTTCCGAAGCCTGGTAAGGCTTCCTACATGGACCCGAAGAGTTTTCGAACCATAAACCTCTCCTCATTTCTTTTGAAATGCCTGGAGAGGCTGGTAGATGAATATATTAAGGAAGTACCGTTAAAGGCTTCTCTCTTAAACACCTCACAGCACGCTTACTGGAGGGCCAGATCTACGGAGACGGCTCTCCACTCAATGGTAACTGTCATTGAACGGGGACTGGATCGTGGACTGTTTACCTTGGGATATGATATGACAGTGAACCCTACAAAGTGCAACTTGGTGCTCTTCTCCAGAAGACGTAAACTGGGGTACTTTGTTCTTCCGAAGCTTTTTGGACACACTCTGCAACCCTCTCCTCATGTCAAGCACCTTGGAGTCTTCCTTGACTCGAAGCTGACATGGGGAATACACGTAGAGGAAAAATTTAATGCGGCTATGAGGGTCATCGCTCAATTCAGGAGAACTTTTGGCTGCACATGGGGCATGAGACCGAGGGTTGTGCATTGGATGTACACCTCGATCGTCAGACCCATGCTCACATATGCCTCCTGTGCATGGTGTCCGAGGACGCTTGTGGGGACTGCGATCTGGAAGCTGGCGGGACTGCAGAGGCTTGCCTGCTTGGGAATTACGGGCTCCATGCGATCTACGGCTACTGCGGCTCATGAGGTCTTACTCAATCTGGTACCCCTGGAGCTTGTCATTCAGGCAGAGGCCAAAATGGCTGTGTGCAGATTGCGCTTATGGGGATGTTGGGAGGGCGGCTGGACTGGCTCTTCTCATTGCTCTATAGCATATCGGCTGGACTTGGAAAACCCTCTGGCCGGTATGCCACGGGATGCGATGGTACCAGAGCTTCGTTTTGGGCGTCGCTTCTCTGTAAGCTTTCCTGCAACGGACTCGTGGACTGATAGAGGTGCCTTATCGTGCCTTCGCCGGTCTGCTCTAAAAATCTTCACCGACGGCTCTCTCACTAATGAGGGAGCTGGGGCAGGTGTCTACTTTCCTGAGGCTGATTTGTGAATGGAGTACTCACTAGGAAAACACACCACTGTCTTCCAGGCTGAAGTCTTCGCCATCTCAATGGCAGCGAAGTTAGCCCTTGATATGCAAATCAAGGGGAGAGATATCGCTATCCTTTCGGATAGTCAGGCAGCCTTGATGGCTCTGAATGGCCCTCGGATAACGTCTAAGTTACTGGGGGACTGCAGGTCGTCAGTGGATAAGTTGTGTTATCACAACAATGTGGGTTCCTGGTTACATGGGGATCATGGGGAATGAAAGGGCTGACCTTTTAGCTAGGGCTGGCTCCGATTCTCCGTTTATCGGACCGGAGCCCGCCGTAGGCGTTGCCACCTCGAATATCGGGTCTCTCATCAGAGCGGATGTTCATAGGAAATATCAGCAGAGATGGGAGAACCTGAGTGCTTGTAGGTGTACAAAACTGTTTCTTGATGGGCCCAATGGGAATATCTCCGATTTTCTCATGGGACTCGGAAGGAAACAATGTAGAACCGTGGTTGACATCATCACCGGCTACAGCTCACTTCACGCTCATCTAACAAGGATGGGAGTTGTTGACAGCCCTGAGTGTCTGTCCTGCATGGAGGGAGAGCCTGAGACAACCGAACACTTTATGTGTGAGGGTCCGGCCTTCGCCCGGTGCAGACTGGATACTCTAGGGTCTCCCCCTCTATATGTGGATGAGCTGAAAAACCTTTAAGAGGACAGGAAGGTTTTGGTGAATGGGATTCAGGAGAGCACAATGGGCCGCTGTGGCCTCCGTGCTTGGGTTGGGTATCTCCTGTTCCCCCTGTTTAAAAAAAAAAAAAATCTTTGAAATATTTATAAGTAAAATTAAAATTAATATGAGGCCTATGTACATTCTATATTTAAGATTTCCTTAATTTAATTAACTCTGCTATATATTTCATTTTACTGGCTGTTAGAATATAAACACCATTATCCATTCCATGAGTAAACAATGAGTTCTTTAGTTGCGGTTTCTGATATAACTATATTCATATGTATATATATGACATCAATCTAAAAGTTGTAGTATGTGTATTTCTTTTTATTTTCCTGTATCACTGTAATTTTTAAAACCAGCTGCATACAAGTATTTGATAACGCACCATACAACATCAATTTTCGTTCAAAGTTTTCTGAACTACATATATTTCAAAAATAACTCCATCCAAACTTCAAGGAGTTCCATTTTCTCCTTTTTACAGTTTCCTCAAAAGCCATTAAGGATTAAATTAAAAAAAAATAAAAGAAATCGAGAATGCGCATTTTGAGATATTCAAGGATAACGAACATATCCATTATCCTTGAAAACAAATTTTCAGAAAAAGGACCTCAACTAATTTTTTTCAGGAGCTTTAAAGCTTCCTTAAACAAATGGAGTTCGTTTCATGGGTTTACGATGCATACATCCTAAGATATAAAGTTTTGAATTTACAGCTTCCAAGCAAAATTTGCCACTTTTTCCAAATTTTAAAATACCATATCGCCGTCAAAAATGGACAAAAACGAAAAATATTTCAGCAAAGTACTATCAACAAGAAGACCAAACCACCTGTAAAATTTTATCAAAATCGGAGATGGTCCATTCAGAACATTTGTCGATTTTCTGTGGAATGACCCTATTACTACTCATAAGACGACAAACAAATACCCAGCCGTCTCCGCAGATGGTCTGTGTTGACCCAGCAGCGCTAAAGTTAAAAATTGGGAAAAGTACGCTCCAACACAAGCATTAAACGCCAGCGTCAGCTACACATTGTGCCCATACAATACGAAAATCGTCCTGTCATACTTTTACATCTCGCTCTACAGTCCAGCATTACGTTGTGCTTCCTAATTCAATTCACCGCGTAAGGTGAGGTGGCGTTTAGAGGGGGGGGCCTCCCCTGTATTCGCGCCAGGGTGTGTTTATATTGTATACATTAGATTTAGTATACTCGATTTTTCTTCTAGAAGTCGAATTGCATTCAAATCGGACAATAGGATTGTTTGATTTTGTACATTATAACGTATTCACAGGTACTACACGTTCTTGGAGATCTATGGTACTGTACTTGGTAAGTTTTCTTGGGATAAAAGGTGTTGATTTAATACTTTCTATTTTATTCAAACAACAAATACACACTGCTAGAGAGACCTACATACATAAATGAAAATTCTTCCCAACTTCAACTATCCAAATTAAACATTATTTCCCATTTTGGTAGCTAAATGAATTTCTAACGCGAAAATTTACGAATATTTCTCATTGAAAAATTATAAAAATCTTATTACGTAGAAACTAAATCGAAGAAAAAATCTCCGATTCGAAATATTTTCGAAATAGCACGAGTAGAGAATGATTCGGTTAAACGTAAAGTTATTGAAAGTGTCTTCCAGTTGCATGAACACCGAAAGGGTATTCAATGAGGTACATACATTTTCGGAGTATATTTGTATCTTTAAAGCAGCGTAATTATTATTACTCATAAATATAATTTTACCAAGCTCCGACGTAGAACAATTATTTCTGTGTATGTTTAATATTTAGAACTTTTTCAGAAGTAGGATATACTGGGTGTTTCCGCCTAGGAGGTCAATAGAGAAGGAGGTGATAGTACTCACCTAGCCAAACAACAAATTGTATAGCAGGGGGGGGGGGGGGGAGCATATCAATCGTTTAGGAGATACAGGGTGATTACGAAAAAAGCTTGTTTTTCACAAAATAACCTGTATCTTAAAAAAGTACAGGGCATATGGTAAAAGTTAAGAGCTCATTGTATGCAGAACTTTATGGCCTTTTCATGTCCGGCTCAACCAGTAACGCAACCCTCTCCCCTTAAGAGTTATGGTTGTCTAAACTAAAAATTTCGGATTTTCTTACCTTTCTTTTTCTTTTACCCTAATTTGTTTGCAGCTTATGTGCAATCTGTATGCGATATAGACTTATTGGCTCACAAACTATTCAGGTCATACCGTCATTAGCCGATATTTTTTTTAAAATGACGTGTTTGCAATCACCAAGGGAACAAATTATCTTCGAAAATAGGTTTCAGAATAGCTTTGAGAATAGGTTAAGAGCTAATAACATTTTAACGGTTACATATATAACATAGGATGTAATAGGTCAAATTAAAGAAGAGAGTTCACAGTTTACAGTTTTTCAAAAAAAGGTTTTGCAAAAAAAAAATACAGGTCAAATTTAAAAAAAGGAAGAATACCCGAAATTTTTATTTTAAAGAACCAGAACTCTTGAGAGGATTGAAAATTCATTCGAAACCCTTATTTTGTGTAATTTTACACCTAATCGCGTACAAATCCGATTTTAATGTTTCTTTCAGACAGGAATTGCCGCATAGCTATGCGTTATTGAAAACTAAAAATATTTTGATTTTAGATATTATCCAAAACTGTTTGCTGCATCGAAATGAAATAGTTTTGGATACGATCGAAAATTAATATATTTTTAGTCTACTATCAAAGAAGAATTGCACTTATAATTTTGTGCAACTCCCTTTCAAAGAAACTTTCGAAGATGTTTTACGTGTAAAAAAATTAAAGCTAAATACTATTTTGACCTCGCAACTTGCACTTGTAGAATACTTGCTTCTACAAATATGAAATTACGAATTATACTATTTCATAATTTTTTCTAAACACGATAGCATCTACTGCATTTTACACCGAACGCAGTTCAGATACAATTCTGCACAGTTAAGATACACCGAACGGAGTTTTAAAATAAAAATCTTCGAAGTTTTCCGTAGATAGAGCTCTATCTGGATGGATAATATTTTTGAGTTTTTCATACAAAACAAGACTTATTCGGATACAATTCGGGGTAAAACATTTAAAACGGGGGTATAAATTATTTAAAATCACCCAAAATGGATTCAAAATTCATATTATACACAATGGGGATATATTTACAGCATTTTTTTTTTACTGTGTGTGAAAATTCGAGAAAATGTTTACTGGGTCAACAATATAAAAAAGTAATGTTGGTAAACTCACGATCGAAAATTAATTGAAGAGTAATAAAAACAAGTCAAAAAGCTAGAATTGGACCAATTCTTATGATACCCTAGATGAATGCCCTTATGAAATTTTGTATTGTCACCCTTCTGTGCAAGTTTGATTTTCGAAGTGGTTTTTCGCATATATTTCTATAACGGAATGACAAACTTAGTATACCCTATAGATCTCATCTAGGGTATAAAAATATCTATGGGTCTTACTAGCTGAGATGAGACCAAAAGCATCGGGATCCTATACAAAAATTTGCCATACAGAAATTTTCTCGAGAAAGCCTACATAAAGTTATCAGTACTCAAAAATTGTACATAAACTTCGACAGACACGTAACTTTGAAGATATGAAAATGAAATACCTTCAGTTCAAAGCTAGTATGGAACACACAGGGCATAACGTTTGTTTAAGAGCAGAAATCAAAAAACATAGCTGTCAAAAAACATAGCTGTAAAACTCACTAAATCAGCTTAGGGATTTTTGGCTGTTAGCACAATTGACTTAAAATTAGTGCAATAAAACCATAACAATATAAGTTGGCGTTATAATGAATTAATTTAATATAAAAAACTAAAAAATGTCCCTTAGTGAATAACCACCGATACCTACTTAGATGTACTCTCAAGAAAAAATAAATTATCTGACCTGAATTGAAACATGAAGAGGCTGGAGGTAATTGGGATTGTCGATAATGTTGTAAGAAAATGTATAGAACTCTAATTTATCGGACCAATAACTTCTTCGGGTTTGCAACAAGGCACCTGTTGCAAAATATGTAATGACCACAATAGAAAACGATAGAGACTTACAGCTATAGAATCTTTCGGGCATACGAATTTTGTTTTGTTTTTATTTTTTATTTTATTTTTTTTTGCAGGGGGATGTAAATGATGGTGCCGTGATATAGTATCATAGAAAGTAAAGTGAATATGACTTTATTTCGCAAATATTTAACAGACCTTTATTCGTGATCTTTTGTAAAGGGCAAATGCATCCGCGTGTTTTAGATATCTTATTTCGGTTTTGAAATGTGAAATAAAGCCATATGATATTATTTAAACTTTTGGTATGACTTTATTTCTCAACTGCAAAGCGAAATGAAGCTATTCACAAAATATGAGCTTTTTTCACTTTACAAAAAGTCATATGACTTTATTATCTATGACACTATTTCACGGTACCATGAAAGATCCCAGACAGAGAAAAGATTTTATCTGTAACAAAGGCGCTTAGAAAACTGATCTTATCCGAAACTTCTATTTAGTTGCAAAACCTATAAACGGACCAATAAATTTGGGTATCACTCATATCTTACAGCATCCCAAAAATTTTTAATTAAAAATCCTGTTGGCAACAGAATACCTCGATCCACCTTAGGTGCTGGGGGGACTTGAATCTACACTCATGGAATAATGAGTTAATGTGTGTTATTCATTACATCACCATGATAGAACGTAAGTTGAATTTATTAAATTAGGAGCATAGAGCATAAAAAATATTTAGGGCCCAAATCATTAGAAACCCAGTCCAGCCTCAGGTCCACATCACAATAATAAGAACAAACGTTCTGAATTCGCTTTTACAATTTCCAGTTCAATCAAAAATCCTTCAACCGTTGTTTTTTAATGCAGCCCAAAAACAAAACGAGTATCTCAATACTTTAATGCAACTATTGTTCCGGTGAAATTCTCCCCCATCAATTTAATTCCCGTAATGGTTCAACAAATACAATATTGAGCGCTTCAATAAAAAAAAAATGGCGATAAATTAAAGGAAATCAAATACTCGTCCGATTTAATTCAATTTTGAAAAGGACTCCCTGTCAAAGAGATTCCAAGTGAGGACTACAAAAAACCATAACAAGAGTAGAACAACAAAAATCAAAACGTACTTACCAGCAGCAATTATATGATAGAGGCAGGGTGTACTGTGTCCAATCAAGTTAGTCGCTATACAGGAAACAGTTCCGAAATGTGTAAACGATTCCACTCGATAACGATAGACATTATTTGGTGGCTGAGTTTTTTTCTTCTCACTAGATGACCTGATGTCCTGCTTCAGTAGTAACGGATGCTTTCGATTCTTATCTAGATGTTGTTGGTGCACAAGATTGGAGTATACCATTTGAGAGTATGGTAAGTTCTCCTCTGCAAAGCTCAATTCAGTAGTGATCTCCTCTTCGTCGTGTACAGGCCATTCTTCGTTATTGGTTCTGCCGCCTGAATTTCCAGGTTCAGGATATGTTTGTGGTAGTTCAACGACGGTTTCTAGTGAATTGTTAAAATGCCATTTGTATGTTAAATTGGATGTGGGATTGGAGTCGACTTCGCACGTTATGTTCACTGTTTGCTTCAGGGCTGCTCGTATTATTGTCGATTCTGCCATACAAACGGGAGGGTCTGAAACAGAAAAAAAATGTAAAATAAAACGGTATATGGGAATTCTAGCTAGCTTATAAGAATGAACATCTAGACGTGGAGTATGTACTTTCGAAAAGAGAACAATAGATGTCTGAATGGTCCCCATTGTTTTTGCAGAACTGGTTTTATAAGTCTCATGAATGACTTTTTAACCAGAAAAGCTACTTACTATGCTATCTAAGGCATTGAATTTGACTCCATCAAAAAGAACATACATATAAGAAATGCATCCTTCCTTTGAAATCGCCCTCTCATCCTTCTTTAATAGGTGCAAGTTCATATATATATATATAGGTAAAACTACACTTTTCGTGCATGAAAGCGATTCCACTAGGAAGGAAGCAAAATTTAATAGAATCCTTTGAACCGTCTGCACACATTGCTCTGCTTCTCCTTACACAATACTCCAATGCTAAACTAAGACGCAAGAAGTACTTACATTTAACGTCCAGGTAGACCTCATTACTAGCAACTGTTCCTTGTACGTTATTAGCACGGCACAAGTACTGGCCATGGGTAATCTTTGAGATGCCCTGCAGGACGAGTGTTTGATTCGATATAATTATGCCACGCGATGAATGAAGTTGTTTATCCTGTAAATGGAATTTTTTAATAGCAATTGCGTTTCAAATAGTGCTAAGTAACTAGGTGTAGTGCAGGCAGATATACTTGGAGCAGGATCTATGGAGGTGTGATGTTCTGGATTTTGTGGTTTTAGTTGAAAGGTTTCATGTAATAGGGTTATATGTGTAAGTCAAGTACATATGTGTACATGTGGATATATACATGCCATCCTATTTCAAAAAGTCGTTCGTCATATAGCTAAGGTTGCCATATAAACATGATACCCTTTCATGCATTTAGAAGTATATATGTAGGTATATGGCGGAGTTTTACAGTTTTAAAGCGAAAGGTCACCGACGAATCACTTCAAGGAATATAAATAATTTATGGAAGGCATGCAGGAGGTGGAACAGGATGCTAAAATCTGGAAATATTTAATGACACAACCTTGGTATCTCAGAGAAATTTTTCATACTATCTTAAGTGCAGGATTCTAAAAAGAGACCCAAGTTTTGTATACAGAAGTACATACATATGTATATGGCTTTGTATGTGAAGATTATTCTCTGGTACATATAAAAGTACATCAAACTAATGAAGGAGATATTTTATATTTTTATGGAATATCTTACATGTGCTACATGGTATCTCAGAAGGAAATTTAATTATTTTACATGGTGATCGCTTAAGTCGACATAAAAAAAATTGCAGGGACCGAAAGAAAAGTTAAAAGTTTATTACTTTTTATTTTATGAAACATTCTGTAACTTCTGAATGTTATACCCTATGATGATGATTTAACATTTATTAGATGGATCATTGGACATTTCTATGATACTTGTTCTGCTCCTCTACAGTTCCAAGAATTTTGCCTCATCTTTTATCATTTCTAGATTTTCCCCCTTCATTTTTTAGTGTTCAGTACCCAAAGGGTACCAACGGAACCCTATTACTAAGCCTCCGCTGTCCGTGGGTCCAACCGTCTGTCTGTAAGCGGGCTGTATCTAATGAAACGTAATAGGTAGACTGTTGAAATTCTCACAATTTTCGTGTGCGAATCCAACTTGCACTCCGCCGGTTTTTAAAAAAAACGTCATCAACGTCAGCGTTTCGTTCTGAATTTTAGAATTCCATCATACTCTGTCGTTTGTACCTAAAATGAACCCATTTTTGCATTTCTGTACCTGTGAAAGTTCCATGGAATTTTTACTTAATTTAGATTAAGAAGGGAGTCGGTGGAAATAAAAGCAGCCTTGCATTTTGGGTACATTGTGTGGGATATATAAATCGAACGTCAATTAAGCTAGGACTGCCATTTCATGGTAGAAAAGTTTTGATTACGTCAAAATTTACGACTCAATTAGGGCTAATTTAATGCCACTTCCACGAATTTAATGCTCTTGTATTTTTCAAAAAAATCCATGGCTAATCCAACTTTATTAAAAGTTAGGACCACCACTACTGAGAATAGGTTAAATAGTATTGTCACAATAGTGTGCAACATACAATATAATGGTTGATTTCAGACATCGGCGCGGTGCGGCTATGGTACCAACCTAATTGACGTTGAAATCGAAGGCTTCGAGTTCTTCAAAATCTATTTAAAAAAGTGGAGAGTTATGGAGAAAACAAAATTGATTGAAACTATCTACTTCAGCGAAATTTTGATTTTGTTGAATAATTGTTTCAAGACGAGGAAGGTAATGAGTATAGACGAATTTTATGAAACTTTAGATAGCTCGATAGCTGCAATACACCTAAGAAATGTTAACTCATCATTACCCCCCATTCTCAAGTTCTTTTTTAGCTTATCTTGATCATAGTTATCTCCCTGAGAAATATCGAAACATCTATCAGGGCATCCTGCCCAGAATGTGGAAATCAGAAAAAAAAATACTATCATACTTTTTATTCATATTTGTCTACCCTCCCAACGATTGAGCCCACTTACATGGGAAGGTTTCGGTAATATTACACACTCACTGCTGGGGTGTAGTTTTCTTTTTGTATCAATTGAGGGCCTAATGTTTATAATTTATAAGTAAAGTTTTTTTCAAGATGTTGTTATTTAAAGGCTTTCTGTGTCACTTCGTATTGTCTACGCGCGCTGGATCATTGTTATAAAAATGATAATATGAAAATAGCGTTCATTGGAAAAATTCTTATCATAATATGGAGCCTAAGTAAATATGCAAACTACGAATTTTATACTTAGACACAGTACAAAGTTTTTAAAAGAGTACGTAAGAATAAGTTCGTCAAAATGAGCTATCATACATCATTCCCAAGTTAAACATCTTGACATCTGCCTAGATTCAGATTAAGATGATCCATATGGATGCAGATGGTAACCTCATTTGGAGCTGTTCCTTAAATTATGCAGATAAAAATGTTTTCGGTTTGAAACTCGGGCAGCGACATGATCTAGCAATAGCGAGAACTGTGTAACTTCGGACACACCCTAAAATAGGAGTTTAGATATGAGTGATAGGCATGTACATAAGCATTCAACTTTTCGGTCCACTGATATGCAGATCTGCCAATGAAATCACCGTTACGATTGGGCGCATATGTACCTTATTTTCAGATTACATTTTCAAGACCGATATTAAACCAACGATATCTCATTTAGTCGCGTATATAATTCGTCCTTAAAGTCTTTTCTTGCTACTTCTGTTGGTCCTTAACATTTCGCTATTGTCAAATTTCTCAATCTGGTACGCAGGCGCACAGTACTAATCATCTTACGAAACATCCAGATAATGAAGCTAGACATGATTTCTTTGCTGGGGATTATATCAACACTATTCCTATATTTTTGATGTTGATTTTCTAAGAGATTATACAGGCTTTCCTTACATAAGAAAAGTTATTCTCTTTTATTATGCAATGATTACACTAAGTCATATAACCATTAATTGTGTAGACTTCTTTTTTCTGAGGACTTCTCATCAATTTTCCTATTTGGAATGTGACCTTTGTATTACGTTGTCCAAGCAATGTCCTTTTTCGAAAAACCAAGATATCAATATTTATTTAGTCCACTTCTGGATGACGTTCACCAGAAGTTGTTAGAATATTTCTTGATTTTGTTTTATGTATTTAGAGTTTCGAGATGACGATTATAATAAGTTATCAGCATTCTCTGCCACATAAACTTAGGTACACTTAAAAAATAATTTTATGGAATGCTTTTACGTTGTGTCTAAAACCATTACTCCATCTCATTTTTAAGTAAAATGTTAAAAGCCATTCATTAACTTATTTACGAATTAAATTTACTCCTTGTGCAACCTTCACTATTTTCATCTATAGAGTAGTGTTAAGGTACACCATTCACGTTATCGCTATTAAATTTCCACCACCACCGCCACCCATACAGTGTGTCTTCGAGAGGCATAACTTAATAAGGAACTTGAACAGTCATAAGATCCCTACGCGCCATATGTCATCATCAACGCCATCATCATCATCATCATCTACATACATATATTCTGCTGATTAGAAAGGATCAACAATGCACTGTAAAAGACCTTCCAGCAATTAATAATTTTATGCAGACTGAGCTCAGTTTGGAGGACTTCTCTTTTGTTTCTGATCCCGAAAATTTTCTGCATTCTGTTTGTCTATGCTCCCAAGAGCCAAAGGAACAGGGTATTAACCCTAAAAATAAACATGAACCGGGTCTACAAAAAGACGGATTTGATTTATGCAAACGAGGATCAACAACAAGCTTCATGGACCAGATGCTGTATGATAAAACAGGATTAAGGTTGGTATGGGATGAACGAGCCACTTGAGAATAACGTCTCTTCGGGACTCTTGTAAAATGGTTGGGGAAGTGTTAAAAGATACAATAAAAGTAACAAAGACGTTAAAAAAAGGGGGTGCATACATTATGATACCACTCGACTTTTTTAGCCGCAGGATTCGCTTTTATGTCACACTCCAAGTAGACGTCAGAGCCTTTCATCAGATTGTTTGGATCGAGTGGTGCGCCCAGATTAAGTGAAACTATCGGTGCATCTGTGGATAAAAAACAATCCAGTATTTCTTGTCGCTTTTAAAACAAAAAAGAAATGAGGAAATAAACAGAAAAACGAATAATCCCTGCGGTAAAATACATACGTTTCACATCAAGTGTCCTGGAATCCTTCAGAAATACCCCGGTGCTGCCAGCCGACAGTGAATCAGCTGTCACAGAGCAAATTACTTGTTTGCTATTATCCTCGGGCACAGGAACAAACACCAATTCCGATATAGTTACGTTCCCGTCTGATGAGGTCTGAAACAGGAGAAGATTGATATCACAAAACAGTCAGGAAAAGCTGGGAATATATGCGGTTACTTTAAGACTTACCGTTTGTGTTGCACCCCTCATCATTAGTCCACCCTTGTTCCAGATAATCTGAGGTGAGGGTCGTGCACCAGCTGAACTGCATGTAATTTGAGTACGTACGCCCGCAACCAAGGGGTGATTTAATCCTTGCAATCTGACGAATAATGGTGGCACTAAAATCCGTAAAGATATGAAATATAAAGAGATACGTTAGTATAAAAAAGGGTGGGTGGAGGGTTTACGATTAAAAGAAGGGAGAGGTGGGACATAATGGACTATACGACGAGCAGATAGTTGACAAAACGGTAGATTGAATTTTAGTTACAAATTGTATCCTTTGCGCGTTCTGCTTGCAGTGGGGTGAAAGCAACGAGTGTAGCTCTAGATTTTTGTTGCTGGATGACCTATTGGCAAATGTTTTTTTTATGGTCACAGGATAATTGAATGGTGATGATTAGGGATGGATCGCTAAAAGGGGTCGTTACCAAATCGAATTTTTTACAGGCCATTATGTTCTTTGATTGAGTTTAATGAGAAAAGGGTTAGATTTTGTATACTTAATGTTTTCTTGCGGCTTAATCGATTTTTTTTATTGTAGAAAGCCAAGAGATAATCCAATTATCTGGTAATGAAAGAGTAAATGGTTCTGATAAATGAGTTTAAAAAGTTTTAGTTAAATATAATATTGCGTTTTGTTTTGTAAAGCACATGTAAAATAAAGTCATCATTATCAAAACCAAAAAGACTCATGAAAATAGACTTTTAGCCACCGCATTCAATTAAGATTTTATGAAATACTAAGTTATTCAAAACCATCTATGTCTAGATATTAGATTGAATACGATTTGCTATGATAAAAATAAAGAGGATTTGAGCAGCATGTGCTTTATCTGTTTCAAGTAATATGTTATATATGACTATCAGAACCAGCTTAACACAAGCTCACTGCATGGACACGTTTAATAAATAAACGTCTCAACAATACATGCGTTTCATCATTTAGTCGGTGTTAGTACTAGTATGTTACACTAAACATACACCGAACACCGGATAAAATGACATGCAACATAGAACAAGACAATTTAAAAAAGTTAATGAAAACAAAATTATATTATATTAAATAGGCGTTTTTTAAAAACATGTTTAGGGACGTCAACAACAAAATTCTCAGCTATATTATTGACAGTAAGACTAAGGTTAAGAGAAGAGTACGACCGACTAGGCCAATAAGCCCCGCGATCAGAGTTTATATATTGTGTCCTCCTCTAAGGTGGGTAGGGTAAATTTAGCTTCTTCAGGAGGTCGATTATTGCATTAGGGATCAGCTTGTAAACTTTATTTGGAGTGATACATGCTTCTCCAGTAGTTTACAACCATAAAGCTGTAAGGGCGCGGCACTCGTATGTGATATACTTGGAGGTTTCATATTTGTTTTTCCGTAGTGGACACAGTTCGCCGCTAGATTTGCCTATCTTCTACTAAAATTAGTTTATACGGCTGAAGAGGAGATTGCGTGAAGAACTCGTTCGCAGCTTGGATGTCTGAGCGAAAGTAGATATTAAATTTCTTGTTATCCCTGTTTAGGCTTTTCTGAACACCAACCGCTATAGCGTAGACTTTCGTCTGAAAGGTGGAAAGTACTGCCTAATCTACAACGCATGGTAAAACCACGTCGTCGAAACGATATCATTTGCTGAAGATTGCATATAAATACACGAAATATGTAAGTAGTGGTACACCGCCAAATTAAACGGCTGTTGACATGTCAATTATCATAAATGTAATTGCTTTCTCGATTTTATTACAGAATTATATCAAAGGAAGTATTTGGTCTCAATAAACTAAGAAATTGTTTGGGACAATTCGAATAATATAAAATATTGTTTTAAAGACTGAAAGTGCAAGCTCCAGTTTACAGCTGCATTGTTCTAAATTCCCCTACATGGTTCTAAATTATGCTTAATACACATGAGGTATTACCATCGTTTTTGCTGGTTAACTACTACAAATGAATGAAAGAGAAGAGACATTTTTTTTTTTTTAAATACAAGAGTGGGAAGCAAACACAAAAATCCATGTTGTTTTGACGACGTGGTTTTAATATGCATTGTAGATTAGGCATAAGGCACCAAGCAGAATAGGATGCTCCACTTCTAAGCCCACCACCCCAGCACCTGTTTCTTTATCTTTCCTGGATTCATCAGTATATCAGAAATGAGTTCATTGCTGGAACTAATCTATCTGTCTAATATCTGGTTTCTCTCGTTAATGGTTGCCTCGTAATCTCTTTCGAAGAAACGTTTTTTGGCCTAACAAACGTTGGAGCATCTAAGTCTTTAATGCGGATCTGCTCGAGGATGTTAAGATGTCCCACACCACCACCGACGTATACTAGCCGTTGCGGAGTGTTGCGTCCTTCACATTATTATAAAACGGTTTTATTTAGCTTCATTTTCGTATGTTCGTTCGTTTCCAATCTGACTACGGATTGTTTAACCATTTTTACTTCACCCAATCTCATGGAACTTCGCACACTAGCTTTGTTCTCTTGCGAATACAACATTATGTGAACTACAGGTTCCAACTCCTCAATACTGATGCTGAACGGGTAGTGCCCGCCTAAAAGCCCCCATTCACTTACAGATTATTTACATATCCGAACTGTAGATATATTGAATTCCGCCACCCATTAACAGTTCAAATCGTATGATTTGATCTGCAGTCTAGGAAATCTGCGTGTGTATGTTGAAAATTTGTACGATTTGATTGTCAACCAGATCAGCAGTTCATGAGCTGCAGATCTGTAAAGTGTATACAAATCGTACAATTTCATCATTATTTTCAGATCATTTTGATTTTTTCTTCAGATAATTGTTTCTAATCATTCCCGGTATGGATAGAAGTACAACATTCAATGAATTCTGAAGTATACAGGAAACATGGAAAGTAAAATATGATTCAATATGGGAGATAAGATAGCTAAAAAAGGTTTTAAGTTAAACGATTATATTTTATACTAAATGATGTACTTAAAGCTAGAAAATAATTATGTGCCACCACAAATGTGGCGCTTATAGCTACTGTCTACTGGTAAGAAATCGCGCAGGACGAAGAGGAGTAAAGTATTCTAGTGCCAGAGACCAAATTCCACTTTGGCTCGCTACGTTAATGGAATAAGTAAGAAATCAGGGACTTTGATTTGGTTTTATTTATGTGTGATCAAAGACCCTGATTACATATTTATTCCGCTGATGCATCGACTCAAAGTGGATCTTGGCCTCTGACACTAAAAGACGTCACTGCTATTGGTTCTGCACAATTTCACAGTAGCTATAACCCCCACAATTGTAGCCCACAATTATTTGTAAGCTTATAGTACATCGAATAATGTAAAATAAAACCGTTTAACTCAATTTTGGAAAAGTTTACAGTCTCTACATTATAAATATCTAGTTGTTAGGAGTATCTTCTTGTAAATAGTAGGCTAGTCTCGCCACTGACTGAAAAAAATATAACGAGCTTACAACGAACAAAATTCAACAGTTTTTATCTGACACAAAGTAGCATTTCCATCCTGTAGAATTTTATCGCATTTTAAAGGAAACGCAATAGTGTACTCCCTCACCAAAACAAACACATAATTACATACTTTCGAGTTTCCATTTTCATAAATGCTGCTTGTTGCTATGTACACCAACATTTTAAATATACACCACCATTCACAAATTACGGAAAACGTTTTGTCATCAATAAATTACAAAATTTACTTATGACATATGTACATACCTACAAGGCCATACTTTTAATAAAAGCACACACATATACACATACATCTAGTAGAAAACTGCCTTTTCTATGTCACGTAAGTACCTACCTGCGCCACAAGGACTCAATAGCACGGACAATGACCTCAATTAAGTCAATTACTCACTAACCTAAAGGGAAAAAGAAAAGCTAAAAGGAAAACAGCTCTTTTTACATAAAGAGAAAAAAAGACGATTTTTCACAATTAATTAAAAGAACTCCCAGGCCAGCTTTTTGCATGGCGGAGTTTTTAAATAATAATTTGACAGGTCGATGGTAGAGTCCCCTGAACCTGGGGTGAACAAAGTCACCATGAAATCATCTCGTATCACAATAGTTTTGATCTTACTAAACCGACGACTCTCGATGGGGAAGCACAACAATTAATGGCACGCTTCGTACCTACTATGTAGATGTACGAATTAGGGGTGCTATACACCTATCGTATAGAGGTAAGTACACAGCCATCACCCTCTCGAAAACGATTTTAATCGAATAAAGAGAGGAAATGGCATTGTGAATAACTGGTGAACACTATCATCAGCACTTCTAGTGTTTCGTATAGTTCTTTTCAACCATTGATCTGAAAGCAATTTTTCATATGACAAAGGCCTTTTCATCTCAGGGGATACAGGGCATTGTTTTCGCACCCATTTAGGATGCAAAGTAGGAAACTAGGAAAGTAGGGAGAGGAAAATGCTT
The DNA here is from genome assembly GCA_963930735.1 of Dioctria linearis. NCBI lineage: Eukaryota > Metazoa > Arthropoda > Insecta > Diptera > Asilidae > Dioctria > Dioctria linearis. The sequence continues at coordinate 88,187,194 of OZ005740.1, read as the reverse complement.
TTAAGTGCAGCCATATAAAAAAAAATACTTCAGAATAATTTAAAAGATGTCAGCAGGTTTGATAAGTTTTTTTGGGGGATTTTGTTTTGTTGTTGATATATATAAGAAGAGCTTGCGTTTGGTGACATCATGAAAAACGCAAAGAAAAATGGAGGACAATGTTCTCATTTACGACTTTCTTTGAATGTGACGCACCATAGAAACATTGAAAAGGGTTAAAGAAAGGACAATAAACCCGAAATAAGTCGGAAATGAAAAAATGGGAAAAACGAACTCATAAGTTCGCAACCATTGAAAATTTATATTGAGCTTCCGTCGCAACGTGCCTTGAATTAAAAAAAAAAAAAATAATTCGGAAAATTTGGCAGTATTTCGGCTGATCTTTGTTTGTATTTTAGTGTACATTTTACAACACGGGAGAAAGGACCTATGTGACCATGAATAAATGTATTTAAAAAAACGAAAAAAATCTTTTCCTCCACTAAACCTTAAATAGCTTTTGAAAATATATTTTAAAAGACAATCGACGACGAACCCTTTAAGGCACACTGGGATAATACTTAGTACTTACGTCCGTATACTTACATACTTTCACTCATACATACCTACATATTTAACTAACCAACTTCTCTTGTCATTGTTTGGGGTGATTTGTGGCTTCCTTCCTTTATTGGATCTTTCCGATAGAGAAAGGAGTTGCTTTCAATGAAAGTTTGACATCTGACATTTTGTACCGTCAGAGGCTACCGTACATTTTCATGAGGAAGGAGGGTGGACAAATGCCATCTTTTGTGTTTCGAAAAATTCCTGCTGTTTACCCCGCATTTGTTAAACATTTGTGTTCGATTTGAACTGAAACGCTTCTTTTCAATAATGTGGCGTGGATAAATGATTGAAGTGCGTCTAGCATTTAAAAGGAAGTTATAAATGAGATTATCGCAATTTCTTCAATTTTGCCACAGGGGTTTCCCTTTGTAGTACTGGCAGTTCAGTGAAATTGTTACTTTGCTTTGTATAATTGTAGGTATATAATTTGCTAAGTGAAATACACGTGTAGAGAGTATTTTGACTATTTATTTTTATGTTGCAAATTAAGTTGTCAACTGTGCTCCGAACTTTCACACATCTGCCTTGATTTTTTTTTTTCAAAATGTGAAGTTAAGTTTCCTTTAAGGTATTTTTTGTGGGTCTCTTAACAGTAAAAGCATATTTTTCAATCATTATTTAGTATTCTTACACATGAAACATGCCCATATATTAATTTTGATATTCGTTTTTGTATTAGTAATTAGGTAATCGATATGATCGAACATTTTTTTTCTTATAAGTATTAGAGGAAGGGATTGAGGGCCCTGGTACACCAAGCAGCTCACGTAGCAAGAGTCTTAATTGACCTGCATATCGGTTGAAAGGAAGAAAAGAAAAGAAAAGACGTTCAGCAAATAAGGAATTTAAAAACAATATTAGAACAGAAATAGTGGCAATTTTTGTTGAAAATATAACAAGATGACAAAAGGAGCGCGCAAACTTTTCAAGTTAATAGATACTATTCTCAAAAAGTACTTTTCAAAATTTTGACTTAAAATAAAGTTAATATATACACCTAAAAAACTATACTATATATTATCCAAATGTATATACATATATACTATACAGGGTGTCTCGAGAAAAGTGTTCCAACATGTGCCAATTCATTCACAAAAATGTTAATAACTTTTGATGCAATAAAGATATTAACATAGTTCTTTTTTTATTTGAAAGCTATCTTAAGGGTGCATTTTTTGTTTGTTTTTTAAACCATATCCTAATTAAGGAAATTTTTAAGCAGGGAGGATAAACAGATACATTTTTTAACGACATTTTTAAAAATTTCAAGTTTTAACGTCCATACATGCCACATTTGCCAACGGGTCGAGACATGTGATGTATTGTTCAAGAGCCCATAATGCATACTTTTTATCGAAATCTTATTTATCGTCCTACTATGTTTCGAACAGAAGCTATTACGTTTTATACAGCTCACTTCCCTGCATACGCAAAAATATTTCACCCGTTAAAAAAAAGGTGAAGGAGGGGTTATACGTAAAAATTGCTCATCATGAACGGTGATCACAAGACTTTAAGGAATCTATTGGAACATGTTGGAATACTTCTTTACGAGACACCGTGCATACAGGTTGTTTCCGGCTAGGTGGTCCACAGAGCAGGAGGTGATAGTAGTCACCTAGACGATAAAAAAATTGTATGGCAGGGTGGGGGCTTACATCAGCCGTTTGGAAGTTACAGGTTGATGAAGAAAAAATCTAGTTTTCACAAATCATCCTGTATCTTGAAAAGTTCAGGAGCTAATAACTCTTTAACGGCAACAGTTAGGACATAGAGTGTATAGGCCAAATTGAAGAGGAGAGGCTACAGTTTATAGTTTTTATAAAACAAAGTTATGTTAATAAAAGTAGAAGTCAAAATAAAAACAAAGTTAAGAAAATCCGAAATTTTTATTTTAGACCGCCATAACTCCTGAGTGGAGAAGGATACGGGGCTGGCTGAGCGGTCGTTGGAACGGCCATCAAGTTCTGCATACAATTAGGTCTTACGCCCTGTACTTTTGTGAAAAACTAGCCTGTTTTATTAATCATCGTGTAACTCCCAAACGGTTGATGTAGATCCCTCCCTTGCCATGCAATATTTTGTGCGTGTAGGTGAGTACCATCACTCCTGCTCTATGGACCACCTTGACGGAAACACTCTGTATATTATCGAAATGTAACGCCCTCAAAATAAGAAAATTCAGATATGACGAATATATGTAATTCCTGATTTTCATACGAAGTACATAGTTTATTTCTAATACTTAACAGTTACTTTAAAAAGAGCATTATATTTATTTCATAATAATCGAAACAGTATTTTCTCGGGAACGTGGCTTTGCAACGCGGCAGAATTTCTGTATGTGTATGTAATTCTTTAAAATAACTAAAAATATACTAAATACCTTAGACACAGTGCTCCTAATGAATAATTAACTAATGAGTAATGTGACACTAATGAAGGTAACTGCAGACACGTAGCCATTTTTTGATTAACCGGCTTTGACATATTTACGATAGTGCAAGAACGAAACGGATCGAATCGACGTGATAAACTTAGCTCTTATTTATTTTATTTTTAAAATTAACGATTTAGAAATGAAAAAAAATCAATTAAAAGTATATTAATAATAAAGTTTGTGCTTTGTATTTCTTCTTCTTATTTTTCAAATAGACAGATGCCTAGCGGAGCTCCAGATTTATATTATATTACAAAATATACATTCAGTTTTAGTACATTTTTTTTATTTAGTTTCTAATGAGGCAAAAATACACTTCATTAGTGTACATCATCATGATCTGATATTCCAGCCATAATTATGAATACTACGTGAAACACGGCATCTTAATGAATAATAAGTTGGTTAAACCATGCACAACGAAATGCTGACTATTTTTAGTTTGCTTGTCCTAAAGATTGTATCCATACTTCATGGAAAAGAAATCCTCATCGCAAAGATGCACTGTGCTGTAAACCTTTTATTTGCAACAAATTTTTTTCTGCGAATTTTCTTGGAAATTTTTCTTCAGTACTTTTTTGGATTGTTGGTGGGCAACATTTATTCGGTTTTCTAATCTGTCAACCATTTTAATGGCCATTGCTAATTTACTGCCAAAATGATCATTTCTCTTAGGAACAATTTTCGAAAAGTTTTGCTCCTCATTTGTATTCGCTAGCTATCGTATAGTCGACAAAATTACCGGAAACAGAAATTTACTACTAGACACACTGTCTCCTCCATAATGACTTAATTTATTCAAGGAAATGAAGATTTGACAGGCTGTGGACGAAAATTAGTTCATTTGAAAGTTTATTCAAATTTATATGTCACATTACAGTTTCTCACTGTGAATAAAAATCATAACATAGTTCAATAATTTGATTAAATGCTATCAAGAAAATTTATTATTTATTTTATTTGTTGCAGTAGTTACAAAGCATTTTAGACAGAAGAAATTTTTTTTTTTTTAAACAGGCTAAAAGGAAAAGAAAAGCTGCAAGGAGATTTCATGATCAGCTTTATTTATTTTCAATTTCCAATTAATTAATTCAATTCATTTTCATGACGATAGGTGGCACTTTTACTGTAGTTTCCTTAGAATAAACAGGAATGGGTGAAACGTGTTAATTTGTATACTCTAGAGTAGTTCAAGAGAACAAAAAAGAAGAGCTCTACTGTCAAAGCAGGAGCTTTTCTGTCAAATTCGATTATGTTTTTGAATACGGAAAGCTTTCGTTTTGTGATAAGTTGCTGGGATACTTGCGTCTGCTCGGAATTGAATAACAGATATGTTTTTGAGTGAGACTTTCTCTTTAAATGAAATTCATCAAAACAAAAGTTTCCTTATTGAATTAAACAAAAGTAGTGCACAAAACTAAATACCTACTGTTTTTAACCGTTTAAAAATTGCTGTTTGCTTATCTCCGGATTTATCATGTACGTAAACTTCTGACTCTTAACCACTAAAACATGGACCACCAACACAATAAGAATTTATTATGCGTTTGTTTGCTAATGCGATTTTACTAATATGGAGTAAAATTTTCTCCATTTGAAATTGAACTGAAATGTTGGAACATGGTCTCTGATGCACCTTATTGGTTTGACACACTGCACATTTGACTCTATTTAATTAAAAATTAAGTCATTATGGAGACAGTCTGTCTAGGCTAATAAGTCATTTCCAAAAATTTCTATTTAGAAAATGGAAAAAATTTCCGTTGATGTTGGCAGTGACTCTTCCCTTTAATATCCTCGCTGCCCCAAATGTTTTATCCTAGATTTACCGCTGGATAGAGTTGGACAGGGATCTACATTTTCTGATATAGATTTATTTCTCGCAACCGAGATGTTTCCTTTACGAAGAGTGAATTTGTTTGCCTATAAATGAATCTTCTAAGTATACTACATTTATTTTTTGAACTGCCTTTGAATTTTCATTTACTTAAAATGTTTTTATGTTCCCGACAAATGTTTTTCTTACAACTACATATCATTCACCGCAAATGAGATATTGTATATTTTTCTGCATTTGTAGGAAATGAAAATGCATTTCTCTAAAAATTAATATTTGACAAACTTTTTTTTTCTGAGTCAAGCTGTAAGCTAGAAGTAGGTCCCCAAAGTTGAGTGTTGAACCTGCATTACCATGCTGCATTGTACGAGAAGATATTTGTTCTGCTACTATCAATGTGATGCCGAGATATTGAATTAGTAAGTGATTTCAACTTTCTCACCCAACTCGAACCGAAAATTTTCCAGATCTCCATTTTCTAGGGCGAATGTACAAAGGATGGTCATATACCGGTTATTCAAGCTCTTATGTTACTTATGGTACCAATAAATTGGTTATGTTTAGAAAATCAAAAAAGAGTATGGAGCGCGGGTGGAGTCTCTAGTGTTTTGAAGGTGTATTGGGATCAAACATTTTTTCTTCATACATCATGAATCAGACTACAACTTTTGAATAATATATGGTATGAATTAAGATTTTTTGAATAGATGATCATTGCAGCTTTTAATGCAATATGCATGGCACTGATTATGATTATGGAACGAGGACAGAATGTTAAGTCATTTACTTTAGGGGCTGATCGGCACGGGACTTATGCTACAATTGTCCAGTAGATTAGCTAACAATTAAAACGAAGAATGCTAACAGTGCAGCTGACTGGTCATTACTCAGTCACTATTACCCTGTTATTCTTGTTTAAGCTGGCCGATTACCTACCATATTATGCCTGTGAAAAATGGGGACTGTCATGTCTGAATAATTTTCTTCTGGTTTTCATCAGGTGTATCATGTTTACTGCTTGATTGCAGCTACATTTCCACGATCTCATCTCTTCTAAGATGATTAAGGAAGGTGTATATAATACACCATAATCTTAATAAGACACAAAGCAAAAATGAAGAGGTGAGAGCGTGGCAATGAAGGTAGTTCAATATTTAAGAAGCTAATAGCAATAGTATCCTAATGATGAGCCTGCCATCGGTTGCTTAAAACAACTATTTGGCTGTTTTGTCAGATGCTTTTGAGTTGCTAGTAGTGATAGAGAGGGAGACGATCATAATAGTTACGGCACGGTAATGGAAAGCTCAGGAAAATGCGAAAGGAGCTGGATAGAAAAAAGTCCAGGACTAAGTCGAGGTGGAATTCGAACCCACAACCTTGCTACTAAGTCACCGAGGCCATAGATTGGCTTATTCATGAAGGAGTATATATATTTGCAGGAAATATCAACGGTTTTGAAAGTTATAGTAAGAGCTTGTACTTGTACAAACGTTGACTTAGCTACCGAAAGAAACAGTGGACTTCCTTTTGATAGAAAAATAAGAACAGTTGGTAGTGTTATTTTATATTTCAAGGCGTGTTGGTTTCTATGGGACTGGGTTAGAACCCTACTTGTGGCATTCACCAATGGTCAAGTCGTTCTGCTGACAACAGAACTGTCATTTAAAATCCATTAGGATATCGTAACGTGCGATTAATATGAAATTTGTTTGCTTTGAGCCTAGCTAAAATTGAGACACCAATGTTACATGACATCGATATCAACGCTCATCTTTCTAATTTCTTAATAATCCGAGAGATTTATCCCATCTGCCAGCAGTGGTTGAGTTGTCTAAACACTCTATTTTTACGGAAGGATCCAAGCCAAGTGTAAAGCATATCTGCATATGTATATGCTATACTGGCAACCAGGCGATCATTAAGGCGCTAGATACTGTGTTTATAAAATTTATACTGGTGCAACTATACAAAGCCACCCTTGATAGACTTCTACTCGGTGCAAGGTAATCTTATACTGGGTACCTGGCCATAGGGATATCCATTGCCTATGAGATGAATGATGAGTAAGCCAAAAAGCCCTCTGAAATGGACAGCACTAGCTTATCCCGATCGGAGCTCTAAAAGAGGAGATCATTGGGCCATAGGAGATCATGTTAGTTGTTTAGGAATAGCGGCAAAAGATTTCTGCAGGAAGAAATCGAATCCGTCCAAGAGGTACTGGTGGAGTGTCTCACTCTAATGAATAATAGAGGTAGGGTATTAGGAAGCTTCTTATTTTTAAATCTGGGAGAAAAATGAAGTAAAGTGCTCAGATGTATCTTGAAATACCTTAGAAAAGCAGAATGGATCTAGGGCGGTTTCAAAAAGGTTAAAGTCAAGGGGACAATGGATTCGCCGGACTTCTAAGTGAAGCAGCCTGGATAATTCTAGCAGCACTCATCTTACCTAACCTAACCTCTAACCTCACCTGTCTAAACACTGCTCATTCGTTTTCGTCATGTCCATGATGCATACGATTTGATTTGCTTATTTATTCCGATATTTTTTCTACTCTTGCTGTGATAATACCATGAAAATATGTTGTTTGTGGTCTACTACACAGTAAAAAAATCCCTAAAGTGAGTGGTAACATTTTGTCCCCTAAGCTTAGGAATTTTTTCATAAGATTAGGGAAAGCTCCACCTTGGAAAAAGTGGAATTGGCTTTTATCCCTAAAAGGTTGGTACTTTAAAATATAGAATAATATCTAATTTATTGAATGTTCTCTTCCTTTTATTCGACAAAGCTTACCATTTCGGAAATTTTACGTACTATACATATACGTTTTATGGTGCCAAATACCTACTCCATTGAATGTTCCATGGATTTGGGGAAATTAAACTGATTTTATATTAGAGAAAATGACATTTATTGTTATCAAAAAAACGTGTCTTAAATTTAGGGAATTGACCTACTTCTTTTTATAGTGTAGATAGCGCATAGCTCTATAGCTGGAGCCACATGTTATAGCTTTATTTGAAGCTCTGTTTGTTCGGTGTTATTTTCGTCGCCCATTTCTTAAGTAGACAGCAGCTGGACATAATGACCCTGATGGAAGCGGGTATATGTGCGAAGCGCACAACCCAAAATTAATCTAGTCAAAAATAGTTTGGGAAGCGCACACCTATTGTTAAGGGATTACGCATTGTTTTAGGTCGTATCTTTACCTGTCCTAAGTAATATACCCACGTAGGGTGTATTTGCGCAAAGAAACACACGGACAGGCAGGGGCAGGCACATACACTTCGCTCCGCGCGCGTGTGTGCGTGTGACCCTGGCAGCCTGCCTGTGTGTGTGTGTGTGTAGGTGCCAGCCCCTGCCTGTTCGTGTGTTTCTTTGCGCTTGGCGCGGAGCGTACTCCTCATATTGATATTAGTGGTTTAAAAACTTAATTTAACTTACATAGATCAGGTAAAGATCATAGATCAGGTGAAGATACGTGCTATAACAATGCGTTGACCTTAACCATAGCCGCGCGTTTCCAAAACAATGCGTAATCCCTTAACAATTGTGCGCTTCGCAAACTCCTGCTTGTGCGCTAGCAGAAGTGTTTTTTATGGCTTGTGCGCTTCGCAAATACACCCATGGAAGCCAGGTCCACGTTGGTTAAGCAATCGACAATTGCAAGAACCGCATGGGAATTGCATGCGAATAAAGTTCTTCATTATCGCTTTTTTAACAATAAATTCTATATACAGTTGCTTGTTAGTAGTTGTTACTGATGTCAAGGCTTATGGCAATTAGTAAAACACCTCTACTTCGATCACTTCCAAAATGCTTGCCACTTGTCTGTTGTGATCAGTTGTTGTCAAGTGTCCGTTTAGTTTAAAATACATGATTAAGTCCAGTAATGTAAATATTTAGTTAAGATAGTTAAGTTTTTATTAGAATAATGTAACATAGTTACACGTAAAAAATTTATTAAAGTAGATTCGGAATGTTTTTGGGGAGTCGAAACTATGAAAATGAAACATTAAAATCACAAGAAAGTCTTAGAGCTCTTTAACTCCAAAACTAGTCTATAATCGTTACTTTCTCGTAGGGATATAATATAAAATATTATGTATTTATATTTCTTTAAGTCATAAGTAGAACCCTTTAATTCAGGTCGATCCAAAATCTCAACTGTGCCTTTTCCAATCGTAAGATAATAATATAAAAAAAAACTAAAAACATTGAAATTCTCATCCGTTCCCATTATTAAAATAAAAGAGTCTCTTTTAAAAGTTAAAAGCACATCATTTATCATGGGTAAAATTTCGTAGACATGTTTTCATTTTTGTCTTTTCGAAAGGTCCAAATTACTTAAATAACCGGAAGATAAAATATCAGTTGGCAGGTAAATAGGCAGATGATAGCTGGTAGGCGTTATTTTCTTGAAATAAAATAAGACAAAGAAAAACCTTCAATCTTCAATTTAATCTATTAACATGTTCGGCAACTAATTATTTACAGGGATGGTGAGTCTCTTAAATGTACCTTTCTCTGTAGGCAGTTTAAACCAGCCGACGAGATTCATATATTTTGCTACCTATTGTATCTGGAATGTTGCGTCCAAAACAATTTCCAAAGATCTGATAATTACATATTAAGTGTACTTATCGGGTCTCTGGGAAGCCTGCAAAAAGCTGAACACGCAATGGGACCCCATCCTCTAGCAGTCATTCATCTATTATCTTTTATTTGTACAATTCTTGATTACTTTTGTGACCTGTGCGTATTGAGACAGACGGTAACAAGCCACCTAGATGGCTGCAAAATGGTTTACGTAGTAATCCCTGTAAAGTGTCCAATTTGAACTTTTGTTATTACTTTCTTGTTGTCAGTGTCCTTTGAGGATAAGCGGATTTAGAGACAAAAAGATTATTTGGATTATAGGCTTCAACATTAGAAGCTCGAATCATGACTTTCCATAATAATTCTCGTGCTGGCAACCACAAAAATAAAGACTGAGAAAAAAAAAGACGAAAACTCATTACAGAATCCCCGACTATGAAGATTGTGGAGTTGCAGGGGGCGTTTATTCCTAATATTTGTATATTATGTGTGTAGGTACAAAATTTCGGACCGACCAGATTTTGTGAAAAATACTTGGTCATAAATATAACTCCAGGTTGATCCCAATAATTTTGGCAAAGAAGTGTGATTTATGGCGACCAACAACGTAATCCTCAAATTAATACGCGCAGCCTGATCCGAACATTAATTAACGGTATAAGACCTAATTGTACCTCGTGCGGTTGGATTGGGTCGATGCTTTCGTTTGGTTATTGCTATGCATAGCATGGTAGAATGTGGGCAATAAATGTTCATCGCCCCAATGGCTAGGATAATACGTACAGAAGTCGTTAAATCAACGTTCTTAGTTTCATTTTACTATGATTGAACTAAAGCCATGCCGGTTTCTGTGAATATTTGCCGGGTATATAATCGCGTATACCTACATACAGCGGAGGAATAATTTTTTTCTTTTTTTCTTTATTTATTGACTGTGACTGGAAAGATGTATTTGCCATGAAGGATAAATATCCTACATAGAAAGAGGTAGTTAATGTGATTTTGCCATTTCGTGTTTTATTGATTAGCATATCCTAGCAAAACATATTTACTAGCATAGAGGTCATAAGGATGTAGCGAAATGTGTAAAATCCATATGTTTGCTTATTTCAACTTAAACGATCCATAAAGAGGGTAATTTCAAAGATCCATTAATGTTTTCAAAGACGATTAAAAAAAAAAAAAAGATTGTCACCAGTAATGAAGGTGATCAATTTACTTAATTCGGCAGTGGTAAAGATTGTATTGCGGGGGTCTTACAAACTTCTAATTTAATTCACTTGATGCAGATCTTCCATGACAGCAAGTTAGTTATTTACTAAAAAGGGCGTTGTGTATTAAAAAATTATTTTATTGTTTGTATGCACAAAGCTTTAATTTCAAGGTACATATTGTGTTGTCAATCACAGCGTTATTATCTGCTGGGTGCCTGGCCACAGTGATAGCAGGGAATGAGGCAGCTCATGTTCTAGCTAGGAATAGATCAGATTCAAAATGTGGCATCATACAGGCCTAAGTGTAGCTGGTGGTATTTCCATGGGTGTATTTGCAAAGCGCACAAGCCATATAAAAACACTTCTCCTAGCGCACAAGCAGGAGTTTGTGAAGCGCACACATATTGTTAAGGGATTACGCATTGTTTTGGAAACGCGCGGCTATGGTTAAGGTCAACGCCTTATTATAGCACGTATCTTTACCTGATCTATGTAAGTTAAATTAAGTTTTTTAAACCACTAATATCAAGTTTAATATCTAGTTTAGGGCGGAGGAGCTATTCAAATCAAACTTTTGTCACTTTTACATAAGAACACTGCAAATATTTTAGAATGTAAGGACTACGTTGGGCCTCGCATGCGGTAGGGACGGAGTCTGTTTCATGGCTTGTGAAGTATTCTCGAGGGTTTTGGCCAAGCGCAAAGAAACACACACTCAGACACACACACACACACACACACACGCACACACACACACACACACACACACACACACACACACACACACACACACACACACACACACACACACACACACACACACACACACACACACACACACACACACACACACACATACACACACACACACACACACACACACACACACATATATATATATATATATATATATATATATATATATATATACATACACACACACACATACACACACGCACACATACACACACACACACACACACACGCACACACACACACACACACACACACACACACACACACACACACACACACACACACACACACACACATACACACACACACACACACACACACACACACACACACACACACACACACACACACACACACACACACACACATACACACATACACACACACACACACACACACACACACACACACACACACACACACACACACACACACACACACACACACACACACACACACACACACACACACACACACACACACACACACGGGTATGTTACTTAGGGCAGGTAAAGATACGTCCTACAACAATGCGTAATCCTTTGACAATAGGTGTGCGCTTCGCAAAGTATTTTTGACTAGATTAATTTTGGGTTGTGCGGTTCGTAAATATACCCATTTCCACAGCCATCACTTTCACCTAATTTCGTGACCTAAATTTATGTAGATATATTTAATATCATAGGATTGCTTCAATATCAAAGAGCGGAACCTAAATATATTTGCTCTTATTTGTTTCATAAGTCAAAATAATTTTATTTCGTTAGTTAAATATCTGCGTTGACTGTTTACAAAAATTAATTGAGTTGCAACCACTGACTTATAACAATGGACTGAGCGTATACATAGTCATTTTCCTATAGGACAGAATTGCACAGGTTTTATAGTTTTCTCTTTCGCGCTATGACAGAGTTGGAGTTACGAATACAAAATATCGCTTACTGAACGTTTTCTTATACCATTTGATATTCTATGTTGGCTGCAGATGCAATCACTGCAGGAAGAATAAGGTAAAGATAGCCTGGCTCTCTTGCGATTAAAATATCACTTGAACACAAGAAAGATATTTTTTTAATTTAATTCGATTTTTGGGTGTTAAATTTCATCAGATTGATTGAGTTTTACATGCTTTTATGTAGTAAACGATTTAAAGGGTGATCAAACTCTGATATACAGAAAAACTATATTTTTTGTGCCACATGAAAAGCAAATCGCTTAGTCCATTGTTATAAGTCAGTGAATGCAACCTTCCTTTCAGGGAAGTATTTTGTACTACAAAAATAATTGTTTTAAGTTCATTAATTAAAGAATTTCCTTTTGTGTGTCAAGAATACAATTTTTCTTTGTTATTTTATTTTATATAATAGACCAGGGGTGGCCAACTATAGTAACTTTGGGAGCCACATTTTAGAAATGCATATTTTAAAGAGGCATTTATTTATCTTTGAAAACAATATACATATAAGATTATTATAATTTTAAAAGTAAAGAATTAGAACTACTGGAGCTGCAAGAAGATGAAGGGTTGAAGTAAGTAAAACAGAATAGTTGTTCAACTATTGACTTTTGGAAACAGGTTCCGGAACAAAAATATCCTAAAACCAAAGATTGTGCACTCAGAATAATATCTATTTTCGGCACTTCCTATTCTTGCGAGTCGTTGTATTCCACTCTTAAATTTATTAAAAATAAGTATAGGTCTGTTTTAACTGATAAACATTTAACTGAGCTTGTGCGAACTGCCCTAACTGATCATCAACCAAACTTTCAGCGACTAACTGCTAAAATGGACAATAACCGTAAGGCATCAACAAGCAGATCTAACTTTTAAAGATTTTCTATTTTTTTTATGTAATATTTTCTAAAATTTTGTTGTAATGAAATTAAATATATTTTTTTAAAATTAATCAGTTATAGTTTTTTTATATCAAAATTATGCACAAGAGCCACACCACACGACTCCAAGAGCCGCATGCGGCTCGCGAGCCGCGTTATGGCCACCCCTGTAATAGACATTCTATATACTGGGTGGCGTAAAAGTAATGATCCTATTTGGTTCAGCTACAACTTCTTTTCTAAATTAGAAAACTAGAATTAGTTTTCTATATATGTATATTTGTGCCATGAAATTTCGTCGCATTAAGATTTGAAGATGATGTCTTTTAAATGGGGACCCCCAGAGTTGATGCACAAACGGTGCCGGAAGGCGGGGAAATCGTCAACGAAATTCACGTTGTGTTTTATCATTATTACACGTTCTTGGGGAGTATAACGGTCCATGTTTATTTATAGTAATTTTACATTTGTTTACTACACAATTTTCAATATCAGTTCAATATCAATTCAATAAATAGTATTTTTCTATGTGACTATTTCACAACACTAAATCGTCGAATAAATATGTCAGTGGGCCTCTTTTATAATTGAAGAAGGTTCACAAGCTGTCAATTTCTTTATTAGTTCCTTACTTCACCATGCTACAAAAAGATCCACTCTAATTGCAGATGTGTATAGTATAACAAATCCTAAGCAGATCATGGAACACCTGGCCCTTCCCGGAAATTTGGATGGACGACAGGGTCCAGGACTGGATCTTAAAATCGGCTGGGCAAATGACGAGAAACCAGCCTCTTTGGATCTTTTAAAATGATCTTTATATAAGAGGAAAATAACCCAAATTATTAAACTAATTTCCTACTGAAGCACAAGGAGAGTAAGACAGTGTTCTCTACTCACCATTCATTTTTACATTCGGTATACATGTGGCTCCATTTCAACTCTATTGGAACCTTTCCCACTAAACAAAACAAGTTCAAATGTTTGCAAATCGAAGAGAAGTCTTCTTACAAATGAATAATTCTATATTTCAAACAAGGAATGCTAGATTACATGCTAAATATACAACGACTAATTATAAATAATAGATAAAATCGAATTTTTTCTAGCATATGTAAGGTTTAATAAAGAAAAGGAAACAAGAAATTTATATAAATACAGGAAACACGTATGAAGAAAATATGTACTGTATGGTAAGATGGTTTGACCATTTTTAAACATGAAAACAGTTCCGAGAGAACAACAATTATACTCGTGAGGCAAGTGAGACACTTACATCAGGCGATGAAATTTAGGATCTTCGTTGAAAAACAATTTTTTTACTGCGGCCCAAAAGACAATATGAAGAACATTTGAATTCGACCAATATACATTTTTTTTTTGGTTAATGAATGTATATTCAAATAAATTTTTTGTTTTGCAATTGAAGTTACCCGCTTGACAAGGCTGAGCTTGGTTCCTGATGGGAGATATTTTTGACAGTCCTACTAAATTTGCTGAAGATATGGATATACCGCTCGTTCGAAAGAATAGTGACACATCTCAAAATTTTCCTTTTTATGTTTTTAAGTTCAAATTTATGCAGAAAAAATAAGCTTTTCGACCCAACGATCAGAGAGGGGTATTATCAGTAAGATAACCTTATAACCCTATCGGTATTACCAGCACACGTAACAGAAACAAAAAAAAAGAACAACAAAGAAGCGATTCTAACGTTTTGAATCACAAAATGATGACCCCAGTATTGCCACAAAACAATAGCTGCGCACACGAATTTTTGAATCAATTGATGCTAACTGACGTGGAGGTACGAAATGTTGGAACAAGTTTCCGAAGATTTTTGAGTCTGAAAAAAGTCGTTTTTGGAACATTTTTGAGTATTTTTAACTCATAGATGTCCTTCCACCGCAGCCACAACGTTCGACCAGAGTACATGATAAATACGTGTGGACGCAATTAATTCGGAGAACACCGGCCCATCGAGTTAGCGCCCGATCACCCGTCCTCCCAGTCCGGCTCTGATGGACGATCATGCCGTCCAGCTTCCAAATAGTATCAGCGAATAAAATCGGGGTCTGCTGATTCATCAACTACAGATGATCCCGATAAATTAAAAACGCAGTCGATCGCACAATAAGAAATTCACGGATCACATTAACACCTGAGAGATCATCGTGGACCAATCTATAGATGCGAATTAAATTACAAGAGTTATAAAAAAAAATACAATAATTCCTAGAAAATAATTTCTTCCCCGCTTCTATATCTTATTGCAATATGCGATATGGCCTTCAGAACTCAAAAGATCTGGTATTGCTGGCCAATTGACCCCCATAGAATCTTGCTGGTATACTTAAGTAATCTTGCTCGTATACTTAAGTAATCCAGCTGGCAATAACTAAAAGATTGCTGCCTTAATAGAGCAGCCTCATCCTTTTATCGACAACAATGGGGTAGCGTGTTAAGAATTTATGTCATATGGGTAGCATCATTACCAAATCTGCTCTAATGGGAGGAGATATCAATTCTTATATAATTAAATCGGTAAGCACCTTTTATCATTTCAGTGAGCCCAAATGTGAAACTCTAATGAAATCTCAATGAACGAAAAACAACGGCTGTGCAAATCCAATATGAAAGCAGTTTTGATATAAATGAAGTAGAAGGTCACTCAAACCATAGTCCGCCGTTTGTAGACTGTTATATCCTACGGCAAAAGGAGTAAAAGTCCGTTTTCTATTTAAGATGGTTCCACAAGACTCACGAATATCGCAGAATACCTTTGATCGACTTTATCACTTCTCTTCTGAAAATAAATATCGAAGGTAAACATTTTGCAAAGTTTTGTATCAAATCCATTTGAGACATGTATATGTTTCAGTCCCATCGGTATATTAATTTTTAACCATTTCAATGAATGAGATCAATAAAATAATGAAAAAGATAACCCCACGAAAAAGTCTTCAAAAGATGAACTAATTCAGTGCAGTGGCTCCCGAAGAATTTGGATCAGCGATTTTGAAAATGTGCTTTTCATAAAAATGAGTTTTAAGTTTTTTCGACAACCGGTTGTTATGCTGCACACAATAAGTAAATAGCTGACGTCGACCATTGCTACGGAATTTAGAACAACTAATGAAATTTAATTTATTCGGGTCGGGTGTAATGGATTGGAGTAATTATCAAAACAAGCATGACTCATAGATCCGTAAAAAGGACTGTACTTCGCACCTTCCGCGAAATACCTTTACTGAGCCTTCGTGCAAGGTATACTTCAGAGAGCATAGATTCGTCAATTTTAGTCAGATCAACTCGAAATTGTGAGAAAATAACCGTGCGGATGGTGTACTTTAAGAAAATGTAAAAATCCATAAATCGTTTTTTTTCAGAATTCCTAGGTAGACCTAACCCCATAAAATACCCAATTAAATTATTTCCGCAATTGTGGACTCAAAAGATTTCCAGTTAACGTGCCAAAGGGATTGAAAGTCACCCTCATTTCACGATTCATACTGTTGGATCGTTAGTTTACGCCAACAATTTCGTCAATTTTTAATGATTTTCCAGCCCGTTAATGTAGTTTTCATATTTAAAAAGTTTGAAAAAGTAATTACTGTGGTCGACAAATTAGGTACGGTTTATTCCAAAATATGACAAGCAGAGAGGACTTGTTTGTTGGAACGAACATTTGTAGAATTTGCATATTTGCTTCAATATTTACCTAAATGTGTTGAGGCAAGCCAAAACCGCTTATATGCACATACATACATGCATGTATGCATATTTTACGTAACCACGTACATGAAATCCGATTTAAAAAACTTTCCCAGAACAACCTCTAATTCCATGGTGGTATGAACATTAAAAGGAAATTTCACATGGCGTAAGTTCACCTTTTCTTCCTCTTCCTGTTTTCTCTATAGCAGTAGTATAGCTTAAACCTGTCGAACTCTTAACAGACCACCCCCATTGCTGTCATTGCACACTGCATAAAGTCAGTCGATGTGGAACGATATTAACCCTTGCATTCGCTATCCCAACGTCAATACAACCTATTGGGGCGGATGACCGATAGACAAATAATTCAAATAATTCATAGTGGTAAACAAAAGCCGTGGTCTTTTTTGTGCACAGAATAAAGGATGCTATACGAAACAAGGATTGACATTTATATTGACTTTGGGCATATCAAAGAATAGGTACAAGGTAAATAGTACTGGCGACAGAGAGAGATTGTTATTAATTGATAAGGACTTTGAGCCTTTTTAAAGAGAAAAAAAAACAGGAAGCCTGTGATTTGCTGTATCTGCTGTTTGGGTAGAATACTCTCAAGGTGGTTCGTCAGCTAAAGGAAGCATATTTTATTTAGGCGTTTGTAGTCTATCAAAGCTTCATCTGTTTCATAACAGTTGACAAACCTCTATTTGCATTTCCCGTAAGCGATTTTCTAATTATTTATTTAGAATAGCTAGGAAGTCAGACGATGAATGTTTTCTGTTTGTTTCCTTTCAGAATAAAAGGTGTAAATTCCAAACAACAATGGAATCAGCACGTAGATTGTCAAATTGGCAATACTTTTTGTATCTATTTCAGAGCGGGGGTGGTAAACCTGCAAATTGAACTCAAAAACCATACTTTCAATATAAGCATGCATTATTAGAGTAATAATAGCATTCATATTTTTTTTGTCTAAGGCGCTGCACAATCACCGACTGTAATCAGTGAGTAAAAAGTCAGTAGGCTTTGCTCGTTACATGCAACAGCGATTGGTACCACAAAATGCTTTCTTTTCCGTCAGTCAGCTAAAAAAATGAGAAGCGAGCTGATGTCTAGCGAGTTACTGTATTGAACCGACTTTTGTATTCAGTCTGCGTTAGCAATGTTAATAGAAATCAGTTGATTGTTACAAATCACAAGAAAGAACATTTATCTACTTACTGAAGTTTGATTAAAAGATGTTCTTCTTTCGAAAAAATAAAAAGAAACCTTTACACGATCGCTCTTGCGTAGAATACGTTGTAAAATTGATGAGCTCAGAGGACTTTTCGCTGTCCTCAGTTGTATGCTATTTTGGTTAGTGAGTCTTGGCTGCGTGATGATATACCGTCATCGCTTATTTCTGTGGATGGATTCCTGATCTACCGTAATGATCGTAGTGGGAGATCTCGTGGAGGAGTTGCAATTAATGTCAGGCAGGATCTTAAATCTAAGGTTATTTTGTGTAGTTCCGCTGGAGACACAGGCGAGTTTTATGTTTAAAAATTGGCATTGGTGCTACAAAGGTGTTTTTCATATTGCCCCCTAGTTCATTTAGCATCGATGCCTCACATATGATCTATAACACGGTCTCGTCTCTCAGTCAACGTTATTGTAATGCCGTTATTGGTGGTAACTTCACAGTATATATTTGAAAAGTTTGCGCTCATAATGATCTTTTCTTGTCTGAGTTGCAGTTCGCACATTTCTGTAGAGTGAATTCGTCAACAACTTATTTTAATATTACTAACACTCCTTTTGCGATCTTTTTTAATTAACAACCCTCGTTCGGTGCTTTTCTTTTTAATCAATTATGTCCCAGCATTTTGGACCACGATATTATTTTCGTGTCTTGTGATGTAAAACTCCGTTTAAATGTTATTTCGAAATATAGTTACTTTAGAAACTTTTTTCAGCATAGGTTTGGATGCTCTATTAATCTATTGCGCATCGATATCATGGAACCATGTATACGGCCTATGTTCTGTGGATAACCAAATTAAATTTATCAGTGACTCAATAACATAGTTATATGATAAACATGTTCCTTTATTTAAAAAGGGTATTAAACCGAAATCTTGTCCATGTTTTACTCAAGAAATTAAGTCAATGATCACCACGAGGAAATATGCTTTTCTTTTTTTCCGTTATCGTAGACTTAAGACTAGTGATAGTCGCAAAGCATACACTTCGTTACGAAATAAGGTAATTATAAAAATTCGTAATGTTAAGCGAGCATACTACAAACATAAATTTGATTTAAGTGCGCTCACTAAAACTCTATGGCACAATCTTCGTAGCGCCAACGTTTATGGGAAAGAAAAATCTGAAAATTACATCAATCCGAATGAACTTAATTTATACTTTGTTGAACGCCCTTTGCCGCGTGGTGACATAATAGCACCTGAAATGAAATCTCGTATCTAGCTCCAAAGCTTTCTTCTGAGTTCTGTTTTCGTGGGGTTGATTGCACCGAAGTATATAATGCCATTATTCCATTAAAACGGAGGCTGTTGGCTCAGATGGTATGTCACCAAAATGTATCAAATTAATTGTTCCGCGCATTATTAGTCCACTTCTACATCTTTTTAACACTTGTATTACTAAGTCTGTATTTCCCAGTGTATTGAAAATTGCTAACGTGGTCAGAAAGCTCAAAAACTAACTCTTGAGAATGGTAATTATTCTGATCTACTTTGTCTTACCTGTGGAGTTCATAGGGATCTATCTTAGGTCCGCTGTGTTTCAGTCTGTACATTAACAACTTACCTTCGGTGATCCGTGATGCTAACATACACATGTATGCCGATCATGTCTAAATTTATCTTTCTCGTCCAAGACTGTGTGGACCGCGTTAAGGTTGACTTGAGTGAAATATGTAAATGGGCTTTAAATAATAATCTCAATCTATACCCTGCCAAGTCTCAGTGCATTGCTTTCTATCATGGTCCACTTGACTTTACCACCTATCAAAATAAATGGCATAATTATCTCATATGAATCAAGACCCCGAAGTTTGGGAGTTATTTTGAACTCTAACATGATATGTTGCGGCCATGTCGATTTAACTCTATATAAAACCTACTCTACCTTGCGTCGTCTTTGGATGCCAGCTAGAATTCTTTCTCCAAAGTTTCGTTGCCATCTAGTCAAATCACTGATTTTGCCATATTTTAGTCAAGGCTCTCTTGTATTTTCCAAGATTGATTCTCGATGCCTTAAAAAATTAAGTTTAGCATTTAATGACTGCATTAGGATTATCTTTGGAATACGGAGGTATGATCATGCCTCTCATCTTAGTTTTTCGTTGCTAGGGTGCTCGCTGAAGACTTACTTTGAGCGACGAATTAAAATCTTTCTGTACAAACTGGGTTTTTCTTCACAGTCTTCTTATTTGTGGAATATGACTCCGCCTTTAAATACAAGTAGGGGACATAAGTTTCGACTGCATAAATTTTACACCACTGTGTTTGAAGGGTCTTACATTGTTCAGACAATGAGACTTTGGAACGCTTTGCCCAATAATCTGCAGAGGGCGGGCTCATACGGTACATTTAGGACACTGCTTATTCCTTACCAGGCTCACTTCACTTAGTCAATGTTGTAGATTTGAATTTAGATTTTTTGTATGCATATTTAAATTTTTACTTATTTACTTATTTACTTATCTTATACATAGATCTATTTAATTTTCTTACTTTTCTTGTCAAAATTGTCTCTTTCTTTTCAATGAAAGGATCAAATATGTTATGTTATGTTAATTTCTAGTAGTCATTAGTTATTCTTGGAATAACGCATTCTGTTTCTTATTTTTAGTTTTAGTGCTTAGATTAACTGTCGAGTCATTTGATAATCCAGTCACCGACATGTCTGTTGACTTGCCACTGATTAATTTTTACTCGTTGCAGATTGTTGCATGTGCTGCAATATCGTCTTCTGTCAAATTAACAACAAATATCTCGTATTTATGGAAAAGTCATTTAATCGTTAGAACTAGATCTACATAGGTAAGAATTCATTGTGAATAATGAAAAGAAAATTCAGAGTTTACTGAGAAGGAGAGGTACAGCTTATATAAGTATTCGAGTTTCCTTGAGTAGCCGCTTGGAAATCTTAGCTTATTAGTTAAAAGTAAAGAGCAGGTGTGCAAGAGAATTCAAGAAAAAATATAGCTGATTAATGATCAAATACACTAGGAGAGCTAGGAAATTATCACTTCATTTATTTTACATTTTTCGTCCTAAGTTCGGTTTCACATAGGTCATTCATTTGGTAGGAAAAAATACGGTAAAGGCTAGATGTAAAGTCAGATAAACTAATTTTTTTAATTGTTTCAATCCTGTCCTTATAGGTATGCAATGGAAGACTACAAAATATAAATTACCTTCCTAACAACTAATGGTGGCTAATGTTCACAAACACATTACTAATGGTGAATTCTTTTCAACAAAACCCAACAGGCACTGAACTGAACCAGAAGTTGTCAGATTTACACTGAACTTGGTCCTGTCCCGAATGGGGACAAACCGAAAAGAAAGCAAAAAAGTAGTATATCCTAAAATTTTCGTTTTTTATGATTTGAATAAAAAAAAACACTTTAACAAAATATCCATACATCAATACTTTGATTAGAAATAATTTTGATTTGACGTCTAGTTCCGAACCATAACCACAAATTTTCATGAAACAAGAAAGTTCAAAACCGATGCAGAAACCGAACATTGAGCCGCGTAAAAAAAACAGAAACACATCCAGGCCTCGAGGATTCCTCGCGGTGTTGACAAAATTTCCAACGCGGATTTTTAAATGATGCAACACAAAACCAAGCCAGCAGATAGCTTCAAGGCCTAGTCGCAAGGCGCGTTTTGGACATTTTTCTCTCTACTAGCCTACTTCTGTCATCAGATATATACTATCAAAATTACAATGACAGCGCCGTGCCCGGTGCTATCATTTTGTTTTCAATACTTCGACATAAGCCTTGAGGCGAGCTACGATGAAGCCTGAGAGAGGCCAGGAGGATGATTCTGATCTTTTGTCGTATATTTTAGGTTTTTTTTGACGTATTGACCTCACTTTTGTCGTACTTTGATTTCCAACACAGTTCATTTTGTGTCTTCACTATCTGCCACAAAATGAGCTAAAATGAATTTGCGGTGATCAACGTCAAAAAATACTCCTAAATATGCGACAAACTAGTCAACTGATCAAGAGGTTGTGTCTAAAATTGTATACGGGTACTGTGCTAAATGGATATTCTACACCTAATTAGAGCAATAAAAGTGCTTAAATTCAATAATATTTTTGAATTTGTAAAATGATTTATTTAAAAAGGGATTAAATATATTTCAGAGCAAAAATGACAGAACGTAAATAATTGTTACTTTTGGCAATCAGTCAAAAAAGTCCCATAAAGACTGAATTGTCTCGTATAGTAGCCTCTTTTTTTAATTTATTTATAATTTCGGTAAATTTAATGGAAAATAGCAAAATTTCTTTACTTAATAAGGAAATGAATTTAATTGAGAGACTAATTATAGCTCTAATTATGTTGGAAAACATTGATATGAACGATAGGCCAGTCAAAGAAGACAATCAATTCACATTACTTCCAACAGTTATTAAATTTTGACCGAATGTTGGGTGAGGTAAAATACTAATAAATTTAATTTTGCAACCATCACTGAGGTCCGGAACATGCAAGAAATTGCAAAATAACAAGTTTTTATAACTTTTATAAAGGATGTACATTGTAGGTGGATGGTAATGGAATTTAAGATGCCTTGTCAGTACGTCATCTGTGCTGGACCTTATTACTGATTACTGAACTCGAGTCGATCAGAATAAAAATATACAGACGAAGGAAACATAAATTCAAGAAATCAAATAGCAGAAATCCACAAAACAGTGGATGAACACAACTTCTTCATAAAGTCACCACACAAAAATTTGTTTTTAACTACATATATTTGACTAGCTAAAGTGCCAAACACAATTCCGCCGTTCCGATTCAATTCGATTCGATTCAATTCGATCCGTTACGTGCATGAGCACAATTGTTCCGTTCAAACTTACCATCAGTTTTAAATTTCTCATTGAAATGTTTCCAGATTTTGTCTTTTCTTTTTACATCCATGTAAAGTTTGTTGCCTTTGTCATAAAGCTCTTCATATTTTTTAATTTCTTCAATAAAAACTTCTTCATCCATCTTGAGTTATACACTAACATTGTACAGGTAATTTTTCTAGGTTATGTCATCCGTAAAAGTTGAAATTTGCTCAACTTCTCCGTTTCGATCCATTTCGGTGTAATGTGTCCAATTGCACGTACGTCTCATATAAGCAAATTTGACATTTGTACGTATTGGATCGAAACGGTACAATTGTGTTTCCCACTTTAGTCATGAGACAGCAGTGAATTTCAGTAACTGAAATTTTGTGTACAGTTGCTAGGTTAGAATATTGAGATCAAATTCCTGCATAATTATGATACGCGGACTTTTTTGAGTTGCCTTTATTCACTTTTTTGTCAAAATGTACATGAGTTTTACAAAACTTTACTTGACGGTGAAAGTGATTAACTTGTGTCATTTTCTATTCATTTTTAGTTCACCAGAACCTGAATGAGTTGAATAACAATAAAAAGGAAGAAGAAAAGCAATTCATTTCTTAGGCTTATATTCTGACACTTAAGTACGACAAAAGATCAGAATCATCCTCCAGTCCAGGCCTGAGGCTTGCTTGGATGTGTTTCTGCCTTTACGTTCGAAACCAGTTCTGTATCAGTGTGGTGAAAAAATACTAGTTATAGGAACCGAATGACTTGCGGTTCAGTTCAGATGAAAAAAAATTCACCGTAAGTAAGTAATAGAAAAGCGAACCTTTTCTTGAACAGTGATCAAATGATTTCAAGAAGGTTTCATATAGTGACAATTCACAGCTTTCCTTATTTGTACTGAGGTACCTAAAAATAAATATAGATATCTAGTTCAACATGCTTTGATAGTTTCAATCCCTCTATTTTGAATAATGATTTGAGTACGGTTGTCATAGTTACATCGACTATTATAAATGGCGGGTCTCCTGAACATAAATTCTAAATGGGGAGGTCAATAAAAGGTTTATGGCTCACCAAAGGACTCAGTTGTTTCTTTTTTTTTTTGTTAACGGCCGAAGTACCTATAAACAGTGGGTAATTTGCTCTGAAGGCTTTCGAAGATAGATCCGTCTGTCCAATATTAACGCCTATATTAGGTCCAACTGGGATAAAACGAATAAGCAAATTTGGAGTTGTCGAGATCCAAAGGACGCTTTAAATGTATTATAGGACAGGAAATAGGAAATATAGCTTTCTACTCACACTTCATATCAAGTTTTACTGTGCTTGACAGCGGCGGCACAACATGACCATTGCTAGCCTGGCAGGTGTACACCTGAAAATATAAAATAAATTTTAGTAATCAAAAATACAATAAAGGTTAGAATTGTGAACACTTAAGTTTGTATGTATGTATGTATTGTATAATGGCATGTGAAAAAATGAAGTCAACGAAGAAGAAAAGTAAAGCGTATTTTGAGGGATCGACTTATGAGAAATATGAAATTTTTCAATAGACGTCTCACATAATACATCACCACTTGGTTTGAACATTGAAGTAAGCAGGTATTAAGAAAAAAAAGCGAATCCCTAATTCCGCTGTATTCAAATCGTTTTGTATGTGTATAAGAATTCACATCATGGTTGGAATGTGTTGATGACGCCGACTGAAGGTGTATTTAATTTTCTTATTTCGGTGCTATTAGTTCTTCTTCAATGACAGACGGTCAGCTTTAAGGCTGATTGGGAAAAAAGAGCTACAAATTTATGTTACTTCTGAGCACCCTTTTCCACATCCTTTTGTTACATAATTATGAATTGGGCCGATAAGAGACTTACATGATTATGTTATGAGCTGCTCCATAGTTTTTTAATACAAGTTATGTAACTATACATTGAGAATATAATCAGTTGGGTTCAGGTGTGTTAAGTAGGGTTTTTTCGAATAAAAAGGGTTTGGATCCTTCAGTGACTGCAAAGGAAGCTCTGATTTGAGAAATCTAATAAAATGTATTCTATTAAAATTTAAAAAGTATTGTGCTGCATTTCTTTTCACGTTCTGAATGAATCTCTATTAATCGACAGAACGATGTCATAATTTAGTTCTGTGCTCATAGAAAAGGAACGAAACAGAACCATTTCAACTGTTTGACATTTCTTCCATTTTATAAAAGCAAGTATAATTTCGTAAAAATTGCTGTTTATGAAAAAAAAAATAAACGAAATCATTTTCCAACAAAGGCAACTTAAACCTGGCCCAAATTGTAAACAATACTTTCACGAATACAAATTAAAATCGTTCTGCTTAAATCCGAGAAAAACTCAGGAGCATTCAGAACCGTTCGGAGTCCGAAAAAAGCGATGACAGCTTGAAATTCAATCGTTAGCGCAAGAAAAAAACGATATGGATTGAAAAAATTCATTTTGAACGAGAAAAGAAACGCAGCATTGATTTTAATTATGTAGCTATTCAATTATATAAGCTCAAACCAATACAAGCCAATTAATAACCCATCATTAAAATGTCAAACACTAACCCTCAGAGTATATGCATCAACAGTTTGTATTAATTAGGAAACTACGACCTAGTGCACCATCTGCATAACAAGTACGTTTGTTTCCTTGAATCGAATAATCTGAACAGGTACCTACTTTGTTTTCACATTAGCTCCTCCCTTTTTCGACACCATTTGGTGATGATGATAATCAAAGTTATTTGTGAAATAAAACAAATGCTTTTCTTCTGAAAATATGATTTGTTTTTAGAAGTGTCCTTCGCACTGGAGTTCTTAATTTTATTTGCTATAAATTCTGATGCGAAGTGGGATCTGGAAATTTTGCTCGGTTTTTTTTTAACGTAACCAAGCCTCAGGAGATGCAAGAGCATACAAAAATGCACAGCTTTGGTGCGGAGATGTAGGCGTATGTTTTAATTGCACATATTTGGTCTGTAATTGGCAGCATATACGAAAAAAAGGAGAATATTTCACATACATATAGTTGTGAATAGAAAAACATCAACAAGCTTCATGGTACCGACAGATATATTAAGAAGGGTTAGGGGCTGAGCGTGTGGAGAGTTTTCTATATGATATTAACATACTTCATCGGAGCAGTGATCATTAAAGTAACGGTATAGCATCGAAAAGCCAATGTGAACACTATATAAACAGAAATGCTCGTAGTAGATAATCTTTTAAAGTACGATCTTATCCAAATTAACTTGGATAGTCATATTTAAAAGAATAGAAGAATATTAAAATTAGTATTTGTGAGTTGTGACATTTTTGTTGTTGTTTTAGTTAAAATTTATGTTTATCATAATGCTTTGATTGTAAATTTAGAATTCTTTGATTATGCTAAGGAAGATATTAAACCTTTGAATTGGAATGACTTTAAATCGAGCATCTTAGGATTAAATGCATTTCTGGAAGGTCTTGATCTGCCAAGTATGCTTAATTCATCCTATTCCGATGAATGTAATAAAATTCTCACTAATATTCTGATATTCTGTGTTTCAGTATTTTGCACCCGCAAAGCGCAATGTTTCGTGCTCTCATCAACCTTGATTCAGAAAAAAAGTTAAAAAAAAAATATTATTCACAAATGGTATAGAAGTACTGGATCTGAGTAATTCTGAAACGATTTTAGATGTCGATGCTCACAAGTAAAGGAATCATCATCCTAGCATATATGGAATATAATTCTGAAATGTAAATGTGTATTGAAGCTTCTTAAGAGTTGTTTGCCAAATTTTTTGAGTGAATATATATAACACTTAATAATTTAAAATCTGATGAATATACTGCCTCATTCTGCCCCCTTCCCCTAGCCCAAAACATTGGGTCTTCTTTTCCGTAGAATTTTAAATATTCCTTTGAAGATGGGGAGCTTAGATTGTAATTCTAGTGTTAATTTGTTAGCTAATGTAATTTAAAACTTCTATGCAAAAATTCAGTGAAATTCGTTAATGTTTAGATGTCGCTCAAATCGAAAATAGTGTTTTGTTTTGTGTTTTGGACTTTCATGAAAATGTTCCAACATTTTCAGTCATAAATTATAAATTTGACAATATTTTTTTAAATTATAGGGCACTTAGTTAGAAACTTATTGCAATGAAAGTCGTTTTAAAAAATTAAATTCTCCTATTTTGTATAAATTTTACAAAACGAAAATTCGAACCCGGAATTCCAATTTTTTGATTTCGCATTTTTTTGTAAGGAAAAGTGGCACGCGGGTATACTTTTTCTACTATTCCGTT
Organism: Dioctria linearis; assembly: GCA_963930735.1. Taxonomy (NCBI): domain Eukaryota; kingdom Metazoa; phylum Arthropoda; class Insecta; order Diptera; family Asilidae; genus Dioctria; species Dioctria linearis. The sequence goes on along the minus strand of OZ005740.1, from coordinate 88,159,796 downwards.
ATCTTCAATAGATCTTCCAAACAACTATAACTTAAGGGGGTCGTGTAGTGTATGAACTGTTCTCAAAATGCGATTTTCGAAGGTGAAGCATTTTTGGAAATTACAAAAATGTGCCGACCCATAAATGTAACGACTTTGTAGTAATGACATCTTCTTTTCCAATTATTTCATTGGACACCCACGCATAATATTAAAAGTTACTTTGATTTTTTATGCCTGCCTGTCCATTTGTTTGTCTGTCTGCCTGTCTGTCTCTCTGTCTGTTTGTACGATCGTCTGTCCGCACGATAACTCGAGAGCTCGTTCACTTAGAGTGGTGAAATTTTGCACACCGGATTTTAAACTTTATAAAAAGAATATGAATTTAATTTCAAAAATGTGACAAATCGCGCAACTCCTTTTTAATGGTATATTTGGGCACTGTCCGAGAACGCGTTGACGTAGAGAGCTGAAATTTGGTACATAGTGTTTTCATATATACAATAAATACAACTTGAAAAACGTACTAAATCGGACAACCTCTTCTTGGTGTTGCCAGAGAAAATTTTGGGTTTTCAATATATATTTGGACACTAACTGAGAACGCGTCGACCCAGAGAGCAGAAATTTTGTAAACAGCGCTTTCATAAAAATAGTAAATAAAATTTCAAAAATGAACTAAATCGGGCAAGCCATTGTTGGCGTTGCCATACAGAACTTTTGGTCTTCATTTTGTGTAAATTTTATGTTCATCTAGGGTATAATATTATTTGTTTTAAGACCAATTGTAACCTGTTCTGTTGTCTTTTTTGTATAAATCATTTTGTTGCATAATTTAATGCACCGGCAAATTTTTTTTGTAATTTGTAAAATGCTTCGCCTTCGTCAATCGGATTTTAAAAACAGTTCATACACTACATGACCCCCTTAAGTTGTAGTTGTTTGAAAGATAATCGATTGTAGATTACATTATAGTAGAAAAAGTATACCCGCGTGCCATTTTTCCTTACAAAAAAATTGACGCAAAATAGGACTTTCGGGTCCGAATTTCCGTTTTGAAAAATTTATAAAAAATAGAAGAATTTAATTTTTTTAATCGACTTTTACTGAAGTAAGTTAATAACTAAGTTCCCTTTAATTTAAAACAAGAATCAAGAAAAAATATTTTCAAATTAAAAAGGTATGATAGAAAATGTTGAAACAATTTTCCTGAAAGTCGAAAACAGCAAAAAAATCACCATTTTCGATTTGAGCGACCTCTAAACATTAATGAATTTCACTGAAATTTTGCATATCGGGTTAAAATTACATTAGCTAGCAAATTCTGCATGAGCATTTAGACAGATTAACACTTTTTGTTTTTGGGCCTCCCTAATGTATACACAACGGTTCAAACATTTTTTTACTTTTTTTTTTATGTTTAATATTTTTTTAATTTTTTCTAAATTTTGTTTTACATTTTTGATTTTTTTGAAAAAGTTTTTTGTAACACATCTGTTGGAAGCGGTTGTTTTTCTGGATACCTGGAAAACGACTAACATTACAGTTGTTTTCTATATCAAAGCTGGCAACAAAAGCAATTTATCAAAACCTTAGTCAAACACACTATTTGCACTAATAAAAGAATAAATGTCTCCTTGATACAACATGGCTTTTTAAATATCTAAATATCGCGCCCCGTGGTGACTATGAAATGCCCATGACGACATCGAGCGACCATGCATGTCTTACGGCATACGGACGTAGAAAAATAACAATAATATGGTGATCAAATACAATTACATATAGTTAGCGATATGTAAAGCAAAACGCAATCGAATAATTTTGTAAAAGGGACTATGATCACATATAAAATAAATAGTTATGTAAAATGCCATATGATCAAATATAATACAAACGTGCTCCCTCGAATGAGCTCCCTGGAGGTGATCAGTCTCTGGAAAAACCTTTGCCGTTCTTCACAATGGCAAACTTTTATGACTTACTATTTAATCAAGTGACGCTTAGAAACGAGCTACCCAAGCGGTGCAATTGTTGCAATATTTACAAAAATGTTCATTGCTTGTTTTTGCACGGACGGTGACCTTGTACACAACGGAATTTCCTAATCCTACTTAATTACTGGCCCATACCTGAATGCATTTGACATATAAACTAAAAGTTTGGTCCTCCGTTTTTTTTCTAATTGTTGATTGCTGAGTGGCTCCTTGTTGTAGTAGGTTGAGCGAGATTATGGATCTTTTGCAACATCAAGTCAAAATTTCCGCAATCTGCTCACTATAGCTATGTGCTAATGTAGAGCTGAGTCTTGGTTCTGCCTGTCATCTCCTCATGCTGGTCAACAGATCTGAACTGGTACGGCTGGACACAAATGGTTACACGTTGTCACATCCCAGGAAACAATTTTTTTTATATAGTACTAACCGTAAGGTTTCCATTACCAAATTATATAACTTGAGTTATATAGACTAGTACTCGAAACCTCTTTGTAACTACTATAAACCCGTTATAGCGCTTAAATGGAGGATTATATAAAGGTTACCGTGACTTGATTTAGGTAACGTTATATAACTAAAGGTTTTATAAAATGAGTAATAAAAATATTCTGGTTACCGTAATATAACTGCTTATATAACCCTTATACAGGGTGTCCTGTAAGTCGACGTCAAGCCGGAATCGGGTGATAGACCAAATCATAACAGTTACCAGAAAAATATAAACAAAAATCTAAGTCATGTATTTTTCAAATTATAGACATTTCATTTGTTTTCGAGAAAATGTACACCTTGTGATGGTTTTTTAGCTCCTGTTGCTTTACTTTTTTTTCAATTTTATTTTTCTTATGTAATCCCGAATAGTGTGGTTATGTAAACTGTTGATTTAAATTCTAAGCCAACTGCTCCAGCTTGGAAGAAAATGTCACATTTTGCCGAACCAAGAATAGAAAATTAATATTTCACCCACGTTTAACTAACTGTAATGAAAAAAAAAATGTACTACGCCAGTTTGGCAAGTAACTTTAAAAGTTGACGCATTTAATAAGGATTCCAAAATGGTATAACACTTGCTACAATATTTCTCAGATTACGGAAAACAAATTTTTTTTCTTCAAGAAATCCAGTTCCGAAAAATTTCTTTTCACCTACTAAAAATGATTCTAGTGTACCCAAAGCTTGCCGTGAGACCGTAACTTTAAGCTTCTAGTTTGACTGAGACGGTGAGTCATTACATGAAGTGTGAGTGAGACAGATAGTGACGCTTTCAAGTTAGAGATCCTAACTTTTTGTTGAATTTAGGACAAATTTTCCTTAAGTTTAAAATTAAACACCAATTATTTGGATGCAATACAAGTTCAACATCTTCTTAAGAAGGATCGGGTTATCAGACGGGCAAATCTTCCATTGATGACAAATTCAACTGCTTCCGTAATTCTGGAGCTCATGTTTTTGTAAAATTCGGTGAGCTATACTTTTAGGCACTCCTGTGCTTTCCTGGATTACACGTACCAAAGTACTTGGGGCTTCTTCAACTGCTTAAAGTACTACGTCCTCGTAAGGTAAGGAACTCTTTCTTCACCATGTACTTGGTTTGGAAGTCGGCCCTCTGTGGAGAGTAGACGATGCACATTTGTAAAAACTCAATGATTTGACGACCGAGCGTCACTATCTTGCTCACTCACACTTCATGTAATGACTCTCCGTCTCACTCAAACTAAAATCTTAAGGTTACGGTCTTACGGCAAGCTTTGGGTACACTAGAATCATTTTTAGTAGGTGAAAAGAAATTTTTCGAAACTGGGTTTCTTGAAGAAAACTTTTTTTTTCCGTAATCTAAGAAATACTGTAGCAAGTGTTATACAATTTTAGAATCCTTATTAAATGCGTCAACTTTTAAAGTTACTTGCCAAACTGGCGTAGTACATTTTTTTCATTACAGTTAGTTAAAGGTGGGTGAAATATTAATTTTCTATTCTTGGTTCGGCAAAATGTGACATTTTCTTCCAAGCTGGAGTGTTTGGCTTAGAATTTAAATCAACAGTTTACATAAGCACACTATTCGGGATTACACAAGGAAAATAAAATTGAAAAAAAGTAAAGATTTGTAGCAAAAAAACCATCACAAGGTGTACATTTTCTCGAAAACAAAAGAAATGTCTATAAGTTGAAAAATACATGACTTAGATTTTTTTTTATATTTTTCTGGTAACTGTTATGATTTGGTCTATCACCCGATTCCGGCTTGACGTCGACTTACGGGACACCCTGTATAACCTAGGGTGTTCTCGATTAATTTATTTTGGTCATAGCAGTGGTTACAGTAACGTTTCGGTTACCATTATAAACTTTGTTTACAATGGTGATGGTAACGTTTCCACAACGCTTGGAATTTTCTCAGAGTGATTACTTTTAGTGATTGAAATGTTAAGGAAATTACTTTCCGTTACCTTTATAAAACAATATAATGCAAATATTTACGAAACCTATCTTGACATAGAACTTCGATATTTTTTTGTATTGCATTTTTATAATGTACATTAATTTTTCGTCATGTACGTGATGAAATTCAGCTGCAATTAAAATTTTACTGTGAATATCATCATAGGTACTTCTAAAAAACACAGACCGCTCCAAAAATAAGCAATAGTTAAGAATTTTAATTAAATATTTAAAAATTTAAAATTTTCACTTAGGTGATATTAATTCATAAAAATTACATAACATAATTTAGAATTGTTATGTACCTAAAAAGATGTATTTTCTTTATATGAACATAAAACGGAAGCCATATATCTGCAATTTAAAGAATTGGCTTAACCGACATTTTCTTTTTATCTGTAATGCACAGATGAAAAAATGGCGGCTTGTACTTCAATTAACAAATTACTATTATAAAACTTCAAGTAGATTTATATAAACTCTGGCTCTATTATATAAATTTAAAGACCCTTATAAAACTTCTACAAATATTATATAAACTATAGGAACTACCATGCCTCCAAAATGGTCATAATATGTAACCTTTGGTATTGTTATATATCTTATAGTGACAAAAAACAGACGATAGTGTTCTTATATAGCCTTTGATTATATATTGTGTTAAATAGATAAAAAACAGTTTTATAATGGCTCCATTCGACACTAAAAGTAATTTGTTTTTATAAGGATCACCGTAGTTACTAAAGCGCCACCAAAAAATGTTACGATATTTTATAGTGGGTATATGTATTACCGAAAGTTCCCAATATTTATTAAAGCCACCTAAATTACTGAATGTTGTCGAGTTATATAAGGGTAACCACGGATACCGCAATAAACACTTATTACCAATAAGTTATATAACGTGGTGATGAACACAATTATAAAGCATTCTTATATACCTTGTAGTAATGGTTACTCTAAGCTATATAGATCGGTGATTGAAACATTTCCATCACCAACTTATAAAACCTTTAGTAACTTACTTCCACGATAACCACTAGTAACCTTAAAAAACTCTAATATAACTACGTCCCTTAACCTACTGTTCCTATTGTTGCAAACGTTTTTGCATAGAATTGTTCCTTGTAAAAATCTTCACCCGCCTCAAATGATGAAATGGAGAAAAATTTACCGCCCTTCTTTTTTCTCTTCAAACAAAGGTAAGGTTAGAAAGATGCTCCCGGTTCATTATTCTTGTCTCTTATTCTCCGGATTTTAATTTTCACTGCTTAATTTCTTTTGATTCATTCTTTATCCTGCTTCTCCATTTTCTTTACTTTCCCTATTTCAAATCTTTTTATAGCAACAAAATCACGACTTTTACTCTTCGCGTGTACATCATCACCGCATTCAGACTTTTTTTGCCCCGAGATCACACTTCACACTTCTTCCTTTTCAGTACTTTTTTTCGAATTGCCCGTCGTCAGCTGTCAATCGCACAGCGGATGCGAAAAGTAGCAGCACATTCGCCGTGTGGACTAGACATAGTTTGTCGCTAGATGACAGTGCCAAACACAATGTAGCATGCTGCAACGTGAGGACCTGCGCCCATAACATGGCTATAATTTAGTAGATAAGAAAAGGGATTAACAATATAAAACCTAGAGGATTGTTATACTGTCACTGCTTGCAAATTTATGTCCCATCAACCAAAATAAGTGTTCTTTCAGCATCTCCGCCTTTAGGACCAGCACCCAAAGCAACAACACTGCACAGGTCCAAAGGTGACTCAAACCAGTAGTCATTCTGCATTGTCGCTCTTTCTGAAGAGCACTCAAGACCGCATAGACGCCCTGCTGCTATTGCCCGATCGGATTGTCATTGGGACAACACAAGTCGCAGATAGCGCTCAAAATCCGATATTCCTTTGTATTATAATAAATTCTGTTACAGGATATGCCACGTATAGTTACGATTACTACTTGGACGTGTTTTGCGCTAACAAATACTCAGGCATGAGGGTTTCCAACAGCAAGTCAATCTGTTACAGGATACACTACGAATAGAGAGACATCAGCACCAAACGACCTCACCCACCAGTAGCACTCACTAACAGTGGAGAATGACGTCAAGATGCCATCGAACAATATACTCAAGGCACCTCATCAATTTCCACTAAATAACCTTCCATGAAGACATTTGACTGTGTTGGCGGTTTCTATAACTTTCAGCAACAACAGTTTTCATTTTCACTAAAAGTCCTCGAACAGTTTTAGTTTGAGAAGAGTTCTGCTTGCTATTGCGAGCGAGGAGATCGGCGATAGTGCTTTAATTTTATTAAGATGAGGAGTACCTTTTATAGTCTGTATTGAAACTATTAGATATGTAATTCGCCCAGGAACTGTACCAGTTCGATTAACTACTAAAAATTGGTGTTTCACTTAAAGGTACTTTTTTCAGTAGGGATTTTATGTCAGACCAGGCGTAAGTCGTGTCAAACTGTCATGATATTTTTGTTCAGCATTGTTTTACATTTCGTCATGGAAAAACTTAGGACTCGACTGAACCAACAAAGCGTAGAATTCTGAGTGAAGCGTCAAGAATATTTCATCAATTGCCATGGCTTGCTCCAGCTATTATTTCCATTAAGATCTTATTTCAACAATTGTGGCTGTTAAAAGTCGATTGGGATGACACCTTGCCGGATCATATTTCAACAAAATGGACAAATATTAAGCAACCGCTGCCCCAGTTCCACAGATCAAGATTCCAAGGCGCATCTATAGTAACATCAATAGAGTATAATTGCATGGCTTTTCAAATGCCTCTGAATCAGCTTATGCTGCTGTCATCTACTGTCGTAGCTTTGATCACGAAGGCGTGAACGTTAGAATCATCGCTTAAAAGACCAAGGTCTCGCCTCTCAAATAAATATCCCTTCCACGGCTGGAGCTATTTGGAGCATTACTTCTTGCAAGACTAATGGACAAGATCATAAAATCACTTTGCCTGCCAAACGCTCGAGTTTACGCATGGACAGAGTCCACAGTGGTGCTCTATTGGCTATCCGACTTTCCTCGGCGCTGGAAAATGTTCGTAGCTAATAGGACGTCTGAGATATTAGACATTATCTCAGCAAGTCAGTGGGGACAAGTAAGCTCAAATTAAAATCCGGCTGATGCTGCCTCGAGTACACCATTGGAATTGCCGACTTTTGATTTGTGGTAGAATGGACCAACATGGTGCCAAAGGCAAAGGTTTAACAGGAGGTAAAAAGGGCCATTGCCTTATGTTGCTCACAAGATATCAACGAAAATAGACTTGCAATACTAATTAACCGTTGTTCATCTTTTCCAAAAATTATTCGTATAATCGCATACTGTCTGCGTTTCCTTAGTAACAGCAGACAACCAATTTTAAGCAGAAATTATAATCCTCTTTCTGCTAAAGACATCTCTGAAGTTCAGGTCGTCTGCTTCAAGTTTGTCCAAGAGACTGAATTTTCCAATGAGATAAAAAACATAAAACCAAGAAGCCTACCCATTTCAACAGCAGAATCGCAAGCCTCAATCCTTTCCTAGATGATGTTGGACTATTACGGATTGGTGGGCGAATTCAAAATTCGACATATAACTGCAATGCTAAACATCCGATTATATTTCCCAAAACACACTCGATCACGAATTTGCTGATTCAACCAGGAGTCTTACTATTCACCGGCCTTATACGACACACGATTCTAGATCATTGCCATTCGAGTTGCAGTTAAGAAAATGACACGCAAATGTGTCACGTGTTTTCGAGCTCGAGCTGCTACAACGTCTCAACTCATGGGGAATCTTCCTGAGGCTCGTGTGACTATTTCACGCGCATTTGCGAGAGTTGCAATCGATTACGCCGGACCCATACTACTGTGTACAAAGGTAGGAAGAGAAGATAAATCATTCAAGGAATACCGTATCATTTTTCATTTGCTTAACCACCAGGGCTATTCATCTGAAAATTGTCAATGGCTTCACTGCCGAAGCCTTTGTCGCTGCACTAAGGCGGTTTATTTCACGACGCGGTACGCCCTCAGAAATATTATGTGATAATTGTTCAAACTTCGTTGGCGCAAAGAAACATGTCAAAGATTTGCATGAAGTGGTTATGTCTAATACTAAAAACTTATTAACTTTTCCTTTTTGTTTCGCAGTTTAAAATTTCTTGGAAATTCATCCCACCTGGCGCTCCTCATTTTGGAGGCATATGGGAGGCTGGCGTAAAGCCGGTTAAGTGGCACCTGCGCGGGGTCATTGGTGAACTAGAAGAGATGTCAACTCTATCGTGTCAAATCGAGTGTATCCTCAATTCCCGAGCTTATGGGATTTTGTCATCAGATCCCAACGATCTTGAACCACTTACTCCTAGTCATTTTTTAATCGGAGAGCCGCTTACCACTCTGCCTGAAGCTGATCTATTAGAAGTGAAGGTATCCCGTTTAGGGAGATGGCAAAATATACAGAAAATAATGCAGTGTTTCTGGAGACGTTGGAAATGCGAGCATATCACCTCTCTTCAAGAAAGACCAAAAAGGAGAAGCGAACAGAGCAACCCAAGTGAGGGAGATCTGGTCCTAGTCCGCGAAGATAATCTTCCTCCTTCGAAATGGCTAACCGGACGAATTGTAGCATGCCACCCGCGAACAGATAACCTGGTACGTATCGTTTCAGTTAGAACCAACCGGGGGAACTTTGACAGACCAATCAGTAAGATCGCGATACTACCCATAAGCTAAGAAACGATTTTCTTAACGGGGGAGGCTATTTAGGCCAAGGCTGAAAAGTCCACAACGAAAATTACTCGTCATCAACTCTTCATCTATAGAATGCAACTGCACCTATACAAACAAATATGTATATAAATATTCATTACCATAAATAAGTTCTGTTATTGTTGTTTTTAACTGAGCTCCAGTTTCATGTAATTAGTTTCTCTGTTAAGTATGAGACTTTTAAGCAGTCAACATCTGTGCTGGAATAAATCGAATTATAACGTTGCAAGTGTGACTTATCATTTTTTCCTAAAAACACCCTTAACGAGCCAAAGGGATAAACGTGCCTATAATCATTTGATTAATTATATATAAATCACCTGAACAGCACGTGCCGCTATTCATCACCTGTTGGAGTCTGAACAGTATTGATTAATTTACAAATAGCTTAGAGAATCAGTTGTTGATATTATTCAGTCATACGTTTTGCTATACTAAGAATATCATTCCAGAGGAAAAATCAACCCTTCCATTTTGTCGACTATAGACCACGACCTTTAATAAGAGGAGCTATAATTATAGTAAGTGAACTAGTAAAATGATTCCATAAATATAACATACATTTATTTATATTAGGAATTATTATTATTATGTTATATTGATGGAATGCACTTACTATAATTATAGTTCCAATTGCTCCTGTTAAAAGTCATAATCTATAATCGATAAATGAAAGGGTTGCTTTGTTCGGGTGGACATTAATTTAACTTTTCTGGAATATAATGTTCAGTACAGCAAAAACGTATGATTGAATAATAACAACAACTGATTCTCTAAGCTATTTGTAAATTAAACAATACAATGATTAAAGATGTTAATATTCGTCCAGTGTTAGTATCAAATTTTGTTAAATTAAGGAATTATTTTATAGTTAGGAAACCAAGAATTTATTTCGAGACAAATTAAATAAATATTATAGTTCAACCCGATAATTGAATTAACTGCTATCATCTAGGTTAGGGTACGAAAAATTTCAGTACGAGCACACTGGAGGAATGCCATGCAGTCCCTCATAGAGAGAAGAACATGGACAGCATTCTGGTGATCGTTAATCAGGCTGCCATATTCAAGATATTTTATTAATTTTGCGTTAGTGAAAGATTCTAAAATCTTCAATAGAACCGAACTTAGAGCTGGTAAACTATGTTTGAGGGAGTTGATGCAAAAAAAGAAGAAAATAGACTAAATATGAGCACCTTCCATGCAGTCGAGAATGTTATTGTAAAATATAACAGGTAAAAAAAAATTGTGCAAGGGTTTAGCTAATGCAGCATTTCAAAACTATGGTTGGGATTTTATGAGGTTTTTCAACCTTGGATATTTGAGATATTTTTACACTTAAAATTCCTAGTGCGAAATTGAATAGTCCTTTTCGTTAAATTGTATTGACGTGACAGAACGAATATTTGAGGCGGGAGGTGGTAATCATGCAATGTTTTTAGGAAGTAGATTTGCTTTCTCCAGAGATTTTACAATTATATTTCTATCAGATACTAAGAAAAAATCCCGGGACTGGTAAGATTATGCTTCTTAAAAAGAGACTAACAAGGAGATGGTCCCTACTCGTCATCACCGATTTCGTCCAAATTCCCAAATTCACAGAATATGTTGGGCTTGACTAGAAACGAAAGTAACGCAAGTAGGAGCTCCAGATGGCCAAGAGAAACCGAAATAATGCATAATATAGGTGAACCCGCTGTTAAAATTAACACTTTTCGGAATACTTTGATAATTACCATCTGGCGGGTACATTCGCAACATTTAAGCCACTTTCTTTTGGTTACAATTATCTGTAATCTGTTATCTATCATATGCAGAAAACCAGCATTCATTACCCCAATTAGTTTTTGAGCATTTTCCAAAATAAGATTGCGAGGTTTGCTAATGACTTTCAACTTACGTTAATTAGCAGCCACCTTTGTCTCTCGATCAAATTCCAACCGATTTTTAAAATTCTGTTTGTTAAGTTCATTGTGAGTTTTTTACGATTTTTTGAAACAATTACGAGATTCGTACGGCAGTGGGTTACAAAGTGGTAACCCGTGATGGGTTACTTATGTATTATTATAATAAAACAAAACTATTTTCCAGGGGAGAGGGTATTTACTTTATATTCTACCATCTGTATAGGATATTCGTCACAATCTTATCAAGATCGGATAAAAAATTCAATGTTAAAAGGTAATTCATATACAGCAATGGGCAAAAGTCTCTCATTTCTCGAATTCGGGTGTTTTGAGGGAGGTGGGGTAAATATTATCCGATTTACAAAATTCCTTTTGCTAGTATTTTGTACATATTTTCCCTCCCCTTAATTTTCGAATGCCAAAACTCTGTCTGGAAAATTCATTTCAAAATGTTTTTCTACAACTTCTCGGTTAATCCATTTTTTTCTATGGACGTGGTTTTACTAAGAGATTATCTGTTCAAATTTTCAGGAAGTTCGGATGTCATTTACCTATTTATTTAAAAAAATAAAATCTATAAACATTTTGCATACCCACTTTTCGCCATCTACCGGCGATCTTTGAAATGCCACTTACAGAATCGAAAATATACATACCTCCTCTGTGGTTGGCATTTTACCCGAATGAATTTGGCACTTTCGTTCAAATTCTCTTGCAATTTAACCGCGACAACTTCCGCGAAAATTTGCGAATTTCAGTATTTTCAAAGGAGTAAACCTACAAAACCCCGGGTTCCTCTACATTATGCTTTATTTCGGTTTCGTTTGGTCATCTAGAGCTCCCACTTGCGTCACTTTCATTTCGTCAAGCCCTACTTATACTGGGAAGTTGGAGGTGATGACGAGTAGGGACCCTCTCTTTGTAAGACCCTAACTGCCTTAATTTCACACGAATTTATTAATTTTTCTGTGGAGTGTGGGTTGTCAGATGATGTTACATGAGCTTGTTTGTATAGATCTGTAATAAACTTGAAGTGCGATAAAATTTATAAGCACAAGAGTTTGATCAAGCTCTAGCGATAGAACACCCTACTAAAGTTAAGAGGTCTACATAAAAGCGTATTTTACTAATCACTGCTCTGCTGTATTTTATGCCATGAAAATCACACTTTAGAATCTCTGCTAACAAGTATTGAAATACTACAAAAAATCCATCCAAAGATAGATTTATGAATAAATTTGAAACTCAACCTTGAATCTAAAAATCGAAATTTCCATCTTTACTGCTCTTACTACAAAATTTTAAAATTACTGGCTCATATATTAAAGAGTTACTGTCACTAAATATGAAAATATGAAAAATTCTGTCTCCCCTTACATGAAGATACTGCTAAGGCATTTCAACACCACACATTTTTCGAAAGTATAATGTTCTTAAATAAATCTTGTCCTTCATAACATAAACGATGAGCCTTATGCATCATATATCCCTTAAATTATGGAAGTATGTAAATCCGTCCAGGTACTGCAATAAAATTTTATCTCATCAAATATCTTACATTAATATTAAGTTATCGCCTGATTTTGATGCTGATGATGCCATTCAATTTGAAAATCAAATATGGTTTCGTGTTCGATTACAAGAATGCTTCAACAGAAAGTTTTCGTAAACTTAAACGAGTAAATTCATCCCACTCGTCGGTAAAAAAAAAAAAACTTGTGGCAATGTTCATTTTGAATGCTCAAATTCTGACAAATTTCATCCCGAGTTATGAAATCATAAACATCCAAATGTAAGGTCCGCAATCAAAAACTAGTGTAAACGATAATTATGGTATCGGAATTTTACCCGCTGACTTTTGTGTGGTCGCGCTCCGGTCATAGAAAATGGACAAGCAACTTAAAACATCCAAAATTTCTTTATTGAAGTTTCGACGGCTCTGCGGAAAAGATGAGCCCATAAACCTCATAAATTCAAACCTTCGTTTTTCATATATCTCTTTTTCTATTCATTTTTGGGTCTCCGAAATTATATTATTCCTAAGGTTTGGTGTGTATTCCAGGGGCTCCCATAAAATTCTCGAATACTTGGTGTGGGCTATAAAATTCTAAATCGACCATAGATATATGCATACTACTATAAACTGCGATAACCCTTTACGGCCGGCCGGCGGATACAAAAGATATCATAATGTTTTTGTCAAGAAAAGTCTAGCCCACTCCATAGGTCGACATGGTTTTTATGTGGTGCAGTATAAGCTTAAATTATTTCAAAATGTTTCTATTCTCGTTAATTTTCAGACAAAGAAGAAGGGTCGTGGTTAATGCGGTTCCAGTTCCAGCACACACCTTCATCTGCATAATTTCATCAGAAAAGGGTTTAACGTTCTGATTTTAATTATTTTAACCCATTTAAAACGATTGGATTTTCTGATTTAATCACGATTTTGAACGGGTTATTGGCAATGGATAAAGAGTTGTCGGGTGGAATACAATTTTTGCTTAGTGCTGTTGAAACACCAGTTTAGTTTATTTATAAAGTGGGTAAGTGTTTGGAGGTTACTCTTGACTCGAATATATTTTATTTTTGTATATAGATACATACTTACCTATAGGGACAAAATTAAGACATTTCACTATAGTGTTTGAATAATGTACGTCTGATTTTGATGCTGGAGATAAGTTATTCAAATAATTTAAAAGTAAAATTTTATATAAATGTGGGTAATACGCCATCAATCATATTTTATTACAGTTGAGAAGCAGGCCAATTGGTCTCATCTACATACATAGTTTATACTTTAGTTAGCCATATCTGATTTTCGTGAAATTTTCAGATTTCGAAGAGGGAGAAGTCATTGTTTCGGAGTCCTTTCACGGTACGATAAGAGATTGTTTAAAACAAGATTTTTGGATTTAGGTTAGATTATGTTAGAGTGGCGGCTATTTTGCGGATGATTTTTAAATTTAAACATGGTGGGCGGGGGGGGGGGCGCTAATATTAAACCCACCAAAACAGTTAATAAATTTTACTAGTTTCTCCAACTTTTTGCCATGCTATTTGCTCACTCAATTCGCAGAACAGGTAACTGTTTAGTGAATTTTTTCTACGTTCAAGAAGGTTGGAGCATTCACACAGCAGATGTTGAATGTTCTCAAGCTTCTCCTCGTCCAAACAGCTTCTGCAGAAGTCATAGCATAAAAATTGCTAAAGAAGAAGTGTCCTGTAAAACTTTACACATTGCTCGCTTCATTTCGGTTAATAGTTACCAGAATGAACATCCAGATTACTCTTCGTGCATTCTAGGGGTCCCTCTGTGGATTTTCCTTCTTAGCATATTATATTCATAGGGGATGCCTTTCTGACCAGTTCAGTTCATGAGTTGCCGCTTTCTCTGATACAGCACTGCAGTGCGGTCAGGTAGCCAATAGAGAATGACTTAATGGTTGTCACCTAATCTCAAGCATTGTTGCGACATCTCTGGACTTCCTTGTTTTTCTTTCTCAACAAGCTTGTTTGGATGCTCTCTGGATGTATATCTAACCCAACGTAGATTAAAATTTCTTCACAAATTAATAAATAACTATCAGCCTGCGTACCTATTTGAAAAGCTTAGCTTCCTGCAATCGGCTAGGCATAGGAATCTCCTAATCCCTCTATATAGCTCTCAATATGGCCAGCATTCTTACTTTGTCCAATATGCTCGTAAATGGAATCTATTGACACATGATATTCAGTGCACGAGAAGCAGCAGAACTTTTGTAAGACTTATTAAACCATTAACCCTTGTTTAGATCGGATTGTAGTCGTATCTTTGAATGTTACTTCACTAAGTTTATCTAATTATTTTTCTTTCATTGAATTTAATGTTTTTGTTCTAAATATTTCATAGCCCACATACAGAATATATTTCTCTTTCGAATTTTTTTTCTCAGTCAAATGTAATTTTAGTTTTATTTCTAGTAATTTTCCTATTGAGGCCAGCACACTTATTATACATCTTAAGATTGTAATATGATCTTACGATCTGTACGATATATAAAAAAATTGTTATTGTTAGGCGCTATCTAATGGCGTCGAACCGCCAATTTTGTTGCAGCTTGGATGTTATCCTGATCATTAGATATTTTATTGAATTTTAAGGAATTCTTCCGCCGATGAGAGCTCATCTACACAACCGACTCATTTTCCATGCAATTATCTTTCCAAGCCTCTATATTAACAATGGTTGCAAGTTATGCCGTGAGTCAAAGTTA
The DNA here is from genome assembly GCA_963930735.1 of Dioctria linearis. NCBI lineage: Eukaryota > Metazoa > Arthropoda > Insecta > Diptera > Asilidae > Dioctria > Dioctria linearis. The sequence goes on along the minus strand of OZ005740.1, from coordinate 88,144,423 downwards.
TGTACTCAATCGTAATGCGAATTTTTGGAATTATATATATTGTTAGAAAGAATCATGATACTCATATACCGAGCATTGATTAACTGAGGAGTCCAGCAGTAAATACTTGGCGGAATATATCCATTGACATAATAACAGATCTTATTGACTCAGTACTCCATTAAACAGTTAATTTCTTTAAATGTAGGTAATAAACTTCGTTTTGCCTTTAAAATTTTAAAAATTCGTTCACTGTACAAATAATTTGGAGGCACATAAGTATATAAACTGGTAATTTCAAGAAATATGTTGGTTCAATTTATTTTTCTTTTCTTCAATTCTTTTCTTTTCAAAATATAATGATTCGATATAAGATATATGAAGAAACTCGAACAAAAATACGCAGCTGATTGATGTGATTTTCCTTAATGTGCGAATTGCAAATTTTGAATAGCACAGTCCAGATATTTTCCATTCCGTTAAATAATTAACTAAAAATATTAACATATTACCTGAATTATTTTCTCTTTTCTTTGGATTAAATTAAATTCTTCTTCTTCTTCCTAAATCTTTAATTACAAATACAATACCATCAATACAAATTTGAAAGAAATTCGCTCGGAATAAGGCGAGATATCATTTTGAACGAGCCGGAAGAGAAAATAAATACGACAAATTAAGGCCGACACTTCAGAAGGAGAAAAGAAACGAAGCCATCCATATTAATCCATTTTTACTTAAGGCTAATACTGGCATACCTACTAAGCAAATGCTGTCGACGTAAACAATTTTGTCTTGATTTATCTTTTTTAACAATTCTTTGAAGAAGAAAAAATGGAGAAAAAAAAAACACTTACCGAATGTAAATCATTTCTGGATATTTTATTCAAATGCAAAATATTTCGGACAGTTCCATCTGGTAAAACTTGAAATGAATCATCCAGAAGAGCATGCTCCTTCCACCAAGAGACCCTGGGTGGCGGAATTCCACCGCTAGACAAGCAAGTAATATTTATATTAGATCCCTCGTTAAAGGGTCCAATGACATTTTCCGTTACAGCAGCACCATATGTGTCCAATATAATTAGTTGTGAAGGTGGCACTGCAAGGACGAAGAAAAATTTCATGCTTCGTTACTACGGATATTTACCCTCGTTATATATGTGACTTTACCTAAAACTGTCAAATTAATCCTCCAGTTCCTTGTCGGTGATTTATGAAAGTCAACTCGACAACGGTATAGCCCAGCATCATCCTTCTGTACATTTTTAATCCTTAGTGCGGGTGGATTACTGTCGTAGTAAAAGTGTGCTTTTGACTTGAGAACCTCCTGATCAGCCCAATGTACTGCCTGTTGAAGGGGTTTCCCTCTTGAGTCAAAACTGTAAAAAAAAACAAAAGTAAAATGAATGTAATAAAAACTCGTTCAGTCTTTTCTAGCTTTTGCTTAAAATACAAGAAGAAAACGGGAAAATTTCAATCTTTGCTTAAATTTACACAAGAAAGGCGTCTTGGGTGGAGTCAATAGCACGAAATATCTTTGATTAGAGGATAAGAGCAAGGTACACAAATCGTGGAGAAAAAAATCCTTTGAAAACTTGGCTATAGCTATTGTTGGAGCTTTTGCTACTTTTTCACGTTTTGCGTGCCTTTGTTTGTTGTTATTTTAGTTTTTATTCCTTTTTCGACTTTTTTTCGTGAAAAAGTAGCAGAATACCATGAATGTTGTATATATACATATATATGTGTGTAGCCATAAATTAAATAGAAGCAAAGTGGATGTATGTACGTAATATATACAAAGAAAGCAATACAAAAAAAAATCATGGGATAAGCAAAGTATCAACAAGAGTCAAAAAGGGATATTGAACGACCGGGCGGGTGAATAGAAAAACACTTCCTTCTATTTTATCTGAAATATTTGTTGAAAAAAGATGTGAGTTGAGGAAAAAAACTAGAATCATACAATCTAGATGAGAATATGCCTGTAGATAGGTTGAGCATTCCTAATTTCGGTTAGATTTTATCTGTTACGTATATGAACGTTTGGTTTGACCGATTTTTAAAACTAGTTACCTACATATGCATATCGTATGTATGTATATAAATGAAATCTTTTTTTTTCTTATTATATTTGTTTATCTTATCGGTGGCACACTGAATTTGTAAGGGATGGTGACAACTAAGTAAAAAGCAAAGGAAATGTTTACTTTTCTCTTGATATCATTTTACAGCAGTTAACAGGAAATCAACTAAAGTGGGTCCTCTCCAAAGTTTTTTTTTTGAGTTCAAATTGATTTATTTATCTCCGAGAAGCTAATATGTAGCATAAACCAAAGATATATTTTCTTAGGTTATTGAAAAAATAGAAATAAAATAACAAATTAAATTGCTGTTCTACCTTCTAATTTGAATAGGTAATTCAATAATCAAATCAGCCACTAGTTTGATTTTAAGTCCGAATATTTTGACTGCGCCAATTTTAGATGGGCTTCGAATGACAGAGCAAAATATCATTCTCATTATCAACATGCAGAAAGAGAAAGGTTAGAGTATTTCTAGACTAGAAAGGGCGCCAGTAAAAAAAATATAGCATGCTGACCTTGCTACGTCCATTAGTCATGAAATTCCGATGAATTTTATGAGGGTTTATTGAGGGTAAACATGTTTACTATAGCAGGACTTATTTAGATTATTTATAATGCTATTCGAAACATTTTTTTCATATTATCCTTCCCTACATTAATTTTCTGTGATTTTAATAAATATTTGTATTATTTCAAGCTTTAAAGAGAGTTATTTACAACATCTTTCTTTACTAAGTATATATTTGATAAAAACAGGCCAAGTGCGAGTCGGACTCGCACAAGAACGGTTCCGTACCATTGTACAAGATTTAACATTATGTAATTTTAAATCGAGCAAAAACAAAAGTTTATTGTATGCGGACCTTCTTTAAATTTTCACTTTTTTTTTTTTTCATTATTTGTTTCTATAGCGGCAATAGAGGCTTCGTAATAGCGTCCTGTTGGCACCCTTTGGGTACGGAACCCTAAAAAACGTAGGCGGATCATATAAATATACATATATCTCTCTGTTCACTTAAAGAATGTAGATTTCCAAGGGACGAATAAGTAATTTTTTTCTTCAAAAAGGGCGCAATAGTCAAAATAAATTTGGGAACCCCTGTCCTAGATGAATACCCGTACATAATTTCGTATTGTCACCTCTCTGTGCAAGTTTGGTTGTTGAAGTGGTTTTTCGCATGTATTTCCGGAACAATTCGTCGGACAGTAAAATTGATTATGACCAATTCCAAGATCTTTTCCGTACAATAAAATAAGTAAAAAATCTAAAAATTTTTTATGCAACACCAAGAAGGGGTTGCCATATTTAGCCCAATTTGAAAGTATTTTTACCATTTCTATGAAAACACCGTATACATAATTTCATCGCTCTACATCAACACGTTCTCGGGCAAATATATAGTGAAAAAGGAAATTTTTGTATGCCAACCCTACGATGGAGTTACCAGATTTGGCCCATTTCCGAACTTAAATTTACTTTTTTCTTAAAAAGTCCGCGTAAAAAATTTCAGCACTCGAAGTGAATGCATTCTCGAGTTATCGTTCTGGCGGACAGACAGAGAGACCGACGGACATATGGACAGACGGACAGACAGACGGACATACAAAAACTAAAATAACTGGGTATCCAATCCATTTTGCTCTCCCACCATTATTTCTAGGCGTTAAAATGGCCAAAGGATGGCAAGGCTGCACAAAATGCGTTATTCGAGTAGTATCGCTGAACGAATACGGATTACCAAATTTATATAGTTTTCATTTTAATTAAAAACGTATTTTCAGAGTGCTTAAAATATTGGTAAAGTGGGTGCAGTATCCATGTGTATGTTTCATAAGTTAGATTTATGTTCGATGGGGGATGTTGGAAAATTGTATGTATGTGCCCTAAATTTAGTAGTTTGTAGGCCTGGTATGTACGGGTGAATTGGCAAAGGATTCACGATGATAATTGCATTAGTAGGTGAAAGCGGCTAGGGTTACGCACTCACTGGATAATATATTAATATATTATTATTTGATCTTTTAAATGCTCTTTGCTGAAAGTACATGCCCAGGAGGACATGCTCAACCACATTCTCAATAGAGATACATATATTTTTAATTGCCTTATGTTTCAATACTTTCTGCTTTCTATTTCTTTCATTAAAATAAAAATATATATTCAAACATTGTATTATCATATTATACAGTAGGTGGCCCGTTCATTACAGCCGCTTACAATATTGAGCTTCAAGCCCTATTGGTGGCGTTTTCAAGCATTACAAGTCTCTTCTTTCAAGAAATTTATCATACCATTACGTACGCGCAGATGTTTGTTTTAATTAGTGCAACAGCCTACAGGTTTGAGTGATTTGAGTTTCAGTATCCAAAATGATAATATTCTTCGGTATATATAATGATCAACATTTTTGATTGTTAATAATATTAAAAATTGTTTACAAAGAATAGAAAATAAAGTAAGTTTTTGTAAGTCTGAGATTGGACGTTAGAAAGTTATGTGTTTGATGATTTTTTTCTTTTGACTTTTTAATGCAGAGGGTTCATATTCTTGAATACTGCAATTAACGATTTTTGAAAATGGGAAAGGAAAAGAAAAATTACAGCGTTCCTGGCATTTATAAAAGGTGGAAGGCACTTGTGGCGACACATTTGATTAAGTACGGTCATTTCCGAACTCTGTCAAAATTAACGTGTAAACCGGGTAGCATGCATGTCAAGATTGGTTGCTTCTAATACCTTGCTGAACGAGGGAGCCGTAGTTAAGTAGGCGAGAAATAAATTGTAAGAAAAAAATAACCCAAAAAAATTAATCATTGTGTAGCCGTCATCTATATTTTATAAAAGCAAGAAGAAAAGAAATAATAAAAATTATACAGGGTAAAATGCAAAGGAATTACGGACACATTAGCATTCAAATAAACTCAGAAGATTGCTGAATCAATACAACTGTGTTTTAATGTTCCCTGATTAAATAAACTTTGTTCCAGCCTATACTGCAGTTTAGATTTTGAAGATTTTCCGGACGGTCCTTTCGGAACTCCCGCGGCATTGCTACCTGATACACCATTGACGCTACGGAAGACATCTCAACGACATTAGGTTGTTTCGGTTCGAGATAGCTGAGGTTAACTTCATGAGCCGCGCTAAATTATTACTCTTCCTGTGAAGCTCGAAAGATTACGCCGACCTCCAGTCGCTACTATCAGCCTGGTGGCCATTGACACAACCGGCGACCAGTATAAAGGCAAGCACACACCGACGCGGTGGCGGTAGTGGTAGAGACGATGGTGGTGGTGGGATGCACAGTATTTAAATGATTCCGAGCGCTCACGCCAAACGCAGTGGCGGTGAGTTCCTGCATGTTGAATTCTCCCTGCCACCGCGATAGCGAAATTCATTTCAGTTGACAAACAGTGCAGTCATCGCAATGAGTGAAGAACTGATGTCAGTAGTAAAATTAAGCAAAATTCTGTATGACTTGTCATGTCTAGAATACTGGGATAACAGAATTTTTTTTCAAAACTAACTTCATTTTGTGTATGTTTCGTCAATCGTGCCACCGCGTCGGTGTGTGTTTACATTCACCGCACCGCCATCATCAGCGCTACCTCCACCGCATCGGTGTGTGCTTGCCTTAATGAGGCTGAACCAACATTCCTTGGTAACCTAGCAATTTCTGCCGAAGAGAGGGTAACCTCCTCTTAAATTGAGCTCAGGCTGTCCTTAAGACAGCTGGATGTTCGAACCACTGGTCGACGACTTGGATTCACAAGATCTATATATATATATGTATAGATTTCTATTTCAGGCTAACATTGTTACAGCTATCCAAGACTTTACGTACAAACTTAGGTACTTACTTGGTGGTACACCCACAGCTAGCTGAGGACCAAGCATTATTAGTCAAGACAGCCGCTCCGCAAGTACGCACCCACACTGTAGTAGCTCTCTACTGAGGCTTCCTAGTCAAACGACTTCTCATGTTCCTAACGTTCTCTTCAGTGCAGAGTGAACCGGATGCCAAAGTATAAATAAATATAAGTAGAGACAGAGGCGAACAAAATTGGAAATTTTCCGTGTTTTTTTAGACTGAAAGAGATAATCTCATATACGTTTGTCTTTTGCATGAATGGGGGAAAAGAACTTGGCTATGCATTATTGTAGCGCGACTGAGATAACGAGTTAAAAACAAAAATCGAGAAAACGTAGGATTACCCGAATGACAAAATCTTATTAAATCCCCCAAAATCCTTTCAAACTATTCATAATAATGTACGTTGGGTAACCCTACCTCCATTTGGCAAGAAAAAGATAAATTTCGCAATGAACAACGCACTAAAAGGAGATGTAAAATTTCTGTCAAATAAAATTCCCAGAATCCAGCAAGAGATTCCCCCACTTGAGCAAAACAAATGTAAACAGAAAAAGTGCTATTCACATATCATAGGATTACACTAACAAACATTGGAATTCTGCGAACAACATTGGGACAATTCCTGAAATTCGTGTTTTCATAAAATAGCGGGAGCATTTTATGAGCGTAAAATCAGAAAACTCCGTCCATTCTCTCTTATTTAGAGAGAATTATTTGCGAAAATAAATCATTTGCCATTCCATTTTGTTGCATGTAATCTTCGCATTCACATTTTTTGTCTTATTCGTAAAATGTTCAAAGAGTGTTTGATTTTTTTTTTGATTTTTTTCTCTTCCTTCCTTCTTTTTCTCGCCGTGTACATTTAAATGGAAAACAATCGGAACACTCTTCTGTGTCCTTTCTTTTATTTAGTTATTCTTTGCTATTGCCATAGCATCACTCCGCCGCGCGTTATGCCATAGCATCACTCCATCGAGGAAACCTAACCTTCCTACTCATATACAACGGTGTGGCCGTTTCCCATGGGAATCTCCTTCACCCAAACTCATCGACCCGACAAGAGGTACTCAACTGTGCTGCTGGTTTACTAAAGTGAAACGACTGCACACAAATCGAGCAGCGTGCAAGTGGTGCGCAACTAGCAAGTTAATGGTGCTGGCTATTTCAAATCGAAATAATCAAGACACGAAATCGTTAGGTTGAAGGGTATCAGTGATTCCAGCGTGGTGAAATGGACGAATTAATATCGAGATGTTTAAGGGCGAGTGTGTCCCTCACGTTGTTCGGCAATCCCGATAGGAAGGAACTGCACGAACTGATCATTTAATTATTAGTACTGCCACTGCGAGCTGTTCTCTATCATTTTGTGAAGTCAACGAAATTCTTCGAATCAGATAAATTATAATATCGGACCGAACGCTGAGGCGACGCTCTGCAGAGTCCAATTTGAAAAGTCGGAAAAAAGCAAGACGATCCTCCTCTAAGGCTCTCCAACACTTGATACTGGATGATTGGAGAAATATGGGTTCTCTGAATAACGACTTCTATTTTAATTTTTAAATGGTATTCATCTAATCATTGAAATTTGTATTTTTGGCTCCAGTCCTCCATACACTGACGACAGCGACGAGCTTTGTTCATAACAGGCTCAACAAGAAGTTTCAACCTTTCTGTATCCAAAAAAGGGTGAAGCACCCACCGGGTGAAGATGTGGAGCTATATAAGCGGAACATTTCTTGGATCCCTCTGTAAAATAAAGGGTATGCACCAGCGCCAATACGTAAATTTCTCTTGAGGATGTTCTGCTGCCGTATATCATCACGGCAGGATATAGCGAAAGAGAGGAAACCATTCAGCAGCATAACGAACAGTGCCATATAGCCAAGTCCGTGAAAATTTTCATCAAACAATGATATCCCAATCCTTCTTGGTCAGGAAATTCTCCCCACAGAAGCCCGATAAAAAACGGTTGGTCCAATTTAAATCCCTAGGTCATGAGAAGCATAACCCTTTCCTAAGGGATCCTCATGTAGAATATATTTGAAATATGACACGGTGCATCGATAGCTGCAACAGCAGCATGCATGGAAGGAACGCTGTTGCCATAAAAAATAAATATGGACATACCAAATTTTAAATGTAGAAATATTTAATTTATATAGATAATATTAAAGCTGACACTCTGGACTATTCAATGACATACGTATGTCTAAAATAACGGTCTTATTTATAAAAGAAAAAAAGTTACCTCAAAACCACGGAATGCCAGTACAAAAACCAAAGCTTTTAGTTGTATAATTTCATTACAATATTATGAATTGAATTTTTTTCAGTTACAATCACAGTAATTATATGTAATTGACACGTATACTACACACTTACTAACACCTCAATCATTTTAGCTGCAATTAAAATAAAATAATACACCGCTGACAATTTGATGGGTTGTCATCATTCATTTGAACATATAAAAAAATATATAAGTTTCAGTATATGTACTTTGAATAACTGTCTTGAGTGCGAACGAGAACCGTGGTTTCTAGATAACATAGTTCAGTATAATAGCAATCCACGATAATGAAATATTGTGCACTAACTTGCATGACATCTTATCGTGCTCACTTTTTGCAGTGAAATAGAGAAATAGGCTCAGCGCTCCTCCGCATAAGACAAAATCTCAAGACACAAAATCCAGTTGCTAGATAGGTCATCTCTCTGTTTAGATGTGAACGACATAAATAACAAATTGTGGTTCGCTTCTTCAAAAATTTTATATAATGACTGCGTTTTCTTCATTAACTCCTTATTATTATTTAAAGCTCTACATAGAATCGATGCCTGAACGAATTTTCAAAAAATTTAATAAAATTGAGATTCGAGCTGATTTTTCAAGTGCAATTTGGAAAAATTCAAATCAATTCTGTTAAAGTGCTCATTAATGAGCCTGATTTGGTTTGATGGCAAGGAAGATGGAGGAAATCATGGAAAATTAGGAAAATAAATTGTGTTCGTTCTAATATCAAATTCTTGCTAAAATATAACTACTAATCTGGAAATAGTACGTTTAGCTTCTAGCGTCTGCAGCCATATCGAAATTAATCGAATATGGACTGATTGGGTGGGAAGCAATATGATGAAATAAATCCAAGGAGAGCCACCGAGTGCAAATCTACGGAAAGGAGTCTGCATTAAACAGCTTCAATGCGTTTAAAATGAATCTGGTATTACGGAGACTAGATAGAGTGGGTATAAATTTTTCAGTCGATCTAACAAAGGCGTACCTAGTAAAGAAGTTTTCTGATGTATAAGTTTTGTCATATTTCTTAAACTTTTTACAGAAACCAAAATCGAATCAAGCCTACTGATGACATGATCTTTAAAAGAAAGGCCAGTATTAAAAATTAGATCCAAGTTCTCGGTTTTGTCGAGTCTAAATAATGCACTTCGATACACACATAGTATATGCAAATGAAGCAGAAGCATAGCTGTAAATGTGCATTTGGTAACGTTTAGAAGAAGACAATTAATAGAAAGAACACCACTTGTGAAAAAGAGGTTAGGTTAGAGTTTAAAAGTGCGCACATGGAGAGAAAAATTTAAATTCGCAACAAGCGCACGCCGCGTTTAAAATGCACATTCGATTGAATTCGTTTCATTCAATTAGTTTTTTTTATCAAATCAAACAAAAAAATATTTAAATTGAAAGATTTGAAAAAAAACGCATGAACTTTTGCGCGTTTGAAGAAACATACTTTGACGTTCACTATGATTACCAATGTATTTTGGTTCTGCTCGTAATTTTGGAAGTAAAATGCCTTCTCCTTGATCTTCAACACAGTTAATTTTATTGATATTTGTGTTGCTTTATTTCAGTTTCTTTTCATATTCTGTGTTTGGAGTCTCTCTAAAGGTGTCTCCGTTAACTTGTAGTGTTTTGCCTAACAGCACTAATTTTAATTCCCTTCTAGAATTTGAACTTGGAATGGAGGTGCTAGATTACATTAACTAATGGTGCAATTAACACATGGTCCAATTTTTTTCCGGCTATCACTTAATAGGAATTATAAAAAAAATTTCTGCAAAATTGAATTTGTAGCAGAAAAAAATTTTTGTTCAATTGTAAGTAGGCTACTGACTTCTTGGAACTTCAATATTAAATAGTATTGTGTATTTCTTTGTCAAAGTAATTACAGCCGGATGCTCGAACTATGGCTCGAACTGATGATACCGGGACAGCCCTTAGTTAGTTTAACTAGCTACCATCAACTCCTTCGTTAACAACATATCGTCGCCTGAATACTGTTTTGCCCCATATGCAAAAATGTAGCTTTGAGATAAATGCAGTTCAAATTGGGGCCTTTATTATAAAAAAAAACTGTTCGATATTTTTTTTTTAAATTTGCATAAAAACTCCGTTGTTTTTCGTCTATTTATATCTTGAATTATTTTTGTTTCAATAGAAGAAAATTTCCGTTAAAATGTCATTAACTTGAACCTAGATTCCAAACATTACAATGCTTGTATAATATGGGGCAAAACAATTTACTAATAAAGTTAAAAGAAATATTTTATTACTTCATCATCTTTATTTAGCCTTGAATATTTTCTAGTGTTTTTAATCAAAAATACATTTCTTCATTCGCAAAAAAAGAATTTTTTTTTATATATTCTATCACACAATCATTTGATTTAAGAGGGCAAAGTTTCAAATCTTAGCTCAACTCATTAACAACAACTCCCAAGCAACAGAATTGAGTGAATAATAAAAAAAAATTAATTAAATTAGGAGAATGCAAACAAAATCTCCATTGAAGTTTTGTCGTCCTAAATAAAATAATTGTGTGATAAAATAAATAAAAAAAAGTCCCTTTTTTGCTTTTCGTTGAACCGAAGAATTCCAAAAAAACCTACTTAAACAAATATTACTTCATTCAAATTAATAAAAAATAACATAAATAAAATAAAATATGCAATAACTCAATAACACTCATTGTTTGAGCAAAAAGATAAACTAAAAGAGATTTTATATCTTTTGCCTTATATTTAAAATCAGTTTGGTTGATTTTAATCGGACTGTTCAAAAAACAGCCGACCACCTATCTCCGCTACCATTACGTATCACCAGGTAAAGAAAATTAAGGACAGCTGGTAAGACTGCAATATAAAAAAAGGTGTGCACTCACAATTGCAGACATTAAATGCAAAATTCTTATGCAGTAAAAGAGGAATGCCGCAAATAAATTCTTTCCACCCATATGGAAAATCCGAATATGTGTCAAAGAAGCTTAGTTAGAAAGTTGAAAATTTCTAAGACCATTGAAAATATTCTCAGTAAATTTCGAAAATCTTTTAGTGTTCAGAGAAAGTCCGGGTCAGGAAGAAGGTTCGATAGACCAAAAATTGGTCAAAGAAGTGGTAGACAACTTTAAATGAAATGTCAACATGTCGTAGAGAGATATGGCTGATATGCTATGGTCCATCGAATTAAAAGAAGAGAGAAGTTTCCATATTCAGAAGACACTGAACAGAACACCAGAAAAGAACTAAGTTACAAAATCCAGGAGACGTATTTCATGTATTTTATGCTTCACGATTTGGGGTAAATACATACTAACGTTTGTGGCAAAAATATGATACATATTTAACTTAGAGAAAAGCTGATTAAAACATTTAATTCAACTTCAGTAATTATCTCAAAACCGTACTTAACTCAAAATGTAAAATTTGGCGGATGGGGCAAACCAATATTCAGGCGACGGAAAATATGTATTTTTAGTGAAACACTGACAGTAGTACATTATATTAAATAAGGGAAATTTTATCATAAAAAAGTTTTTAATTAGAACTCGAAAAATTCTAAATTTTGTTTTAAGAGTTTATGTTATTGAAATGAACGCAAAGCTTCATAAAGTTGGAATTTTGAATGTGTATAAAATTAAATTTGCATAAGAATAATATTTCATTTCTTGAACATTTTATATGGTTAAAATGAACGAAAAGTTGCTTGATGTGAATATTTTTACAATTACGATAGATGCGTTTAATATGAGCTTGTCTTAAGTGTTAAAAATAAAACCAGCCAAGTGCGAATCGAACTCGCTCATGATGGGTTCCGTACCATCTGAAGTAGATATATTTTGTTTGTTAGATATTTGCATGCATTGGCATTATTAAAATCGAGCAAGAAAGGAAAAAAAAATAACATGTTTTTTGTATGGGGACTCCTTTAAATTTCAACTTTATTTTTATTACTTTTTGTTACAGCGGCAATAGAAATTCACACTCTGTGAAAATTTCAAGTATCTACCTATTACGGTTCAAAAGATACAGTCATTATTAAGATCGTGCAAAACCAAAAGTTTGTTGTATGTGGACCCCATTTAATTTTTAGCTTTAGTTTACTTTCATAATTTGTTGTTATAGCAGCTATAGTATTACTTACTCTGTGAAATTTTCAACTGTGTGCTTATTACGGTTCATGAGATACAGCCCGCTGACAGACAGACGGACGGACAGCGGAGGCTTAGCAATAGGGTCCCGTTGGCACCTGTTGAGTATGGAAACCTAAAAACGTTAAGCTCCATTAACGCTGTTTTGAACACCATATAATTAGGTTTAAACAATGATTTCGTTCAATTTGACATGTTTATTTTTCTCCGTGCACTTATAATAATATTCTTAACCACCCGGTATAACCAAATACCAAGAGAGGGATATGAGTGGTGAAGGGGGAGGTCACACCCAGGCCTAGGACACACATGCGTGGTGTGTGTGTGTCCAAATCCTGGGTTCGGTCTCCCCCTTCACCACCCATCTCCCTCTCTTAGTATTTGGTTATATCGGGTGCTATTACACTATCGGCGTAAAGGCTTGTAGCATTTCATGCAGTGACTAAAAATTTCAGAAACTTCATGTGAAAAAGCATTAAGCGAGAACTTTTACACTGGCCTACATTTTTCATTAAGTGCCTAGACTTTTCATGAAGTGTTGAGTTATGTCAAGTGTCTACGACATATATACTTAGAAAACATTACGCTTCGAAATCAAAAAGTAGTGCGTCTACGGTAGACATGTACCAGTTAACGTTTTGGAGATGAGCTTTTAACTTATACTCTTTTACTGATTATAAATTTTCCCAAAACTTATTCTGGTTTATGGTAAGAAAACACCATGTGCACCATAAAGCTGCATTATATAGTTTTTGAAAATGCTATTGTAATATTAGCACCTTAAAGTACATTTATTGTATTTCGGTTGACATTCGCATTTGATGACAACATTCTTCGCAGCTTGCTAAACTGAACTCGTAACATTTGCATCGCATTCAAATTATAGGCACATTCAAAAATCATTCGTATTCTGAATAAATCATAGAGCTATAATGCACAGGTCCAAAATTTATGTAACACTACTATCATAAAAATTATTTTAATAACTGAAATTTATACGGCGCTGTTTAAATATTAAAATTAAGATTGACACATCCAAAAAGTATTATGTATACATACATGAAGTTTGAGTGGTGTAATAAAAATACAGTTTCATCTAAAACACATATAAAAAAACATTTATTTTGAAAAATTTCACTACAATTTGTAAAGCATTAGTCGCACAAAATAAAATGAAATTCCGCACAGCTGGTAAAAATTTGTCAAAATTATCTTTAATCTGTGGATATGCGGTGTCATCCAAATTGCCATATCGAAGACAATGGAAAGACGTCTTAATAGAGCTGTATTATGTGTTTATGCCAACACATTTACCTTTTTAAACCCTAAATATATTGAACCCATAAATCGAATAATCGTTACTATTCATATTTTCTGATTCTGAGCCATATCCTGATTGTTTATGTATATTTACTGAAATCAGAAATTTAACACCTTCATATTATTTTAATATCTCTTCCAGTAGTAAAACATATGCCTCCATACCAGCTATAATTTTTTAGAGTGGCAGAAAAACAATGACGATCTCACGGGGAATTTATTTCGTTAATTTATGACAAAGATCTGAAAATTTGTGAATATTTTTATTTTAAGAACAAAACAGGATTATATGCTACATAAAAATCATATGACGTCGTTTCCACATTTTTAGTGCTCTTAATTGTTTCCTTGATAGAATTAAAAGCTTTTTGTCAACGCTACATTAAAGATGATGACGTAGCCATTTCATTAAGAATTTATTAAAAGGCCTTCCACGCTATATAGTAGATATATTTATCTACATTGCAATTAAGAGATTATTTTTAGATTTTTACATAGAGGAAATCAAATGTAGACGAGCCTGTGTAAACAACACACTGGCAACTGAATTTTAAAAAAGAAAAGAAAAATTAACGTTACGACTTGATTGACGAATTTCACGTAAACCTTAATTTGAGAAAGGACCTCCAACTACTAAATTTAACATCACTTATGAAAACAATCTACAAACCGCCGCCGTTTAAATGCGTTTGGATTTTTACTTCAGGGCTATTATAAAAAAGAAAAGAAAAAAAAGACCGTTGTCATGTCCCCATACTAAATGACTGTGTTGATTCCACTTTGAAATGAAAATCTTGGACTTTCTTTTAATGGCGTGACAAATTTCAATTGGCCATGAGAAAATCCATGAAAAACATTCAGTCCGGGCGATACGATAGCGGTAACATGTTTCTGTTAAGTGAGGCATTTTTCCTGCATGAAAATTTTTTAAATGAAACAATGAAGGAAGAAGAAAGAAAAAATGTGAAAAATTTCAGTTGACATTGAGACTTACGTGTAGATCGGTTTTACATTTCCCTCCTTGTACCAAATAACAAGTTGAACTTTGTCAGATATCATAGTCCCGGGCATAAGATCACATGGCATTGATACTTCAAGACCCACGGCTGTTTGTACTTCCGACAGAGGACCTAGAATAAATAAAAATAAAAAATTAAGTGAAGATGACATTTTTGGAAATTTGTTACAAAATGTTTTATCTGTTTGGACTGTAATAAACGAGTGGGTTTTAAACGCAACATCTGCGTTTTTCCCTCTGCACTATACATAGCCAAAGACAACAGCATAATAGGAACGGCTTGGGTGGTCGGTAGCTTTTTGGTCTATTTAACAACAAAAACAAATATTATCGTGGGTGGCTCTTTCAGCACTCTAATCGATTTGTGGAGTTATTAGATTTGAAAGTTTATGAAAATTCAAGCAATAAAGCTCACAGTTTTGCATTAAAAGATTTTTTTTTACATTTCATAATGGGTAAAATGAAATGAAATTTGTTGAAAGATGCGCAATTTTATTGTCACTAGTTATATATTATTTTTATTTCAAAGCCTCGAATTCTAGAACTTTAATTAATTGCTGATGTAGTTGATGTAATTTTGTGAGTTATTTAGTGTTGACCCTTCATGATGTGAGTCCAGATAAATTGGTAAATTTATTTATATGCGTAGCTGCCATATGACGAATGAACCCCTTCTCTAGATGCAATAGGCTAACAATTTTATGGTATATTTGATAATACCTAACAGCTAATAAAAAGATGTAATACAAAAGCAATTTAAACCTGGATTTACTATAAACTGTGTAAGCATGCAGGGATGTCTAGAGACACGTGGTGCTTTTATTCGACTAGAATAATTATCATCACATTGATACGAGACAAAAATCAGATACAGAACTTGAAACGCACAAAAATTAAATGGCTTGTTGCTAGTGAGAAAAGTTGAATTATATGTGCAAACACGTCGTTCAGAGGATAAGATTAAAATAAAAATTAGGCATAATACATAAAAATCGGAAAGTTAGTATGTTATGTTCGCCCTACCGGAAAAGTAATAGTTCGACCATAAATGGAAGATAGTTTTTAACCCAGAAATATTGAAGAAGATTACTAATTGAGAATTTGGTTTTTTACAAAATGTCCATACATTCAACAACGTAATTGAAAATTGAGAATTAGTAGTAATAGAAATTGGGCAATCCTGAATACACATTTTACTTATTCTAAAAGATCAAAATAGCATCTACATTTAATTCCGGTTATGATTAAGTAATTGCTAAGAAGTAATGTAATCTCAGTTAATTAGGTTATTTTTCTTTTGATTACAACAAAATTAAACGACCTAAATTTTCATTCTATTCAAGTTACATTTTTTACTTTAACGCATCTCTCATCACGCTGACCAGTCCGTTTAGTGTATATTTTGTAGTTAGTAAGCAAAATAATTATCTAATATAAGACCAACTTATTTCGTATTAATAAATCAACTTCTAGTTAACCACTCAAAACTCAAAGTTCGATTTTTTTTTTACCCCAAATAAGTCTCGACGCACTGTGTTGAGATTTGACTTAACTAAGTTTGAACACACTGTTAAGGTTTTAGTTTAATAATAATATACAGAAATTAACAAACCTCAATTTAAACGCTAGGAGATAATGAAGAGGACTACATTTCTTTCCAGAATTCAAATTTGTACAAAAAACGGCTCATAAATAAAAACAGGACAGAAGTTGGTTAAAAAACTAAAAGAGTTGGAAGAAAACTGGTTTACATTCGTGTTTCTACATAAACAGGTGGAACAAGGCACATCTGATAATCATTCGTACCATACTAAGCAATTGCTTGGGAAGACATATGGTATCTATAAGACCAATGTCACACGAATTTCAAAATGGACCGCGCGTCAGGATGAACATGTCGTTGTTGTTACACGAGCTCCAAAATGACCGCGTGAGTTACATACATTGACCTATAACGTCACCTAACAACAAAACAGACACAGACACCGGATCTACCAGATCCTGACACATACAAAATTATTACAACAACATAACCTATGGCTTGGTAGTGCGAAAGCCCCAAGCTTGACTTTTCCATATTTCCATGTTGTAATAGCAACATTTTCAATAAATCTAATTTCCCACATTTTCATGTACGTTAGCAGCATTCTAAAGGTGTCATATTAATTCTGTATGTTTACTTTTGTGTTAAAAAGCCTGAGTAAAAATCAAGTAAAACTTTCTTTCGGTAGAGGGGATAATACTAGATGAGAGTGAAAAAAGTAACAGACAGTAAAGCCTGGGTAAATCGACGTAAATTTGTCAGCTGCCGAAAATTAGATTAATTTATAATTGCTTTTAATAAAATCAGATTTATTTTATTTTGTTTAATTATTTATTTCAATAAAATCGGACTTTTTTTATTTTATTTATTTTATTTTTTAAAAAATCCGAGAAGTTAACATACACATTATGGGTAAAAAACTTTCGAGTGTGTGTAAAAACTTTGAAGCCTAGATAAAAACTTTCGATTAAACATACAGACCTATTAATTACTCAAAAAAGTACACAACTTTTGTCAGACAAATATAAAGTGCTTACCAGAAAATTTTACTGAACGCAAACACAAATTGCGAATATCAAAGAAAACGCACTCAAGTAGTTATGAATCGATATGGTAATTAAATATATGTTGTTATAAAGTTAAAGTTAAATTTTGGATACCATAATATACATAGGTATATAGCTAATAAAAGTAACTTAGTTCAGTGATTTTCTTTTGTGAAGGCATAATCCAATCAATAGTCAACGCTATATTCTATATAATTTTTATTCTTTTTGCCTAAAACGGATACCAATGATTTAAGTTGGGTCGTTACACGAGCGTAACTATTCGCACAACAGAAATTATGTTGCTCTTTTCTATTAGCTATTTAGCTTAATTAATTAAAATTAATGTTACAAATAATGTCTTATTTTTATATTATGTTGGAAACATCTCTTTGAAACATCCTAAATTAAAGGAATTTTTAGAAAAAAGTTTCAACTATTATCGTTTATCTTTGTATATTTCATTGCTAGTATTCCAAAGATCTCATCTCTGGTATTTCTCCTCTATCAACATGAATTTTCCTATTGATAATTTAAAAATTTTACACCATATCAAAAACATTACGCTTCTAATTTAAAATCACGCGCGACCATTTGGCAGCGCGTGCGGCAATACAGATGCGAATCAATAGCCGTCATGACGCTCTTCAATTCGCGCGGCATGAGGGCAGAACGCCAGACCAAATTGGTTCGGCGACCACAGTTTGGTTTTTTTGGTTGCGGGAGCTCATGTGTATAGTTCCATTATATCTACATACTCTCATGGCACTCCGTCAAAAAGGAGCGTGTCATACGGCACTCGTGTGGCATTGGCCTGCAAGAGACAAAAGACATACATCAAAAAGCGCCCGACTAGAATTTCATGTGACGTTTGCCTTCCGGGCCACAATTGTCCAGACAGTTCCGTTAGAAGATCATGTAACCTCTTCTTTCCCGGCAAGATGAGCTTCACTCATGCGAACATTTCCATGTACGACTTTAAACAATTCGCTGGCTCAAAACACGATGATCTTCACTCAGGCGAGCCCAACGTCAACAAGCGGTGCGAAGTATTTTCCAATTGCTGATCAGCGCCAGCAGGTCCTGCTCAACAACAATTAATGACATTGCCTTATTAGTTATTTAACACGGAAGATAATTTTCCAAAGCTACCTTCAATTCTAAGTTCGATAGAAATTATATGAAATGGAGGTCATCCAACGACATTTTTACAAATGTTATCCATAAAAATTTATCCAAAAGTGATATGGAGAAGATGCGGGATCCAGAAAGTCTTTACCTTTTCGAAAAAAGCCTACCTGATGATCCTAAAGAGATGGCATTAGTTCAGATCTCCCAAGTTTTCTAGAAAGTGTTAACAGCTACTCGATTGTATAAAAGACTCAAAACAATAATGGCAAAATAGATTTTAGCAGAAGACAACAGGTATGAACTGCAACACGCAGTATTATCTCTACCAATATGCAGAGTTTAGTAGATTGAAGCACAGTGACAGGGAAGGAAGCATTTGTCAGGCAAAACGGGTTATGCACCAATCTTACGAACAGAGGCGATACATGCAAAACTATTAAGCTTTGTACATTTTCTAGGGTCGGTTAGGTTAGAGTGGCGGCCATCGTAAGAAGGCTTACGATGAGCCACAGTTACACCAGCCTTGGTCCATTGTGATGCCACTGTACATTTTCTAACAAAAGGTATCATACTCTCCTATGCCAACAACATCAAAATACAATAATTACAAATGGAGAGATAAACCGCGTCACAACGCATTTGTTTACTAAAAGCCACAGTGAAAATAGTATTATTTCAGAGGAAATAAGACATAATAACATATTTGCAACACTACCAACCTAAAATTTCGGCAAGTTCTGCTACCAACTGCAGTCGTTCGAATAAGAAACATTTGGAGCCAGTTACCACTATTCAGAAAACTTATCGATCCAGGTTCGTAAGTCTCCCTCCTGCTCAAATCTTAAAATTACGAAAAGAACACATCAGAGCAATCGTTAGTTCTTGCTTTTCGGTGCATGCTCCGGTACTGTCAAAATGAAGCTCAATATTACCTGTGGCAGCAACGCAAAGGTTGAATTAGAAAGGTACAAAAATATTCCTTTGGCTGATTCAACTTTTCACAAAGCCTGGCTCTATTGATCTTTTATGATATGTATATCAGATACAGGTAAAAATCAACATTAACGGGTTTATACATAGCCAGCCAGCCTAAAATACCCAGTGTGGTTGGATAATTTTCGGTGATGTGCCGAACACACAAAACACACAATATCGAGAAAAATTATCATTTTGAGCATCACTTGAAGGAAATATACACTTAGGATTCTGAAGGAAGATATATTGTCAGCTTGTATTTCAAAATTAAAACAAGAAAATTGGGGCAGTCCAGAAAAGCGGCGATAGCTCGTCTAACATATATTAAGAAGAAATTGAATAAAGAACCAGATACTCAAACAGAAGATAATCCAAGAATTTCCAGTAAATTGATAAGAAAAAAAAATTAATGCTTATCTCCAAACATAAAAATTTGTAGCAGCTCAGCATAGCAGGAAGGCAGCTAAGCAATTCAGCTTTTTACAATGATGTCTCAGAAAATAGGTGGCTGTTGCTAAATGAACGTCATCATGAAATGAATGCAGAGGCACTAACAACCACCTTTGGGCAAATTTAACTTAATGATTTAAGAGTTATCTTTACTTTGGGTCTCTCTCGTATTCATTTCCATAGTTAGTATATTTCTCTGGATTTGCAACATAATTTAATAAAACGAGACTCGTAGTTAGATGTTGTTACTTCTTGTCCATTTTGTGGACCTTGCCTGAATTTCCAAACTTACCAGATTGTGGCGAACAACGATCTGAACGTGGCAGCCCAATTTTTGTTTTTTTGTTTGTTTTTCAAATGACAGCCAAATAAACAATTCTTGTCCTATTGATAAATAAAATTAATTTCAGGCGGCCTGTAAATTTGTACAGGTCTTCAGGTAAGTTGAAAATTTAACATTTTGTTACGCGCAATAGAAAAAGAGATATCTATTGGAAAAGGATACTTCGCGTGAAATAAGAAATTAAGCACAGACATAAACAACTTTCGGAGAATCGTTTTACAGAAAAAGACAAGCGACATCTATAAATTACGGAAATGAACAATTTTGGGTTCGGAAATCGATGCTTCAAGAACAGAATTTTCGAGAACGTTCTAGGACAATTTGTTGAGTATAAATGCGGCACTTATCATGACAAGGAGGCAGTCTTATTTCAGACAGTGAAGTGAATGAAAACTATTTGGATTGAGATAATTAGAAGTATAGTACTAGCGATAACTAAAGTAGATTTGATGTAATAGTTGTTTGTGAATATTATAAAAGTAAACAGTATAGATAAATAAAGGAAGAACTTGTGAATAATATTTCAAATATTGTGTTTGAATCACGAATAAAGGCCACGCTCGTAACAATATTGTGGAAAATATCAGAGTAAGCATTGCTTTAAGTTTGCAGGACTTTTGAATTTATTTTTCACTGCTCTGGACCTCGGTGATTAGTGCAAAATTAAATTAATTATTATTTTAGTTCATCCAATATTCAATGAAAGTTAAAAATTAATTGTCTTTAAAACAGCTTTAAAATTTTATTATCAAATATGAGTTAAGTATAAGATTCATGTTTCAGGGTACTAGTAAAATCCCACTTGTAAATTTCAACAGGAGGTAGAAATAAATAACAATTACAAAAAAAAACCTTCTACGATTAAATTTTCAGGATATTCAAAGATAAACAATATTATCACTACCTCGAAAGAAAAAGTTTAGGATATTTGAGCGATTGCACTTTGTTATTAAAACTGAATGAAATCCAAAAAATGAAAAACATGTTTGACGAACTGAAATATTTTAAAGGTGTTCAATAACAACAGTTTGCTCAAAAACTGAAGGGACCATAATTCTAAAAGTAGCACATTTTGACAAAATTTGATCCAAATCGAAGAATTTTATTATTCTTAGACGATTCTTGAAATTCACGGAATTGCTTAATAAACTTGATGAAAAAAAAAATCGTAGTAAAATTAAGTATTACAGGATTAAAACATTGAAAAGCAGCCTGAAAATGAAATGTAATTACACTATAAGACTGACGAATTTGTGTCAGCGCGGTTTTAACATGCACCCAAATATACGTGCGAAATCGGAATTCTCGTATGGCAACCATATTCGAGATGTCTGATTTCATCCTTTTTGAACTAATTTAATCTAAAAATGTTTACAAAAATTTCGCATACTTCAGTTTTCTACATCAATACGCTCGACAGTATTACTCAATTATATTATAAAAAAGGAAATTTTTGTACCGCAACTTTCGAAGAACGGTATTTTTTCTCATACTGATTTCGAGAGGTAGTATTTGGACACCTTCTGTAATTCCGGCGGTATTAGGAAATTATTAATGCGTACTTGGATCTATGTAGATCAAACCTACAGTCAAAAGACGGTCTCACCCCAGCGGGAAATATGTCAAACGATCCATAGTAGATCAAACATACAGTCAAAAGACGGTCTCACCCCAGCGGGATATATGTCAAGCGTTTGCCAGGGGAAGCGCTTGCACAACATAACCAGAAAATATCTTTTCCGAAGCGCCCTTTTACCATAGCCAAAGGAATCTTTAAGTTGAGTTTAGGCTTATTCGTTTTTTGTTGTGAAAACATGAATCATATGCATCTGAAAGCGCAGCAGAGGTTTCAATATTTTCCAAACACCTCTCTTACCATAGCCAACGGAAGCTTTGCGGAAGCAGATCTCTTGTCTCAGCTTAGGTTGACTCATAAGTTATCTGTTTTTTCGTGTGTGAAAAGATGACTCATATGCATCTGAAAACGCAGCAGAATTGTCATTCTTTAGTAGTCAGTTGAAGTGTGCGGTTAATTGAAATTTATTTTAATTTAAAATAAAATGGAGCAGGATTCAGAATAAAACTGAAATTTTTAAGAGAGCCCTTATCTGAATTCTGTATGTATTCCTTATAAGCGCTCCAAGAGTGGTACCCTGCAAGTGCACCGAGAGTACTACCCTACAGGCGCTCCTAAAGAGCTTCCCAAGAATCTTCAGTTGAGCGCTTCCCTCTGCGGACATACTCACGTTAAAAAGATATGAACAAGGATACGGTGGGGAAGTGCTACGAGCTTCCAAAGAAGCGCTCTTGCATTCCAAAGAAGCGCTCTTGCATTCCATTTTGCGCGCTTCCATTTCCCGCTGGGACACGTCTGGCAAATATCAACAAATGTTTCATTTCGAATATTCTGTAAAAAATAGTTGTCTGATTATTTCCTTGTATTAATTGCTTTCACAAAATTTCGAATATTTTTGATAGTTTCTTTGAAGTAAATATATTGCCATTTTTTTACTTACGGTTAAGGTTAAGAGAAGTGGCGACTAGGCCACTGGAACTGTGGACACCGCGACCAAAGTTGATCTTTTGTGTCCATCATTGTTTGATTTTCAAACATCTGCAAAAATTCGATGTCGCCAATTAATTAATTTTTCTAGAAAAAAAAAGGACAGGAGGAGCATTGTGTGGGAGAACAATTATAGATTTGCGATGTGAATATTATTTAGCTCTTTATTTCTAGCTGATGTGCGAATGCTGAATATTTGCGATCGGCAATGTTCTCTCATCATGGTGCATTTCCACGTTTTTAACCTCACTTAGTGAATAATCTGCATCAGTTATGTAGAATTAAAGAAAATACTCGAAAAATATTGGGAGTGTAACATTATTACATTTTCAAAATTAACTCATAAAACACGTTTGCGAATTTACTAAATCTTACGTACGAAATTTTCATAATGCACTTACCCGCCTCCCCTCACATAGGGTAACGGTAAAAAGTTTAATATTACAGAAGAGTGAATTTTACGGTAATTTCCTTCTTCATACTCTCCCTAAATTGGGAATATAATCTAGCACGATTCTTTGCGTTCAAAGAAACCCAATCACATGGAATACACATTTAGAATATCCTGCCTTTTTTTATTTTTATTTACATAATTGTTATACAGACACGAAAGCTGGTTGTGATTTTGTATTGATCGAAAATATTAATAAGCAAAATGAACGAATTTCGGTGACCTTTCTGAATCAATTGTAACTCAAGGAACTTGAAATGAAACGTAGACTTTGACCGGTGGTTTCACATTCAGCTCCCTTTGATAAAATTAAGTCATTATGAAATAGAGGGCAGGAAAACTAAATCAGGCAATTATTTATTTATGGCTTTCTAAAAATACATCGGGCAATGCTTTTGAAGAGAGAATCACGCTTATCATTGAGAGGTTGTAAACAAAAATACAGTATTTAGCAAGTTGTAATGAAAAGGTATATTTGAAACCACTTTGTTAATATGAAAGTAACGAAGGTATTAATTTTGCCTAGCATGTCCGCAGGACAAATAACAGCGTTCATATCACTGAAGCATTTCCCGACTACATGATTTTTCATGTATTTTCTACGCATTTGGCTCAAAAGGAAATATGGATTTTTATACTATAATGTTTTTTTTTCATATATTTACCTTATAATAGAGAATTGAATACGCTTATGCATTATTATTGCTTAATAATCCTTACAGCTAGATCTCCTGATTGCAGAATTAAAAACTTTCTGTATTTTGTTTGTAGCTTTTATCATTTAGAAATAAATCGACTAATTCAGAACTCAGCAATAAATGCCGTATGTAAAAATTTATCTTAAAGTTAATTAGGTTATTTTCTACCTACTTACATGCAAATGCAGTGATAGTGGTTATTGGTTAAATGAAATAGTGAGAAAAGTAGGTAGTGCAGCATTCTAAGGTATAAAATCGTGAAATTCAATATCACGATCTGATACATACATACAATAATTGATTGTTTTATTTCGTTACGTCAGCTGTGCGCAGAGGACAGTTGTGAGGAACTTGAGGGATGACTTGGACCTGTTTGTTATTCCTGAGGCTGTTATTTATATATTTTATTATTTATTTTAAATTTTAAATTTAGGTTATTAAGATTTTTATTTTAATAAAAAAATAAAGAATTTCAGAATACCAAAATTTCTGGTTTTTAAATTGTATGAAATGATACAGCCTTACGATAATCTCCATTATTCGGCGACACCATTTCGCTTGAAAGTTCTGGCAACACTTAATTTATTTTGCTACCGGTTTATAACAAAATGTTGTTGGACTAATAATATCCTCAATTTAAGTAAACTTTTGATATTTAGGATAATTGACTATATTGCGTTGTCAATTGTTATTAATCTTAGGAAATTCATAAAATTTCAAGAAACATCTGCAGAAGTGGAAGAAACAAGGAACAAGTTTCATTGTAGATTTCGGATTTTACATATCGTAATTTTGGATGTATAGACTGGACACATATTGCCATCATCCAAAATCCTCGAGAATACTACACGAGCCATGAAACACATACCCTCACTACCAAATGAGAGCCCCAACTGAGTCCTAACATTCTAAAATATTTGCAGTGTTCTTATGTAAAACTAAAAAGTTTAGATTGAATTATACAGAAAAATAGTGTTCTGATAATCTTAAGTCTACCGTTCTTATCTTCCGAACCGAAATAAAATTTTTGTACCTTTCCTAACAAAATTATTTAAAACAAGTAAAAAATCTAGAATTGGTCTAAGACCAAAACGTATGATACCCTAGAAGAATGCCCGTATCCGTATGTAATTTCGTATGGTCACAAATCTGTGCAAGTTAGATTTTTGGTTTGGTAGTTTTTCACATAAATATTTCGCATACCGAATGCTTCGTCGGGCAGTAAAAATGATTATAACCAATGTCAGAGAATTTTATCTTCTGAAGAACTTTTCAGTACAATAAAAATGTCTAATGTAAGACTGATCGTTTTAACAGTATACGGAAAAGACCTAAATTTTTATATGGCAACACCTATAATGGATTGCCCAATTTAGTTCATTTTTGAAACTTTCCTTACTATTACTATGAAAACACCGTGTACAAAATTTCAGCACTTTACATCGACGCGTTCTAAGGCAATGTTCAAATATATAGTGAAAAAACGAAATTTTTGTATGGCAGCCTTACGAAAGAGTTGCCCGATGCAGCCCATTCTCGAATTTGAATTTACTTTTTTTTTTTTTAAAAGCCCGTGTCGAAAATTTCAGCCTTCTAACTGATCGCGCTCTCGAGTTATCGTGGGGATCATTATTTCTATGTGTTACAAACGGAATGACAAACTTAGTATACCACACACAAAAATTCTCAACTGAGTAATAATTGTATATGACGCTGTGCAGTCATGACATGCCGTGGTCTGATGAAGTCGAATCAGTCTGCCCACAGATTCGGATTCGGACTCCGGCCGCACATACACTATTGCAACTGAGAGTTATTGAGTGTAAGATGGTAAGGTTACGTTTAAGTCAAAACTATTTTATTATTTTGACAAGTAAGGTATATAGTAATTGTAGCCTTTAGGAAGGTAAGGAACCATGCTTTAAATTAATATAGTCCTCCTATTCCTGTATGGATAGTAGTTTAGGCTCCATAGCATATATAAAGTCAATGTCTGGCACTTTTCCATACTTATCAAATATAAAATTTTAGAGAACGGACTAACACGCACACATATAGATTCCTTTTTCATGGCTTGGGACTATTCTCGAGGATTTTGCATCATCGCAACTCCGGAGTACGTTGAAATACATCCACCGCGTATGTATCGAAATCGAAAACGACTTTACCGTAACGTGGAAGCAGTAAACACTAATCCTCTTTAAGTTTTTATTTATTTTTCCCGCGGACGGGAATCGAACCTACACTTGTTAGAATCGGTCAATGATGGGGAAAGAAGAATTTTAAGAACTCTTATTTTTAACGATTCTAAATCAAATTTATAAATACAAGAAGAAAAAACCACCGCCTTGTCCGGGGTTTGAAACCGGGAAGGTCCCGGGAAGGTCCCGGTTTCAAACTTCGGACGAGGCGGTTGTTTTTTCTTCTTGTATTTATAAATTTGATTTAGAATCGTTAAAAATAAAAGTTCTTAAAATTCTTCTTTCTCCATCGTCTTTAAAAGCTTGGTAAATTGGAAAGGGAATGTTCAGATTCTTCAAAGTTTCTTAACCTCTTAAAATTAAAATTTCTCAAAGAACATTTATGTAGGATACTAATTCTGCTAAAATCTCTTACTACTTTAAGAAGTTAGGAGATCTATGAAAAATCTTTTGTATAGAATTGAGGGGCAAATTTCGTAATTAAAAGCAGGTATAAATATAATCAATGTTACTACAGTTCTTGCTTACAGGTGTAGTGTGCACAGCACCGTCAGCTGCACTGGAAAAAATCCTACTGAAACTTACACCTGAATGTGGGAGCGCGGCAGCCAGTGTTGCGTACAGGATGCATGTCGCAGGTCTTCTTGTGAAGAGCTCTGGTAAAAGTACATCTTCTCGAGAGAATTTCTGAGCTGGTTATGGAATCAGACCATATGCCGGTGAGACTCTAATCCTTTCAATCATCTAGTGGAGGACTCTTCTGGTAACCGAATTTGCCCAAAACTGATATGGGTCTAGGGGTCGTAGTTTGCAGCTCTATACCTGAGACGCCACATCATTAGGGATAAGATCATGTAACGGCTACAAGTCTTTACATTCCTGACATTCGTACTTCTTTTTTAATATCGAAGGGCTAAATCTCAATTACTAGATGTTACAAAAACGTACTTATGCAGTAGGTAGATACTTTAAAAATAGTTTAAATAAGACAAATATGGATAGCAGTTTTTTTGCATAATTTAGAGGTGAAAAGTTATGGAGGGTCATTAGAGTGAAATGATCCCAGAAAATCTTATATTCCCAGAATAAATTTATCAATTTCTCTCAAGTATTTCTTTTCCGCCATCTTGTATAATGTCAAATTACTCTCACCTCAGCTGAGCTGCCTGCATGGCAGTAGGGATTACACGTGCAAGAAGTATGGCAGTGCAAATTGCATGAAAGCTGTAAACAACACATCTTGTTATGTGTTCTCACACGTGAAAATTTGAACTTTTTGAAGTCATCTTTTAACCCGTAAAACTTATTCCTAGTTTTTATTATGTTGCGCTTATTTAGTCAGAATTATATAAGATTTCAACATTTTCCTGTGGAGTTTTTGTTTCGCTTTCCCAGTTAATGATCGCCTTTGAAATATAAATAATTTTTATGGTGGTCACTAGAGTTGATGCCAAATTTGCAAGACTGAATAACCCCATCACTTTGAGTCATAATTATTTGTTTGACAAGCATTTAAATTGTTACTACAAACTCGAAATATAGGTCTTTATTTCCTTTAAAAATATTCAATGAAGCCTGCGAAAGTAGTAGTTTTTATTTAAAATGAAATAATATACTTAATGGGTTACATTTTATATCTACCCTCACATTTATCGCAATAAATAATTACTATAAAATTTAAAACCGAAAACATTTGTTTCTCCATAGGAAGCAATTGCAGAATTTATTTCCTTTCTACCCATACAATTTTAGATAATTGCTTTCTTTAATTAGGGTTTCAAAGTTTATGCTTACCTTATTTACATTTAATTACATTTTTTTACTACCTATCATGCCATAGCTTTACAACCATAAGGTATCCTTGAGTTGCGGCCATACTAAGAAAATAAATTAATCAGGATGGGAAGTGCGTGTGTGATACTAATGAAAGTATCCAAAAACTAATTCTCAATTCAATTAAAATCAGTTTAATATAATTGGAGGACCGACCTTTCCCTTAATTCGATATTAACTTTACGTATGGGAGTTAGAATACATAATATGACTTAAATAAAAAAAAGCATTCAAGTTATTATTTTTTAAAAGTTTGGGAAAACGATATGAATCAATGAAAAGTGAATAAAACAAAGATCTATACAGATATGAAATCACCTCTGATACGCCTCTTATAAAGACCTTGTTAGAAGAAAAATTATAATTGATAATCAATAAGATTAGTTGAATAATGCATATATGTATATATGTTGAACCATAACTTCAAAACGGAAAAGAGGAAAAGTAAAATTTGTACACCATTTGAGAGGTCCAAGGATTATGAATCTATGAAATTTAACTCATCATCATAGGCTGCAACGTTAGGAAGTTACAGGGTGATATATAAAGTCATACCCAAATACTTTTAAATCCCGTTATCTCGAAAACCGTAGGGATTTACCCCACCTCCCATACAAGTTTTTGCTTGCCTAAGTATAGCCTATCCATTGCCTTCAGACGCAAGACCTCATACGGGTCACCCTGTATAGAACCAATTTTGTTTTATTTGTAGGTTGTTATAAATGTATTTTTGTGAAACTCTTGATTTTACTCCTTGATCCCGTTGAGATACCAAGTTGAAATTTTAATATGTTTTAGTGGATAATGTAAGGTATAAAATATAAAAAAAAGATCAAAATCAAAAGTACGTCTTCCAGAATAAACTCCTTATCCTTGATGTCCTTTTCACATATATTTTTAAGATTCTATTTCAGTTATATAGCTTGAAAAACTATCTTTCAAATGAGCCATATTTCACTGACCTAGCGTAAATAGAAAAATAAATATGAATATTTAAAGAGGACCAGGCCAGCATTTTTGCGAAATTTTGAAAATGCCATAACGTGCAAAATACGCACTGTAGAAGAAAAGTTTTGAATTTTACAAATACTGAAAAATTCTGAAAAGAAATATGATGAAAGGGAAATATAAGATATTTCAAGCTTTATAGAGAATACGTATTCAGACGACATTATAAAGGCTTCATGACGTCGCAACGGTGTTTGTTGCTACTGATGAGATAATGAAATACTCTTTGAAAAAATTTTAAATTGCTGAAACATGTGTGAAGAAAAATAATGAAAATCTATTAAATATTATGTTCTCATTGGAGGGATCCATAACGTCACCGTGTTGGCAAAACGACCTTTGGAGGATTATTTTAAAGTTATTTCACCAGCGCCATAACAATTCATTGACCCTGTATCGACCACTCGTTATGGCCTTGGTGTTAAGATTTTACGGGATCTAGGAAAATACTGGAAATTTATATGAATTTTTTTTCCAAGAATTCAACCATAAGGCTCTATAACTTAAAAGTGCCCTTTGTAACTGGCGATATCTATGAAAGGACTTATGATAAGCATTCAAGTGACTAAAATTCCTTTTAAAAACAAAAAAATTTCAATCGTAAATTTGAGGGGAAAAGACTGATTTTAGAGGCGAGTCTAGAGCAATTGTGATCAGGACATTTCAAGGAATCTATTGGCAATACTCAATACTCCATCCTACTTACTTTCTGAAAACCCTGTACACATATTTTGTTCTCAGTCATACCTTATTGGATAAATTATGAAAATATATTTATATTTATATATAATTTTTTTGTAACGAACTCAATTTCGTATATTTTAAACATTTATATTTTTTATACATATTGTTACGTGAAAGTAGAATGAAATAAAAAGAACTTCTGAATTATATTTGAAATATTGTGTTTTGAATACCGAACAAAAGCCACGCTCGCAACAATATGGCCCCCATATCTAATTAGAATTTTTTATTACAAATTAACTGACTAGCAGCCAGTAAATTACAAAAAAAATTAGTTTTTGTTCCACAATATTTTTGCTAAAATAAAAATGAGTTGTTCAAATATATCATTAAAGTGAAATTTTGAACCAGAAATTATAGCCAAAACGATTTGTTGTCATATTTATTCCTAAAAGTTTGCCCAACTAACTTCTGAGTGATATTTATAACTAAAATATCGTTCAGAATACTTAGTTTGATTATTATAAATCAAAATTTGTAGGCACTTTTAAATCTATCAACATATATACAAATTCTGTGGACAGAATCGAATTTATTTACCAATCGTCTTAGAATTATTTTATCTTAGTCTCTATTATTCTTATATTTATAAATATCTTCGCTAGTAGCTAATTTAAATAAAATTTTACTTTCTTTTTATATCATATCGAAAATTCCAAAATTTATAAGATGTCATTGGCTTTCTCGCGGTATTAAAATTTATTTTCTTTGCTTTAAATATCACGTACATATAATTAATCAAATATTTCGGGATAGTCACCTCAATAATAAACATTTTTTTATTACGAAAAAATTGAGGAATATTATTGAAATTTGGAAAAAAAAAAGTTATAATTAATGACTACAAGCTAGTTTTAATCGATTGAAGTTCTATGAGTGCACAAAAAAAAAAGAGTTGTGCAATAAAAAAATCTCAGTGACGACTTTTAACTAAAAAGTCGCACCGACACGCAATATTGTGCTAACTTTGCATTTAGAAAACTGGAAATATATGAATGAACCTTTTATTCATGTTTGCATAGTTTGAGGTTGTCAGCCATGGTTATTATAACTTGAAAGTTATTCTGTGATTGTTGCGTATCAGTTATAACAGGATACATAAGCCCAGATTTCCAGTTATGATATATTTTGGTGTGCTTGCAAATTTACTCGCGCAAGAATGAGTTTCATCGTAATACATATGTATGTAGGCCTGAGAGAGATTTATATGTGTTTATATATGAAATTTTGCTGCTCGTCAGTTGAAACTTATTTCACATGAAAGAAACTGGATGGCACAAAATAAAAAAAAAAAATTAACGAAAAGGGTTAAAGCCTAACCTTTGAACTAATAATTTCATATTTTGCTTAAATGTTTTACTGGACTGGTGCCAAAACGGATTGTGAAGGCTAAAACGGAAAAAATTAATAACAGGCAAGGACCAGACGGAAAATTTAGTTAAGGTAATAGTTAAGAGAAAAAACAAAAATTATACACGAGATAAGGTGAAATTGCGAAATGGGGGTGTTAAGGGGTTGAAAGTGTTTTTTGCGATTTTCGGTGTAATGTGACTTCCTAGCGGAAAATGTTCTTCGCGAAAGTTATAGATAATATCTAAAACTTTCATATCAGGCTTTTTTCAATATAACCTCTAATTTTTCGATGAAAGGGCGGAAAATTGGGTTTTCAGTTTTTTATTTTTTTTCTCAAAAAAATAATTCAAATTAGGTACATGAAATTGTGTGAAAGTATACCTTTTCTTGCATTGAATAAGCACAACTTTTTTTTGGAATTTGGAAAACATGTAGTTTCCGATATATTTACAATTTTCGGAAAAAAACCAAAATCTTCCACGGAAAATTTTATTGGTCTTTTTTCGATATAGATATTCTATCCGGGCTCATTTTAACCATTGAACTGTCTACTTTAAAATGGTCTATATACGTTGATGGTTTCTTTTTGGGAGAAACCGCTTAAAATTGAGAAAATCCAAAAAAATTATTTTTCGGATCTCGAATTTTTTTTTTTTTTATGATTTTCACTTTTTTTTTTATTATTTATGTAAATAATGGATAAAATTTCAATGACAAAATTTACTTTAATGTATTATTACTAAAGTTGACATCATCCTGAAACCTTTAAATGAATAAAAGTGAATTAAAAATTTTTTAAGTTTGCAATATAAACGTGATAGAAATATTTACATAAAAATTGTGAATCAGGCAATTTATATTAGAAAGCTACATCAAATAGGTACTTAAGGTTCAATCCCGCCTAAAGTTGTCAAAAGGTGGTAGGGTGATTAAGAGGGTCCGGGGCAAGAGATCATCCGAGTTAATTTTGGCAGGGTTGTAAATGAGCGGACTCAATTGTCATATCAACTCATCGCTCAACTCAGGACTTGAATCCGCTCAACACTTGAGCGGTGGTTTATTGCTCGAAAATTGAGCGCACTCACTGTTTGAGCGGACTGAGTTGAGAGTACTCAAATCATGTTTTAAATAACATAAGTAGAATCTGACTTAATTAAAATTGAAACTGAAATTTCAATCAAATAAGAAAAGCTCACAAAAAGGTCATTCATTATATCATATTATATTAATTTAGCTTTTGCTAATTTTCATAGCCACAGTAGCCATAGTAAAGACCGTATGGTATTTTCCAATACTTGAAAACGATATGATTTATGGCGATTCTACTTACAATTATCCATAGAAATAATTGTTAAATATAAAGGGAAAGTAATACACACATGAGGAAACTCAGTTTTGTGAATTGTATTTAAATTTTACAGCCGAAAATAAGTGTTAACTTCAGACTTTAAAAGTTCTGTTATGACCATTACTATTGTCATTGTCTGATTTTTATACCCTAGATAAAATCTATATGGTCTGTCCATGATACAAAGATAACAAGTATGGCCGATTCGAGAAGAATTTTTTGTGTTGCTACGTTATGAGGTGATTAAAGTTATTTCCAGTGAAATTGTTTTGAGTTTTTCGTATTTTATTGACTGAAATACGATTTTAATATATTAAAATATTTAACAAAATATAAGTTTCTTTGTTTAAATCATTTGGGGAAAAGTAATTATGTGCTAGTAGGAAAGCAAAGAAATTTCCAAATAGAAATAGACGAACAAATTTCTGACAATTGTCGCTAAAGGAGGCAAGCAACCAATTGACAGATTTTCCGGCCATACTTTGTTAATCTTTGTATCATAGGGTCTGTCTACTAAGTTTGTCATTCTGTTTGTGACGCATAGAAAAAAAATTCTTGTAGAGTAAAATGGATTGAACACCCACGCATAATTGGTTTAGAAATTTACTATTTCCAGAATCTATGAAAGCCTGGAATGTTTCGACGTGAATACGCACTCCCAAAATAACAAAAATAACAATCAAGCTACGCCATTTTGGGATTCAGATTGTGAAGATGATCAAAATTCCATGGAGAGTCAGAAATTGTTCTTCGAGTATAATTTTTCCACAAACAAAACCTCGATCGTATTTGAAAACAAACGTTTTTCGGTGAAAAAAAAACTTTTTACCGAATACAACACAGCACTACCTAGTAGTGCTTCGGTAGAAAGATTATTTAGCATAGGAAAAGTAACGTTAATTCCTAATAGATGGCGTCTAAAAAATGACGAAAATGTTTATATGCAAGTGATGCTATATATCAATGGAAAAAATATAAAGTTAGACGCTGTTTCTATGGAAAAATGTAAGTACAATTTCCTTGAAGTATGTTATTTTTCTTACAAGTTGTTGAATTTGTACATTATATTGAGAGGTAGCAAAATGATGGCTAAGAAAATTAGCAAAAGCTAAATTAGTATAATATAATACAATGAATGACTATTTTGTGAGCTTTTCTTAATTGTTTGAAATTTCAATTTCAGATTCAATTTTAATTAAATCAGATTCTCCTTGTGTTATTTAAAACAGGATTTGGGTCCGCTCAAGCAGTGAGTCAACAAATCTATTTTCAAATTGGAAAATGTACCCCCAAATGAAGGAGCAGCTGCACAACCATGCAATAAGGTATACTACCAATTGCAAACTTGACTTGGTTATTTGGACAACGAGCCCGATAACAAAAAAGTTATGTAGTGAGGCTGGAACGAACATATAGGTAGACTCGTGAGCAAATTTATTCCAGAGAGTTCAGACTTAATTCCCGAAAAATAATTAAGAAGAATTACCTGCAGCTGTGAAAGTGGTTGTAGTAAACACAGATGTGGCTGCTGATAACGCGACTTAAATTGTACCAATTTATGCAGTAATTGTCATAAAAACTGCTAAAATAGAAATAAAAAAATATTTGAAGACGTACATGATTCAGACGAAATTATTGATAAAGAGCCAGCAAAGAATCTTGTTATTGAAATTGTAAAGCTGGAAAATGTCGATAATCTCGAAGATCCTTCGGAATTTGAAAAAAAATCATTGATGAAGAAGAACAACCAACCATAATGCAAAAGATGTAGAATCCATTAGGATTGCATAACTTCTCATTCATTTTTTATTTTTAATAAAAATATCAATAAATTAATTGTTCTACTTAATAAGTGCCTAAAATAAGTTACTCATCGTTATACTATTTATTTAGTGAAAAAATACCAAAATATACGTTAATAAAAATGGCTACTGGTCCAGTGAGTCTTAACTTTACCTTACGACTTTCAGTACGGTACGATGCATTCCCATGAAAAACTTAAGTTTCAGGATGATTTCCTACACTTTCTCCAATTAAATTTGTTCAACTTTAGTAAAATTACATTAAAGTAAATTCTGTCATTGAAATTTGATCCATTATTTACGTAAATAATAAAAAAAAATTGAAAATCATAAAAAAAAAATGAAAAATTCGTGATCCTAAAAGTCATTTGTTTGGATTTTCTCAATTTTAAGCGGTTTCTCACAAAAAGAAACCATCAACATATATAGACCCTTTGAAAGTAAACATTTCAACGATTAAAATGAGCCCGGAAAGAATCTCTAGATCGAAAAAAACACAAATAAAGTTTTCCGTGGAAGATTTTAGTTTTTTTTTTTTGAAAATTGTAAATATATCGGAAACTACATGTTTCCTAAATTCCAAAAAAATTGTGCTTATTCAATTCAAGAAAAGGTATACTTTCACAAAATTTCATGTAATTTGAATAATTTTTATGAGAAAAAAAATAAAAAATGTGAAAAATCAGTTTTCCGCCATTTTATCGAAAAATTGGAGGTTATATTGAAAAATGCCCTTGATGAAAGTTTTAGATATTTTTATTATCTATAACTTTCGCGAAGAACATCTTCCGCTAGAAAGTCACATTTCACCGAAAATCGCAAAACAACATTTTCAATCCCTTAACATCTACTCCTCTTCGCCAGCCCCCCCCCCCCCCCTTCGCAATTTCACTTTATCTCGTGTTTTATTTTTGTTTTTTCTCTTAATTATAACCTTAACTAAATTTTCCGTTTGGCCCTTGCCTGTTATTAATTTTTTCTTTTCAAAAAGAATTGGCACCACTCACCAGTCTACAAGGGACACCGATGCTCTAAAGAAATTCATTTAAGACTGGTTCGATTCGAATTGGTTGAACTAATGCTGCAGTCTGTAGTATTGCTACAGTTCTTGTTAGCATATATCTTACCTAGGTAATACTTGAAGGAGAACACGTAATTACAGACATCAGGAATTAGTCCTGCTTCAAATAGTACAAAAAACTAGGCCAACATAAGTGAAAGAAAGAAGAGTGAAGACTTATATGAAGAAATTTCGATTTTTTTTTAATGCAGAATATTAAAATTCACAAAATTATGAACATCACCACCACACATATGTGCAGATGTTTCTAAGGTGAAAATAATGTATAAAAATACCACATCCACTTTAGTTAATCCTCAGAATTAATTAAGAGCAAAATTATGACGGCGTTATCTTTCCACGCGAGATGAGCTCAATTAAAATCCACCCAAGGCAAGCTCACAATAATTATACATAGTATTCTGATGCGAATGCAATTAAGACCCATTTGAGTTGCCCTCGAGGTCTAATTGACGATGAAGAGACTTTATAACAGCGAGCACTTTAAAACCGGCATTTAAGTGTAAAGTGTCAACTACATATTAGTGATGAGATGACACATGCCCGCAATATAATTCGATTTATTCTCCATGCCATGGTTATAGTTTAGTATAGTTTAGAGACAGAAATTGTCTACAAATTAAAATTACGACTCTTTCCATATGCCATTCAAAAGTCTTCCGACCACAGAGGGCGTGTTAAATTCGCAAACAAAGCAAAGTATTGTGTGTAGCCACACTGCCCAGCCATTAATCAAGAAGTCTGTATTAACTGTAACGTGCCAAATACATTTCTAGAGACGTTATTTAAGCCTCCAATCCACTCCGGTACGCAGATCTGTTCCTAGTTAAACAACGATCGGCTATAGTTCATGTGTACATCTGAACATAGGTTTTGCGCACAAATCTTTTTCAGATGTTTGCCTATGCAATGTTTGCCGACCCCGAACACTTCTTTTGGTTGTCATTTTTCTATAGTTTCTTAAGAGATTTCCTTTGTCTCCGTGTCATTCGTATTATAAGATCTTCATTCAAAACTTTGACACGATATCAAAGGAATCTGAGAGTGAAATCTGATCATGAATTGGATTTTCTTTCCACAAGATTCTACTCGAATTTCAAAATAATCAAAAATACACAATAGAAGGGGTTTCGATTAAACCTTCGATGTTCGCAGGTCTTCTTTTGATTTGTATAGAAAACTCATGAATCTCTTTGATGTGATGTTTGTGAATCCATCATACGTCATGGCCAGAATTTATCTGTGTCATTCACCTCAGGATCATGCAGCCCTTCTTATCGGTGGTTAATATCTGTCGGTTGTCTGTAGTAAACACATAGTGCATTGCGTGCGCAGCATATCTGGCAACGTTTCTTGAATTTTCATCTATGCGTAGCTGTTCGATTTCTGTCATTTACTTTATTTTTATGTTTTTGTATAATTTCGTATGAGGATGATGGAAAACCAACCAAAGTCATGCATGGCTGTGCATTTCTAGCCGCGAGATTATATCTATTGAAATACTATTGGCATTCACACGGTACGAGTACGTGTGTACACCTCAGGTCTAAATATACAGGGAATTCCTTTGGTAAATAAGTTCTTTTTAATTTTTTTTTTTTATTTCAGACATGTTTTGCATGTTATCAAGAATTGTTAACAAATTAGAAAATTATTTACAGTCATAAATTAGAACGGTTGTTAGAAATAAGTGCCTTACTGACAAGTAGGCGGGCTGAACACTTCGATTTATCGTGACTCTTAATTTTTCAACGATTTTCTTAGAATGCTCAGTTTGAATGGATTTCTAATAAAAATTGGAATTTAGAATTAGATGTTAATTGCGGAATTGGCATTTGAAATCGTAAATTTAAAATGGAATAAAAGTTAATGTGTTGTTTTTCTCTTTTCTGTGGTATGGCAGGAATTAAATGAGCTTTCTTTGACTTCGTGATTTACTTTCATAGGTGGAAGATGAAAATCGATATTAAAGTGAAGGCTGCTTATAGTTTTCACATTCCTTAGGTTTTATAGCTACTTAACACGATTAGATAATACCAATGAATTTCATTATTTTTATACCCTAGATGAAATCTACAGGGTATACTAAGTTTGTCATTCCGTTTGTAACGCATAGAAATACTTAATGATGGTAGAGCGAAATTGATTGGACACCTACGCATAGTGCTGGACGATGTTTATTGATGTTTTCAAACCATCAATGGTTGGACTCTCAATGTTCAATATTTTTACATTGATCCAACATCGACGAACATCGATGTTATCCTTTCGATGTTATTGAATTACATGCTTCTTTCCGCAAATGAATGAAACCGAGTTAGAAATAGATGCATGGTGTAAAAAGCAAATAAAATTCCAAAATATTTATCTAGATTTGAAAAAAGAAACATGCATTTCAATAAAATTTTTGTGTAAAACGGAAAGAGAGAAGTAATGATTATTCATTTCATTTGCAAACCATCTCGTTACAATTGATCATAATTAGTTCTTAGAATGATCTGGGCTGGTGACAGAAAACATCGTTCGGTGAAACCAGTTATGAATTTGAAAAATTCAAATTTATTCAAGAAACATTGGAAATTAAGATTTAAGGATGTTTCCAGTTTGTACAAGATAGAGTTAGAATATTAAAATAAACAGAATAATTCATATAAAGATATTAAACAATAAGAGAGATAGAAGAAGTAAAAACGGAAAAAAAGGATGAAAAAGATATGATACTATAAAAAATAGAACGCTAAGACTTATTACTAACTACTTAAAGTAAGAAATTCAAATATGCTACGACAGTATACCGGCCTGTATAGAGCTTCTGATTTGAGAGGGTTACTGGTTCCATGATTTAATGACATGGCTGAAAAACAGGTGCCTTGTTACTAAGAATTGAGACCTAGGGAAAATTAGTTGCAATGTTCTATTTGATCTAGAAAAGTGAAGAAGTTCAAAGATATATCTAGGTTTATGATATTTTATAATTCTTACCAAAAGAACTAGCATTCGAAAGTTCAAATAGGTTTGCAAATCACACCCCAAGATTGAGGTAATACATGATCGTATCTAGGAAGGCCATGTACATACCTGATTATACAGGTGAAAGCAATTCTAAGTTTCCTTGTATTATTATAGTCTAGTTTGTAAAAAAGTTCACAGCCATAGGTTATTACAGGTGGTAGTAGAGTACGAACAAGAAGTGATTTGGTGGGCACCATAAACTTTTCTGATAACAGAATTAATGTGGTCATCCCAGGTGAATGTGCTATTAAATATAACTACAAGAATCTTAACGGAGGCGACAAAAGGAATAATAGTATTATTAATAGTCACAGGTGAATATCCAGCTGTGTTTAATTTTATCCTTAGATTTAATTGGATTGAGTTTCAATTTATTCGACAAAGACCATAAATGAATTGATTCAAAATCTTCATTAACACGAAATATGTTATCCTCAATCAGACCAATACGATTGGAGATGTACAATCATGTACATCATCTGCATAGAGATGTAAATCACAAAACTTAACTTGATGAAATATCTACATGATAAACATGTAGAACAATAAGGGACCAAGGATCGATCCTTGAGGCACACCACAGAGTATCAGTAAAAAGGAGGAATAGGTGCCGTTCATGTAAACTGCCTGTGATCTGTAACGCAAGTAATTGAAAATCAAATCAGCTGCCTGAGATGAAAATTTAAAATATCTACTGAGCTTACGATAAAGAGCAAATGATTCACTGTATCAAAAGCTTTTGAAAAGTCTAAGAAGACTAATACAGTCAATTCGTCCTTGTCAATAGCCCGCGAAATATCGTTGCTTACCTTAAGTACAGCAGTTGTGCAACTATGTCCAGAATGAATGATTGTTATGTAAGAGTTCATTCAAAATCAAAAAATTAGAAATTTTCAGGTATATTATTTTCTCCACTATTTTAGAAATATATGGTAGCAAACTATTTGGGCGATACTCCATACATTGTGACTTAGTATCCTTAGGAACAGGAACTAGAACTTTGAAGATTTCCAAGCTCTAGGGAAAATGGAATTTGTGAAGCATGAGTTGCAAATGTGTGTAAGGGCAGGAAGGATCGCAGATGAGCACATTTTTACAAATTTAGGACTTAGGCCATCTACACCAGCAGCAGTAGATTTAATGCTGTCCATTACCGTAATTACGTCACGAATATTAGTTCTTAGGAAGCTAAACTGGGTTTGACCTAGAGAAACACTACTGAAGCAGAACATACCAACACGATGGCATTCAACGTATTATATGCTCGAATGGTTTCTGAAATTGCGGACTCCAATCAATGCTATTATCAATAATGAAATTACTACATCGCCAATGTTAACAGCAAAAGAAATGCGTGAACTTAAGCTGCGATAAGTCTTCTACAGCCGCTTGTGGCTACTCCCGTGCCAGCCGAACGTCTGTTCTCTAAGGCAGGCGAGACTATATTGTTTCTTCAGTCTGTAGATAAGAAATTTTGGGGCCTGTAAATTTTCATTTTTATTTAATTCATTTATGCTTTAATTTTAGAAAAATTTCAATTTAGAATTGATAATGAAGTACTTATTTTGTTTTGTTTTTGTTATTTTTATTAAGTTATATATAAAGACGAGAGCAAAACAAACTGAAAGCACAGCATGTTTTTCGATGATTTACCAGTCAAACAGTTGTCCAGAGAAATCATTAACATCGATGTTATATGATCGATACTATCGCCCCATCGATGTTTGTTGGGCGATGTCAACATCGATGTTCTGTTCCGATGTCCCAGCACTACCTACGCATAATATTAAAAGTTAAATCGATTTTTGCCTGTCCGTCCATTAGTCCGTACGCACGATAACTCGAGGACGCGTGTACTTAGAGAGCTGAGATTTTGTACGCGGACTGTGAAAAAAAGGAAAATTAAGTTCCAAAATACGACATCTCGGGCAACTCCTTCGTGAGTTTTGTTTTGTTTTCCGCTATATATTAGGACATTGGACTTGTACTTGTATTTTGTACACGGGGTTTTCATAGTAATAGTAAGGAAAGTTTCAAAAATCAACTAAATTGGGAAATGCATTCTAGGTGTTGCCATATGAAAATTTAGGTCTTTTCCGAATACTGTTAAAACGATCAGTCTTACACAAATTATTATATGGTGTTTTCAGAGTAATAGTAAATAAAATTTCATGAACCCTTCTTGGTGTTGCCATATTAAAATTTGGGTTTTTTACGGATACTGTGAAAACGATCACTCGTAGACATTTTTATTGTACTAAACACTTCTTTAGAATATGTCATACAAAATCGGTTATAATCATTTTGTCTGTCCGACGAACCAAAATGCGAAAAACCACTGAAAAAATCAAAATTACTCAAATGGGTGACTTTACGAAATTTCATACGGGCATTCATCTACGGCAAGGCCTCACAACTATTTTTTCATGTGGGCCATATTTTCAATACATTACCGATTGACGGGCCAGCTATAAAAACTATAACCAATCAAGTTCACTACTGTATCCCTAAGTATCGTAGGTAGTTGGTAGGTGGGTTCTCTCTAACCTTCTCGCATTCAGGATGTCTAGGGATAATCAGAGCCACGTTCAAACTATGCATGCGATTTTTGAAGAAATAAGTTGAGGTATTTATATTTGAGGTATGTAAGCGTTGAAATACATTTTCACATACGTACGCTGAGCTAAACCTGCATAAAATTTTGCAAAGTTAGGTAACGCATTTCTGGAAAGTTTCTTTTGATAACAATTTCCAAAAAAATTTCATAGTCGTTTGACGAGGGTTGAGTTTGTGAAGTCACCGATTCCAAAAACTGCTTCTTCAGAGATGTGCTGTTTTGAATCTATGTTCATACTAGTTGTAAATTTTCTGGGTACTCAACTATTTCGTTGAACGTAATCGAAAAGGAGTTCATTAGTAGCAAAATGCTTTCTTTGTCAGATTCGAAATCCTGAAACCTTTTCTGAAAAGATTCAGACAGTTGTTTTATTTTTTACTGTATTTTATGGTGTCAATAGATATTGGTGCTACGAGAGCACATATCCACGAGCGTAGGAAAATGGTTCATATTGTTTCTGTCTAAATTCGTAGAAAATAGTACTAATTTCGATCTGAATTCGTTGACCAAATCAACCATTGTTGGAAACAAGCAGTCCTTACTCTACAGCTTTAGGTTAAGCATATTGAAATAATTTGTAATATCAACTAAAAATGCAAGATCGCATAATCAAGACTCTTTT
Source organism: Dioctria linearis (assembly GCA_963930735.1). Classification (NCBI taxonomy): domain Eukaryota; kingdom Metazoa; phylum Arthropoda; class Insecta; order Diptera; family Asilidae; genus Dioctria; species Dioctria linearis. Next base: position 88,102,875 of record OZ005740.1, on the reverse strand, counting down.
TAAGTAGATCTTTATCAGAAGGCATTGTCTGCTTTTCTTCTAAAAAGAGATAGAAAACAATTGCGTATAGATCTGTCACGCTCTTGCATTGTTTGTTTACGTTACGGCGACTGTCCGCTAGGCAATCGCATTCGCAGCCTATTGGTGCAACGGAGCTCTGTGAGTTGTCGGGCAAATTCAAATACGTTGTCGGGCGACTTGGTAGCCCCCGGGCCTTGGAATGGATGGCCTTGATCTAGGGTATCATAAGAATTGGTCTTAGACTAATTCTAGCTTTTTTACAATTTAATTTTGTATCATTTTCCAAGAAATATTTGTAGTCGATGCAATTTTATCAGATTGTAAATTAATATAAACCGATGGTACTCAGGCTCATATTTGTTTAAATGTGCGATCACTCTTGATCGCTTTCGTTGTATGTACACTTGTAGGTCTAGGTATATACTTGATAAATTCTCTCTATTGTCTTCAATACGAATTGGTTCTTGTTAGCCGATCTACTATAATTATTGCGAGCTTTTAAGTGTGCGTGACCGCTGATAACGATCGATCGATTCTGTCCTCAGTGCTAAAGAATTACATTTTATTCCTTTTTGTTCCTTATATTTTCAGAAAAACTTGCTTTCAAGCAGAGAATACTTCTGATTGTGGTTGCTTGTTGTGTGTATTTGGGAACAGTGTTTTAAGTTAAAATTATATACAAATGTGTACATAATCATGTTAGAAATAAAAAGACAACCCTTGACCTGACAATTTTATAGTATTTAGTATTGAATTGACTGACACTGAAATTTAATGAATTACGGCGAGCAATGAATGAACGTGATTATCATTTTAAAACTTAATTAGGTTTAAAGGTTCGTATATAAGGACTGATTCAAAAGAGAACCGACCACCTATCCCTTCCTATTATTCATCACCAGGTAAAAATTTTAGGGAACGCTGATTATATTGAATATATAAAATGGTATGGAATAATTATTGCAAGCCATTAAGTGTAAAGTTCTTATGCAGTGAAAATGGAAGTCAGCCAAAAAAACGTCGTAAATTATTTCTTTACACACATCCGAATACATATATCTCAAAGAGACTTAGCTAAGGAGTTGATGGAGTCATGGAAATCATGTTCGGTAGACCAATAGTTGTCCAAAGAAGTGGTAGACAACTTTAAACGAAATCCCAACATGTCGTTGAGAGATATGGCTGATAAGGCTGGAACGTCATCTGCTACGCTCCATCATTTAAAGGTGGTAGATTTTGTTTTTTGAATCAGTCCTTATATCATTGCGGAGGGTGCATGTAATACAAATGTGACATTTGGAGTAGGAGAAATTCTTGAGCGTAACATAACGATGGTTAAGAAAATTGGGGTCCGAAGAAGAGATTTTCCGAAACGTTCCTAGTATTGAGGTCCACTCTATACTAAATTTTGGCGATTTCCATTATCAGGCGGTTCTTTTAGCAACTAAATTATAATAGCGGTGAGTCAAAGAAAAAGAAGATTTTTTATTATTTTACTCATTCTTTTCTAATATGTTGATTGTTTTTGCACATTTGTAGTTTTCCTTTAGTTCAAATTTTTCAGAACTCTCACATGAAATTTTTTTACCGTGCTAGTGAATGGTCCCGGCCGATAAATTCAAGTTAAGTTGGTTGGAGATTTACTAGGTGCCACCTTTAGTCAAGAACAACAAGCCAAATTTAGCGTGTCGACCTTAGTACTGGTCTTGCTAAAAGTCAAGATAAATTTATGCCTATAGCTTTTAGCATACTAAATTTTATACGAAAATTTAGTTTAGCGCGGACCTCAGTACTAGGCTTTAGACTGAATGAGGTAATTAGCACTAATGAACTAAATCATATAAAAGAATAAGAAACGGATTACAGCGTTAGGCAGTACCCACTATTGACTCTATTTCCCGCCTCCTCTGTATGTCCGTCTGTACGCACGATAACTCCAGAACGCGTATACTTAGAGAGCTGAAATTTTGTACAACGAGTTAAAAAAAAAGTAAAATTAAGTTCGAAAATGAAACAAATCGGGCAACTCCTTCGTGGGGTTGCCTTACAAAACTTTCATTTTCCACTACATATTTGGACACTGCCTGAGAACGCATCGACATAGAGAACTTAAACTTGGTACATGGTTTTTTTATAATAATAGCAAATGAAATTTCAAAAATAGACTAAATCGGGCAACCCCTTGTTGGTGTTGCCATAGGTTTTTTTACATATACTGTGAAAATGATCAGTCCTAGACATTTTTATTGTACCAACAACTTCTTCAGAATACGATATCCTATAAAATTGCTTATAATGTCCGACGACGTTCTAGAAATATATGCGAAAAACCACTTCAAAAATCAAACTTGCATAAATCGGTGACCATACGAAATTTTATACGGGCATTCATCTAGGGTATCATAAGATTTGATCTAAGACCAAATTTTTACTTGTTTTAAATGAGATTTGATTTTAGTTGGATGAGTTTCTGAGAAAAGGCATTCCTTACGTTTTCAGGATAACTTTCCGTATTCTTTGATTATTTCCGTGTAGTTGTCGCTTGAGTTTATCTATATTTTTTTTACTAGATTACGCCTTAAACTATGTGAACTAGTTTTTACTGCAAGATTTGCTGGCATCGTCTTAACGTCCTGGTATCGGTGGGTTAGAAAGGAGATAACAATAGTACATATAACTCAAATTGATGAGATAGTGAATCAATCTTTATTATATGCCAAATGCGTTATCGTCAAGTATATTAAGTACTAGAAATAGAAACGACAAAAGTATGTATTAGTTACGAAGCTCGAATTCACATTTAAAATGTCAGACAGTCAACCATTGTGAAGAACTCGTCCTGCATACGAGTTATTGTAAAGAATCAGAAACAGCTTTATTTCATTTCGATGAACTCTATGTTGATATCGCTCTTTCCATATGTGATAATTGTCTACTGATGTGCTCCACATAGATCAGCCAGTTGTTAATGTGATCAACGTGTGAGAAATTCCTCTGTCCAGTCTGTTACATCTAACTGTTAGATCGACTATTTTTGGAATTGCTCAAGTTAGGAGTTTTCTCATAGAGGAGAGTAACTAAATTTCCCTTCAGTTGTTAAGTATGTTTTTTTAGATTCCCTTCCAATCTTAGAAGGTATAGCCTTTCAGGCTGTTTTAGGTTTTTTCAAGGATTAGGAGGGCAACTACTGATATACCTGGACTCAGCAACTCGGATGGGATATTCTCTATTGCATAATTTGTTTCTCTGAATATTGTTCAAACATTAATTTATGAAGGTTGTACGTTTTTATTATACTGGTGTTATCCGAAAGTGTAGGCAGGACCTGTTTAGAACGTTGGGGAAATCTTCTTTTGACCTAAATTGAATCTTCTTGTTGCCCATTAACGTAACATCCTGGCTCTTCATTGTGGAAATTTCTTCGGAAACCTTACCGATAACTATTTAAATTTTGTGTCCATATGTAATTCTACTGTTGGCACTGTTTGCCATGCTCGCCGTCAATCGATAGAATTTTGATAGTCATAACGAAGTGATATGTATTATATTAATAAGTAATGGACTGTAGTATAAAAGCTGATCTAGCTTTACAAGGAGTTTATTGGGATTCACTGCGTGTAAGCTTTGTTAAGGCACTGTTTCGGAAGTGTGTCCATTCAACTTGCTATGGAGTAAGAAAGTCAACTTGATCTCAACTTAAGTAGACTTGAATCTGTATGAACATGATTATTTATAACTAAAAAAAAAACAATAGTCTGATTACGTTGTCCTGATGTCATGTGCATTTTTGTGTGATGAAGTTCTTGAAGTAGGGGACTACTACAGCTTATTATTATGAGGCTGAAAATTCAATGGAAGCGCCATTCGTTGGATTATGCTTCTATTTAGTTGAGAAATGTAAAATAATCAAGGTACCAAAAAATTACTGAAATCATTACTATTTCCACGTCTTTCTTATCACTTGCATTAGTACTAGAAAGACATCAGAATTTTCAACGCCTTCTTCTATGCAGTAATTTTTTAAAAAATTCAAGCATTCCATATTGTAAATCATCTGAAATGGAAGAGGGTCGGTCTATTCATGTATATACGGAAACAAGTTGTTCTTACAAAAGTCCACATATACTTATAAAACCCCATTTAAAAAAAGCAATAAAAGGAGAGACAATCGTTTATGGGGTATTCTCTTTATGATAGGATTAAAAAATTTAAGAAGAAGACTTGAGTTTGGAAATTGTAACAAAAACGGATGTAATAGCAACAAGCAACAACAAAGACTTTATTTTCATTATAATCTCTTATTAAAAGCGAGGCATTCCAAATCAATTTTTCCGACTCGAATTGAACTGTATAGGCTACCGGAGTAGGAAAATTTTATTCAGTCATAATGGTATATATTTTGAGTGGAATATTAACGAAAACATATCTTTTAGTCCCGCTTAGAAATAAATTAATAATCGAAAATTCTAACTTATTCTCCATTATGTTTACTTTAATTTTACCCTAGCATTCAATTTAAATTTAGAAGAGACTGTATGACTACAAACAACCAGGATATTTCTTCCATGGTGGTCAGTAGAGTAGGAGGTGATAAGACTCACCTAGCCAAAAAAAAAATTATACGGTAGGAGGGGCATATCAACAGTTTCGGAGTTACAGGGTAATTAAGAAAAAAAAGCTGGTTATTCACAAAACACCCTGTATCTTAAAAAGTACAAGGCGTACGGCCACTGTTGAGATCTATTGTTATTGTGGTCTAAATTGAAAATTTCAGATTTTATTACCTATTTTTTTATTTGACCTCTATTTTTTTTTTTTCAAAAAGGTTATTAATACATTTGTTTTTTTAAAAACTCTAAACTGCAGACTCTATTCTTTAATTTAACCTGTTACACCCTGTATGTTGTAACTGTAGCGGTTAAAGAGTTATTAGCTCTTAACCTATTCTCAAAGCTATTCGTAAACCTATTTTCGAAGATAATTTGTTCCCTTGGTGATTGCAAACACGCAATTTAAAAAAAGTATCAGCTAATTTCGGTATGACCTGAATAGGTTGTGAGCTATTAACTCCTTAACGACTGCAGATAGCACCTAGGGTATACTAAGTCAAATTAAAGGGGAGAGTCTACAGTTTACAGTTTTCATATAAAAACAAGTGAAAAAGCTAGAATTGGTCTAAGACCAATTCTTATGATACCCTAGATGAATGCCCGTATGAAATTTCGTATGGTCACCCATTTGAGCAATTTTGATTTTTTGCATTGGTTTCTAGCATATATTTCTAGAACGGCTCGTCGGACAGGAAAAATGATGATAACCAATTTTATAGGATTTTTTATTCTGAAGATGCCTTTAGTACAATAAAAATGCTTAGGACTGATCGTTTTCAAAGTATATGTAAAAAACAAAAACAAAATGTATATGGCAACACCAAGAACGGGTTGCCCGATTTAGCCCATTTTTGAAATTTTATTTGCTATTACTATGAAAACACAATGTACCGCATTTCAGCTTTCTATGTCGACGTGTTGTCAGGTAGTGTCCAAATATATAGTGGAAAACGAAATTTTTGTATGGCAACTCCACGAAGGAGTTGCACGATTTGTCTCATTTTCGAACTTAATTTTACTTTTTTTTTAACGTCCGTGCACAAAATTTCAGCTTTCTAAGTGAGCGCGTTCTCGAGTTATCGTGCGCGCGGACGGACGGACAGACGGACATGCAAAAATCAAAATAACTTTTAATTTTATGCGAGGGTGCCCAATCCATTTTGCTCTACCATCATTATTTCTGTGCGTTACAAACGGAATGGCAAACTTAGTATACCCTATAGATTTCATCTAGGGTATAAAAAGTAATATTAAAGACCGTTTTGCAAAAAAATAGAGATCAAAGTAAGGTGTACTGGAATGGTTGATCAGTTGTTGGAAAGGCCATGAAGCTCTGCATACAACGAGCTCTTAACTGTGACCGTGCGACCTGTATTTTTTAAGATACAGGGAATTTTGTGAAAAATCAATTTTTTCTTTTAATCACCCTGTAACCCCGAAACAGTTATATGGCCCCCTCTCCTTGCAATAAAACTTTTTGTTTGCCTAGGTGAGTGCTATCACTTCTTGCTTTACTGATCACCATGGAGGAAACACTCTGTATTTTTGAATTGCTACAAAAACATGTGTGTACAAATTATAAATTAACATTCCACGAGAAAAAAAGTCATTCCAGAAAGGAGTAACTAGTAATAAAAAATTTAAGCTCAAATTCTATCCTACGTGACATAAAATGTGTAATAATAACAGCCAATGCATAGCACAAGATTGGATATTTGAATGATTAATTTGAAGTCATATCTGAAGCGATCATGCCCACACTTTGCATGCAAAGAACTGATAATGCCGATTTACATACAAGTGGTTTTCGACCGTCAGTTTAGAAGATTTTATTTCGATCCGTGCACAGGTTACTCCCATATCTTCATATGTATGAAGAAGAAAATAAAAAATTAAATTTACGAAAGGAATGCATAATCGGATAAGTGATTGAAAGAGTGCTTGACATGTGACTTGAACTGAATCGAATTCTAATCGAGATTAATTAAAGATCAAAGATGATTGCTTAAATGAAGATCTGGGAATCGAATGATGACAGACATATGATGGTAATTTTTTTTTTCATTCGGCATGCCTCTGAACTAATTTTACAGTTGTCATTTCCATTACGTTTTCATTGCTGTCAACTGTCAATCTTCAGAAAATATTGAATCACGTGAATACGCGACATTGAGAGTGATATACATATATACTGACACTGATATACCGCGCAGGTAACATAGGTAAATCATCTTGATATCTGATGAGCGGTCCAGCTAATTAGCGCTCACCACACAATACTTACTAAGTAGAATGAAACTTGATCAATTTCTATGAGATCAAATGACAACTTTTTATTTCCGTGTTGTTTTTCTAATGAGTTTTCGTCAAGCAGAAATAAATAAAACCTTGCGACAGATTAGGTTTCACCTACATACTATTTTTGTATAAATTCGAACTTGAATCAAATAAAATCTACATGCTTACACACATTTGTATGTACGTACAAAATTTTAGTAATAAATTGAAAGAATAAAGGAAAAGCTTCGTTGAGCTTGTAATTTTTTTCCATATTACGTAATATTCCTGTCTTAAGAATTTCCTTATTAAATTGTTTAAAATAGATATAAATTATCCTGGAAGACTTGGAAGTTTTACACTCACTGTTTTGATGGCTAGGAGACTTAACCATTTTCAGAAAATTCAAATCGACCGCAATATACAATCTAGTCCTTGTACATACTTTCGGTTTCATTTTATTTTCCATCAGTTATGAGCAGTTATTTAATGTACATACATATGGCGTAACAGAGTAATATAAATTTAAGGCCAGTGTTTGCGGTAGTGCCACTATCGGTATTTAAAATGAGGTAACTAGTTAGCCAATCTAGAAGAAATCCAGAAAAATTCAGAAACAATTCGATGGCATGGGGTATAATTTATTTATTTTAAATCTATAGAAGGTCAAATACAAAAAATAATGAAAATGAAACAATTTAGAATTCAATTTCCTAACATTTTCTAGATGTCTTCTGTATTTTATCTTTCTTGATATTGCCTTTCTGTTTTACACAAGTACTAAGTTTCCATGCAATGCTCAACTCGGTTTGAATTCGATGCAATAGAATCAGAAGCTCAATAGTTTCCTCTATTAATCTCTAGCTTTTGACATTTTTGATCCACCTGTTATTTTTCGATTATAGTTAGTGAAATGAATGATTGCAACTGTCAGAATCTACAATACGATAAATGTCCGAAAACTTACATAACTAAGGTTTTTTTTTTAATCTTTGATACCAATATACGAGTTCTCCTCAAAAACCGACAATTTTATATTAATTTTGGATATCATTTGATTTGAGCCAAACTCCTCACGAAAATCAGGTCTGCTGAAATACGATAGGGTTATTTGTAATTGGTGGTCATGAATGAAGCAGGCTGAAGTGTTAGAAAAAAAAGATTGTGGTGTCCGGTAATTTTAACGTTGTTCTAATTGTAATTCATTACTGAAGATTTTTAGGTACGTTTTTCATTGCACATATCTCTGGTGACCGTAACATTTTCAGTTGAAGTAAATTTTCGACAATAGGTAAAAAAACTATCTTTCCTCGCGTGCATATCCAATTCCGATATCTTAATATTCAGTTATGAATCACCATATATCTGGAACATCATTGAGATTCCGTCTCCACTTCCCATACAATTCTTTATATCTAACAACTGAACCTATCATCTATTTCATTTCATTTATGAACACCAATTATAAATCAACTTGGGTTTGCAATTTTCTTCTATTAACAAATTTTCTAAGTCTTCTTATCCATGAATTTGTTTAATAAACGATACAAATATTCGGTTCATTTTGGACGAAGAGTTTGATAGTCCAAATTAAAAGGAAGTCTTTAGGTTTTTTGAGTCCCGATATTTCGAACATTATTTTGGTAGCAGGGCACTAAAGTGACGAAATTAGTCATTTTTTTCAAAACTAACACCCTCAAAATAAATTTTTGTAGACAATTGCCACAAATTTAAACAGTGCAAAAGAAATTAGAATTTGTCTTTTGTTTATTTATGCTTTTGCTACTTTCAAGAATTTCATCCTAAAACGGATTGTATTTAACCGGGTAAATGCTTGGATTCTTAGAAAATATCATATAAAATAGCAAATTAGCATATATTTTATGCACAATTGATGTATTTCTAAAAATTTAAGTTCATTGGCTGTAAAGCTTCCAAATACAGATGGAAACTCTTTTGATCACAATTCAAAGAAAAATTTAATTGCAATAACTTCTTCCAATATCAAAAAATTTGCATCTAAGAAAATTTCTATTTCTAAGAAATTTTGAAAAGTCCCGCAAATAGTTCTTACAACAACAAAAACAATAGTGCTAGCTACTAATGACGACAATGAGTTCGATCTACTTCCACTCTACACTTATAAAGGAACGAACCGTTTTTTCTGATGAGGATGTTGTTCTCGTAGAGTTACATTCACACATTATTGTTGTTTTAAAAAAAACTGCCGCTAATTTGTGGAATATATCGGCTTACTCCCCGTTTCATTACACGTGCCTATGCTATTCATCCGCATGTTCCTAATTGGCACTCGATTTGCAATCGGTAATTTTCGTCTATGGTTTACAATTATTAGTGAATTTCTTATTTGCTTTGACAGTTGTGCCGAAAAATTTGTTTTTTATGTATTGCTGAAATATCAAGGTAAGAATAATGATAACATATTTTTTCTGTTGCTGGCGATATAGATTATCGGTTGACGAAAGGAACAATCACTATCGGAGGATGCTTTTAGCAATCGATGATGAAAGCTGGAATGCACCTGAAGGTAATGACGATTTGTACGAAACGTGTATACCTTCAATTGAAAACGAAGCATCTAATGAAGAAACTAGTGATAAAGAGGTATAGGTTGAAGATACTAAATTTGATGAGATCAGTGCGGATGAAATTCGGACAACGAAATGGAATTGCATGATCCTGAACAATTTTTCATTGGACATGGAGTAAAATCCTACCACGAGCACATAATATATTGCGGTCGAATCAAATGGAATTGTCAATAAAAAATAATGGACCAAATGAACATTTTTGATTTTTTCATGAGCCAACTCATCCGTGATATCATCTGTTGCTACATAAATCGAAAGGCACGTGAGATGTACGACACATGGAATCGCAAAAATCTCGACAGAACTGAACGTTCTTGGACATAATTGTCCGAAGTAGAGTTGTTGTGGAATAATTCTGCAATGACGCTGTATGTAGCAATCGGATATTTTCAAATGCTGAACGCAAATCTGAGCAAGTTTTATAGGCCATTTGAAAATATCACAGTTGATAAACAGCTAATTCCTTTTAGAGGTTGCACCAAATTCACCCAATATAGTATGCCATCAAAACCATGGTGGGCATGCGATGCTAAAACGTATAATCCGTTGGTGGTTCAAATTTACAAAGGAAATCAACCTGGTTGTCCTGCGTGTATTAACAAGAGGGTGTTACTTGACAGGGTTCCTGGTCACATGGGTATCATTCGTAATGAAAGGGTTAACCTTTTAGCTAGGGCTGGCTCTGATTCTCCGTTTTTCGGACCGGAACCCGCCGTAGGCGTTACTAAGTCAAGTATCGGGTTTCTTATCTCGCATCAGCAGAGATGGGAGAACCTGAGTACTTGCAGGGCCCTATATGAATATCTCTGATTTTCTCATGGTACTCAGTAAGAAACAATGTAGAACTGTGGTTCGCTTCATCACCGGCCACAACTCGCTTCACGGCAGTGGTACTGATGTGAACTATTCACTATGATACAAACATTTCTGGCGCAATACATATCCATTGATTACCGTCTATTATAATGAAAAAGTAAAGTTGACATAATGGAACAAATACAGTGGCGGTGATAAGGCACCCGCCAACACCACCAGGCTGCCCCCCCCCCCCTCCGAAATTTAGGGGCTCCAAACTTGTAACTAAAATCTTTAAATCCAGCATTTTACCAGAGTAAAGTAAATATAATAAAAGTCATGAAAATTTTCCACAAATATCTTTTCTTCTAGATTTTTTCAATTTATTGTTCATTACTTCCAAAATTCAAGATAACAAACCCCTATTCCACATAAGGCTTTTGCTCTTTAATTACGGAAAAACGCCGAAAAATTTATGAAAACAAAACTACAAGCTACAAAGCGGAAAAGTCCTAAGAAAAAGAATTCAGTTCAATGAATCCGGAAAATTTGTAAACACACGCAACCAAATGAGCCATGTCAGAGATCTCTGAAATTCAGTTTTTCGGAAAATATTCAGTGCTGTAACCATGGCTCATTTGTTTGTGTCCATTTACGAATTTTGGGGAACTGCATTCCAGTAATAGAAAATAGGCAGTTGCCTTAAAAAAAGGCCATTTTTTCCTAGAAATATATCTGAGTATAGGTTCAGGTAAAAAGAGGAGAGAGTGTTTGTATATACCCACTGTGAAAAAGAGTGCTCTAAGAAGCGCTTCCCTGGAAGTTGGCAGCGCTTCTTCTCCCTATTCTAGTCCATTGCTTTTCAACATAAACATGTCCGCAGAGGCAAGCGTTTCAATGCTGTTCTTAAGAAGTACTCTATGAGGCATACTAAATGATGGGCGAAGAAGTTTTTTGAAGGTGTATTTTCAAAAGCTTTAATGAGCTTTTTGTATAATCATTCCAGTACTTCTTCCTTAACCTCATAACTTCTTAACTTTATAGACTTATTCAATTATTTTCTATACTGTGCTGACACCCATTCAAAAAGACATGGCAAGAGCTCTGAATGAGCATCCACTGGCAAAAAATCTAATAAAAGCATTATTTTTAGCTTATTATTATTATTTTAGAACATGGATTTTTTTTGTATGCCTTATTGTCTTCGTTAGTTTCAAAGGAGGTCTTACAAAAAAAAAATTGGAAAAACTGGCGCGATAGGTTTCGTAAGGATTTCAATGCGATAGCTAAAGTGGTACATCTAATTTATGTTCAAAGTGGACACATTTCAACGAGCTTCTGTTTTTTAAAGATGTTGTAGGTCCTCATGAAATATCTGGAAACTTACAAAGAGATGAAGACGCATAGTTTTTCTCCGAACTAGATGCAGAGCTATAAAATCTTTTGAATGTGGTGTAAAGTATACCTGTAGAAATAACACTAGAAGACGCAGTACCAAATTTAGCAAAAACAGTTCCAAAAAAAAAACAAAAAAACAAGCGAAGGAAGAACTCCAAATTGCAGCTCGCGGGTTTTAAACATCAAAGAAAAAAAATTAAAATATATAGCCCGTGAGGAAGAAAGATCTTCAGATGAAGACTACCATTTCCTGATGAGCATGATACATGAAAAAAATGTCTAATGGCACCAAGTTCCTTTTCCACCTGAAAATGCAGGGGCATCTGTACCTTTCCCTGAAAAGCAAAAGTGATGCCAGCGTACAAGAGGAAACATCACTTTCAACGGTGCGGGAGAGTAGCATTCTTCATACTGACTGCCAACGTATATCGGTTATAACCTCTGATCATTCAAATATGTTTTCCGCTCATTTTTCTCCTCCGATATCGGTTATAACTGATGGAAATGAAAAATACTAATATTGTACCCAATTCAAGTTTTAAATTTGCTTTCCTATTAAAACTTATTTGGAATAGAAATTGTTTTACTTACCTCAAGGTGACGGCAAAACGCTCAACAGGTGCCTTTCTTATTTTACTCTCATATTATATAAAACGTACTCAAAAGTAGCACTTGTCATCCGAAAGTATGCATAAAATCTTTCAGGGTGTTCACTAAACCAGTGATGAAATTCACCGAAAATTTCCCTACTTTTATTAATTGGATGCCAGGCAATGTTCTTTTTACTTTTGAAAAATTTTTTGAATTTAAAATATAACTTTCATATAGAAAAGTCGCATTGACTTTGACATGGACATGCCTAACGCTCCCATACTTAGAATATAGAGACAACAGGAAGTGTTGATACCTGTAAAATTCGTGTGCATGAGCGTGGATTTTTCAGCATGCCGTGAAGTAGTTCAGCATTATATTGAAGAAAGAGACAAATCTATGTTTAGCTGTCAAATGAAATCCGTTTAATTTGCAAAAGATTTGCAAATATTCAAATATTACTTAAAACTTGTGAAAAGTGACTTAAAAATAGTGCTAAACAAAGCAAATAGTGTAAGTAATTATCTGTCGAAATTATAGTGATAAATTTCTAAGTGATGTTTATGTAATTTCAGAATGAAGTGTTCGGTAAAAAATTGCCACAACAACACCAAGGAACGACGTGGGAAATCATTTTTTAGGCAAGTATAGTTATAAAATATTATTTTGTGTACTTTACACACCTTTGTATATAAAATTAAATTAAAAATTCTTAACAAAAGAGATGAAATATCGAAAAAATCCTTCCTCCACCGAGATTTGTTTACGTTTGTGACAGCTGCGAAATTCCCTGAGTATGTTGGCGTAGTGACAGTGAATAAGAACATTTTCCATGGGAGCAAACGTAATATTTTTAACCATATATTTTGTTGCCCCGCTCTCTATATTGGTTATACTATACAGCTGTACTGAGCGTTCACTACAGGGGCAACAGATACTAACATAACCAGAATTTGACTACACAAAATTTGACTTATAACACTTCCTGTACTCTCTATATTCTAAGCTCCCATAGCAACCGCTCGAAACCATTTCAAATTGATCAGAAATCAGCGCATTACCCACGAATTCTTATTCTGTATTTTAATAAAATAAATTCTTAAATCAAGAAATAGGGGCTTGGATAAAATCATTCCTTCAAAATTTTAATTCATTCCTACATTTTCTTAATATCAATCTTTTATCATTGTTTTAAGAAAATCGAATTTTACTTGAATTTAACCTCATTTGATCAATAAAAGAAAATTTTTCTGAGACAAGAAATTTCTCCGTTAATAAAATATACCAATTTTCTTAAAACATATTTATATACCCTATGACATAAAACAACCTACACACAGAAGTATCATATAAAAGATTTGGTATTTTCATATATTTATATAATAAGCAGTTATCTTTGCTTTGTCATTTTAACTTGTGTTTGAAAATAGAATATCGTTTATGAAAACAAGAAAATTTTATATAAATTTACCACGCTTCACTTCACTATGTGCAAAACAATCCTCATTTACTGCTAAGAAGAAAAAAAATGCATATATCTATTCTACGATATTCTCAATATTAATAAATTTTTCTGATTTAAAGAAAATACGAAATATTATTTCGAAATTAAGAATAAATGTAATCGTAAAATTCACGTAAAATTTTCTATATGTTTTCTGGTTAGTATGAACAAAACTATTGTGAGGTCAAGTCAAGTCCAGTAGTGCGCGTTGCTGTCGGTCAGTGGAGAACAACAATATCCCGCTAATTGTTCGTATTATTTTCAAGTGCCAAATTTTTAGTTTTCAGTGATGGCTTTAAATGATTTAAGCAGTGAATATAACTACAATTCGAGTTATTTTACTTTGGAACCAGTTCTAGATAGCAGTCAATTAGCAAGTGATTTATATCAATTGCTTTGTGAATGGGATTTAGCAAGTGTATACGATAAAATTGTCGGTAAGCAAATTAGACACACCTTTATCAAAACTTAATTTCATTATTTTGAATACTGAATGGTGTTGTGAAATCGTGTACTAAATGCGCTTCTTTAAAAATCTAGTAAAAAACTTTAATACGGAAAAATCAGTCAGTTGACGAACGAATCTAAATAAGCGCAAAGTTGCATCAAAGACAGCACATAACGTACACTTTAAAAATCTTTTAGGCTCAATTAAAAATGTGGAAGAGCTCGTATTTTTAAAACTAATTGCAACTGTACGTCTTTCGCCGACCTTAGATTCTTAGTACTGTCTAAAATTAAAATTATATAAATTTTAACTTAATTTTTTTCTAAACATAAGGGCTGACTGATTTTTGCATAATATTTTCCAATTGCTTCTTTTGTTTTTTTTTTTGCTTTTTTGTTATTTTTTTAGGGAAAGGAATAGACATGAGCACATTGCATCTTATAACTGAAAGAGATCTTGACAAAATTTTTGCAGAAAGTGAATTAGGTCTTCTGATGAAATTTCGCGATAAATTATGCGCATGGAGGGCATCCAAAGTAATCAGAATTTATAAATTTATATATAGACTTTTTACACGAAAGAATAATTTAAATGCGATAGGATTCTAAATTTTATTATATGTATGTATTTTTACCATATCTTTAACAGATTTTTAAAACACTTCACTTTGGTGTACATATTTTTTTATTCTTAAAGGGGAGAGATATCATCTTCAACACTCTTCTTTTGAGAGTAATTTGGGAAAGCTTCTTCTACAGAATTTAACAACAGAATTACAAACGATTTTAACCATTTATTGACTTAAATTAGATTGACATACAATAACAAATCAATGTCCTAGGCTTTATTTAAATTCATGGCGGACTTTCAAGTGGGACTCCAATTCAATACGTATTATGATAATGCAAATTCAAAATTTTCAAAAATGCAGATAAAAGCTAAAAAAATTGAAAAGTTAATAATAATTAACTGTTTTTTTTATTCAAGTAGTTTGGTTTTAGGTTAGAAAGATACCTATATTGCCAAGAATATTCATGTGTAATTTGATATGGTTCAGAGCCCCAGTTTAAATGATACGCTGTTCAGTCTTTGCGTTGATATTTTTGTATGTTAATCAAACATAGATTAATAAATGGCAAAAAAAATTAATTCTGCTGTTCAGGAACTCTCTCAAAATTACTATCAAATGAAGGTTGTTGGAGCTGTGTCCCCCATAATGATTAAATACACTTTTTTTTGTTAACTACTTTTATTATAACCCCTGGTGGGAATATGTGATCATCGATTATCAGAAAAGGATCGAGAACAAATGTATTAATTTCTGATAATTAATTACTAAACCATTTTTTTGGCAACAATTGAATTAAATTCAAATTTTCGCGAAGGGATATTCAAGCACATTGGATAACTCCACAAATGTAGTAGAATCTTGGTTAAGGAAGATCCATGACTGCGTTTCGAGTTCAGCAGCATCTTCCAATTCAAAATCTTCGTGCCCTTCAACTAATCTACCTGGAATCTCTGAATGCTCCGTGGTATCTTTTGTACGTAAATAAAAGTAACTATTATATTAAGCTCTACTACATATCCTCTGCTTTCAACAGGACTTAGAATTTTATTTATCAAACAACGGAAAAAACATATTGGAGAAATATAAAACAAATGGCGTGCTTATTCCAGCCTGCAGAGAAAAGTTAATTAAAGATATTGTGAAGCATTACGTCGATCAGCAAGCATTTTTACATGACAAGGACTTTCACGTCTTAGCGAATCAAATAACAACAAAATTCCAAAAAGAGCGAAAGGTAATTTAACGTCAATATTATAATAACATATCTTAATGAACTTTTACATGGTAGGAAACATACTATAATAAAGCTGGTAAATACCCACCTGGAAAATTATACACAGCCTACAAGAACTACACTTTTAAATTGCGAAAGAATGGACTATTTCCTCGGGAGAAACAAACCAAAAATGTTTTCTGCACGTTGACAACTCCAGGTAACTGAATTTAAACTCATTTCTTATTTCTTTAAATCACCCCATATTCACATCAGTCTTCCATTAGTTTAATACTTTTAAATTTTAGATTCAAATACGCTAGAGTATTCAGAAACAGATCCGCAGTTGAAAGAATCTCAGCTCTGGCTAAAACATCAGAGAGATCCATGGAACATTCTGGAAACTAAGTGGAAAGAAACTGCTCCTCTTAGACTAAAGAAGAAGGAAACTAACGGTAAAATTACGAGCATTTTGGAAGACTGGCCTGCATATACTGGCTCAAACGGTGCCCAACTTGTAAGTGTTATAATTTCATAATTTTGACTAACAAAATATTCTATCCACCCTCAAATAGCCTGTTAAATAATTCGTTAACATTTTAGGTAAACATAGACTTTGCAGTTTTACATTGTGGTAAAGGTTGCAATTTATTAGAGCAATGTTTTGAAAACCAAGTAAGGGACAAATCAAGCTTAAATCTACTAAGGGAGCTCCCTTCAATTACAAACGAAAGTAACTTTGGAGTAATATATATTTTATAATTATTTCTTCATAGCATATCATTTTAGATCATAAAGACTTGACAATTTGTCTACTCCTTCATGCGATACTGACACCCAATGGTAAAAGTAAAAGTAAGTCCACAAAGAAATTCTGGAAATACAGTATAAGCGACAGCTAAGACGGATTTTTTGTACACGTTAAGGCGTTGAATGACCTTCTGCCTCTGCTGGAAAAAAGGAAAAACAAATACTTAGAGTATGATTTAACATGCCAACCGTTCCTTCTTGGTGTAGGTAACGAATTAGATAAAGCTGATTTTTACACAATTTATGACGATATTACTTATAAGTTTCCTAAATTCACTCTTGCATTATCATGTGCGTTTAAGATACACTACGTTTTTAATTTGAAGTACCAGGAAGAATGCAAACGTATTTGGGAATTTGTCCAAGGTTATTTTTTTAAAATTGATGAAGAGCACGTATCACCAAGCGTATCTTGTTTAATATCTATGCTGAAGTAAGCTCACAAGTTTTTAATTAATATTGCATGAAGCTAAAAAAAATTAAATGAAATATCTTGGATTGATCTCATAAATTTTTTTAGTCATATAAGTATCGAGGATTGACCTCATAAAATTTCTTAGTTCTTTGCTACTGATTTCAATAACATAGAAAGTTTTGGAATTACTAAATTAAATACATATACATAATTCTTAGAAATATCTACATCAAATGTAAAAATGTATTTTTGCTATATGTGTACACAAAAGTTTCCTAGTGTTCAACTTCTTTCTGTACATTTCAAATATTTTCATATGCTAAGCTTGAATCATTTGTATGAATGCGCACAGGATAATTGTCCTCAAAAATTTTCTAATTTAAAAGCTTTTAAAAAGCATATCATTAACCCTAATAGCGATATAGAGAGTAGTCCCCAAATAACGCCTAATGATGAAGGTTCTGTGCCCTTCTATAAAAGTAATGTTATTTTAGGAAATAATAATAATGTCATTTTGTGTTCTGATACTAACGAAGGCCAATTGTCTTTATGTAATAAAACTGAAACAAAATTCGATATCAATACAAAGATTAAAAATGCATCTGTTAATTCCATCACTAAATTGAACAGCAACAGTAATCTAACAAACAAAGTTATCGAAGAAATATTGTATGATTTCACTAGTAATTTCTCCGAAGTATTCCATTCGTTGCAATCAATGGTATTGCAAGAAATCCCTGACAATAAAAAAGAACACATATCACAACAAATAAGTTATTTTCTTAATCCTTTTCAGGACGTAAATACTGAATACAAACTGATTAAGTATTTATGTGAGAATGATTTCATGAAACAGCCGATCCAGTTTTCCATAAACAGTGAAGTAAGGGAAAATCTCAGGAAAGGTTTACCTATACTTGAAGATGTAAATTTCACCGAGACAATTATGAATCTCGAGTTTCAAATGAAAAAAATTTTTGAGCTTCCGAATATTCTTAAAGACACTCTAAGCTACATTAAAGACTTGGAGTGCGCACGAGATTCAAATTCAGATATCAGTCATTTTATACAAGGCAAGCTTTGGAAAATTAAAAAGGATAGTTTTGCAGATAATATCGCAAAACCATTCTTTCTATATTACGATGACTTTGAAGTGAATGATCCCATTGGTTGCCATATCGGTTCACAAACGATTGCAGCCTTTTATTATAATTTCCCCGTTATTCCTCTTTCGAAATATTCAATACTTGAGAATATTTTTCCTGCAATGTTCTTAAAAACTAAGATCTTCAAGTCATTCGGGAATGACAACTGTCTATTCCAACTCGTCGAAACTATCAAGAAATTAGAGAATATCGGTGTTGACGTAGAAACATCCGAAGGTATTTTTCGTGTTCATTTTGTCCTTGGGCTTGTAATAGGGGATAATTTAGCGTTAAATAATATTTTAGGCTTTGCCAAATCATTCGGTCATAATTTTTTTTGTAGACTTTGTATAAAGCATAAAAGAGAAACGCAGATACCTTCGTTCGATGATAAGGATCTTGCCAGAAGTAAGGTAAATTATGAAAGACAAATTGCGGATAATAGATATTCGGAGTCGGGAATACAAGGTTTATGCCCCTTAAATAAAATACCTTCGTTCCATGTTACATCAAACTATTCTGTCGATATAATGCATGATTTATTTGAGGGCGTAATAAGCTATGGGTTAGTTCATTCCATTACTCACTTAATAGAAAAGAAATATTTCTCTTTAAATACTCTTAACTATAGAATACAAAATTTTGATTATGGTGAAATTGAGGTACGAAATAAATGTGCTGAGATTAAATTAAGTCATATACGATTAAAGAAGCTTAATACTACAGCTAGAGAATCATATAACTTACTTCACTTTTTCACTTGTTTTGTTGGTGATTTTGTTGATGAAGATGACGAAGTTTGGAAATATGTTCGACTTCTGGAAGACATGGTAGACTGTATGCTTGCCTCAAAAATTTCAACCAGCGATATTACACAATACACAACACAATACAAAATATGTTGCACTATTTGAAGATACTCTGAAACCAAAGCATCATTTATTAAGTCATTATGGAACTATAATTAAGCAGTCCGGTCCTTTAAGGTTTCTTTGGTGCATGAGATTTGAATCGAAGAACAAAGAAATGAAAAATTACACAAAGTCAACCTCTTCTAGAAGAAATCTTCCTTTATCTGTAGCAAAAAAATGTGCAATGAAATTTGGATATATGTTAATGAAATCAGAAGCATTTACGAAAGATCTTGTTCTGTTAAATGAGGAAAGATGTAATACTCAAAAGAAACATTATTTTAGTTTGTTACCATCGATGAATATTACAAATATTGGAGCATTAGTTATTTCTTCCCACATATTGTTTAAGGGAACTGTTTGCAAAACAGGTTTTAATATTTATGTGTTATGCAAACTTTTAAAAATAGTTGATATTGTTATTATAAAAACAAAAGTTTTTCTAATTCTAATCGAATTTCAAATAGGCGAACTGGATTCGCATTATAACTGCTACTATGTTAAAAAGGAAACAGAAAACTTATCTAGCATAAACATTGATGAACTTATGTACAAGCCTTTTCAACCGCATACTTTACCCAATGGGAAACGTATTTTTAAATTGAAAAATTTGTAAAGTTATAGAAATATATGTATATTTAAATCTGGAATGAAAAATAATAATTCTTTTGGTTCATAAATCTGACTTTTATTTGCGGGGCACAAGGTTTTTGTGTTACTAGTTAACCAATAAAAACTAGTAATGGTAAGGCCGTTGGCACATCGAAAGACGAAAACGCTGAACAGAAGAACTCACTATTCTATCCTGCAACAGCGAATATTTCCAAATAAACTTAACGTTTTCATCTTTCGATGTGCCAACGGCCTAAAAAGGGAATAAGAAAAATGATTTAAAATCAAGAAATTAATAGTATCAAATTAAGCATATTCTTGATTTAAGAAAATTTATCATAATGGTAAGCAAACATTTTCTAAACGGAGAGGAAACATTAATAAGATATATTCTTGAATCTAATAAACTATGGCTAAATATAAACAATTATTTTCTGGTTTTTAATTTATATTTGCATAACCTAAATAAATTAATTTTCTTGGTTCTATTCTTATTTTACAATTATCAGTAATTGAACATTTTCTTGTAATAAGAAAATTTAAAATTAAAATAAATTTATATCGGATTGGAGCAAAACCGACCAACGATTTTCTTGATTCAGACCCAAATTTGATAATTTGCAGACAATTTTTCTTTCCGCGCCGCTTCTACGTTTTCATACTTCCTGTTTTTAGAGTTTTGAAGTTGTTACGAGCGCAACCGAACCGCTTCAAACCCCTCCAGGGTGAACACAGCCTACGAGGACTTCAAGACTGCCCCCTAAGAACATTAGCAAGGTGCTTATTAAATTGATTAATTAACCCAATATTCTCAATTTTGTTATCACTTTAAAACAAAAACTTCAGCAGATTACTCCTAATCACTCTGAAGTTCACATTGAAAATGAAAAATGCGTTACTTCGTATAATAATGGAAAAATCCACCAGTTTAGATTCGTATAAAATTACATGAAATCATCCCTTGTTGTACTCCTGCTGGAGCTCATCAAATTATCTTCCATCTTGCTTCCAAGTGATATCTTTATAAGCTCTTGAATTACTTACTTGCGTCTTTGCTTATTTTTGTGGATAGATCAATGAATATTCTTCCAAAGAGCTGCCCAATGATATCTAGGGAAGCGCTTAAATAATGTGCATGTGTCCATACTTAACTAGGAATATACCTACATATCTTCCACAACTTTTAGCTCTCAATTATGATTGTATTGCGATCTATAAAGTACAGTATCGACTGTACCTCAAGTGTTACAGGTAGTGGCTTCCATTTTTAAATGTATATTGGGGCGCCTAAAATTTTCGCGGGTTGGCCCCTGAATTCTTATCTACGCCACTGAACAAATGCTGACGAAGCGGAAAAGAAATCGTTGACCATTAGCTTTATTTTTCAATTTAATGTACATTGCAGTTTTAGTAACCTGTATTATTGAGAAAAATAGCTATGCTTCCAGCCTAACAACTCGACCTTAGAAAACTAGTTATCAACTTATGTGAGCCGCAAATCAAATGCAATGCAATAAAAATGCAATGCTGGGTTGCAGTATTAATGCCTTCAGACAAGCTGAAGTTGTGACTGTTGACTATCTTGAAGAACGAGATGCAACAGAAAGTCTTACAGCGAAGGGGGGATGCAGTATTTGCTATCGAGGTGATAAGCGAAAACGGACGACAAGGAAAGCCTGCTTAGAGTGCCAAATGCCAGTGTACGCTCAACACAGCATCGGAATAATCAAATGCGAAGACTGTTGTAAATAAATATTTTATTTTTATGTTTTGCGTCCTATAATTATATATTGCTTTGATTAATTCCAAAATAAATAGTTCATACATATATACATATTTCACTTTTAATTCACTTTCTATAAACCATTTTCAGTCAAAAAAGGAGAACATAATCTCCATATTATAAATAAATCGCAGTTGTTGCACTTAGTAATTTTTTTCTCAGATTATAATTAATTGGCAACACTAATTCCAAATACACATACATAAAAGATGCTCATCTACATGTTCATTCTGAAGAAAACTAGAAACCCGTAATTTTTCTGAAAATGCCAATGATACTTACATACTTGTTCTAAAAGTATTCGGAGTTTATTCCGCGTAAATTTATTTTGAATTTGTATATAAAGTTTAATAGTATGAGGGATAGCGCATAAGAAAAACTTGGAATCACCTTAAAAGTAGAACGAAAAGTAAAAAAATTTTTTAATGATTTTACAGGTATCATTTAGGGAATCGTAAAATTATTGTTTTTTTTCCTTGTGGATCAAATGTAATTACTCATTGAAAATTTCGAATATGATTGTAGGTACATATCTACAATACATATGTACTCATGCTGGTTTCTGGTTGGTCCACATGTGAAAGAATAACCAAAACGAAACAAAGGATAAAGTTTTATGTCAGCCAAATATATGGAATTTCACCTGTTGCTACATATATACATGAATGTAATTTATAATTACAAAAAGCTCTTAAGACTAATGTAGCACCTGATCAGAATTTTACGATATAATTTCACCTTGAAATCTATGGCACCACCAACCTAGAAAGCACTTGATTCGGCTTTTTCCCGACGAGACGACAAATGGTAGAGGGTGTTGCGATAACATGAAAAGGTTAATGTAAAAAGTCACGAAAATATCTGGTTTTATGTGCACAATATGTTTTACGTTTGGAAATAACAGTTAGGGTTACATAAAAGTGGTGCAAATATTCTGGATGGAAAGAATGGATGAAAATTACTCTGGAATTCTGTATTTGTCGGCGTGAAAATGCTTAGAACCAACGGAGCGTAATGAAATGTATCCAAAATGTTATTCCATGTAGTTAGTGGTGCAAGAAAATTAACAGCGAATACAATGGTGGACTTTTATGTTCAGAATTTTCCCACTAAAATAATTAAATTTTACAATAATTCAGGTATCGTAAATGAGGACTCGAGCGAACAGGTTAGATATATTTTTTGATATGGTTGAGTGAAAATTTGTACATTTATACAATGGAGGATGAAGGAAAATCATCAAGCCTATTAAGACAGATATCCTGGGGTCAAAACTAAGATGAGACGGCTTGGTCTTGAGCGATTCATCTAGTTCTTTCAAAAAATAATTACGCGAAGATCGGATTAGTAAACATAGCTTGGTTGTCGTTTAGTCTCTTTTGTAGGGTTCCGTACCAAAAGGATAAAAACTAGGACCCAATTACTAAGCCTCCGATATCCGTATGTCTGTATGTCACCGGGTTGTATCTCATGAGCTGTAATAGGTAGACAGTTGAAATTTTCACAGAGTGTGTATTTCGATTGCTGTTATAACACAAAATAATAAAACTAAAATTAAATTAAAAATTAAAGGACGTCCCCATACAAGAAACGTGATTTTTTCGGCGTTCCTCGTTTTATTCTCATTCATTATTATTATCATAAGTAGGAAAGGATGTTCGTGGCTTTCAGCGCGAGTATTGCGTGTAGAAAGTAATCTATAAAGGTTCAGACTAGATATTTCATTAGAACATTGACCATGCACATATAGGATAAAGGAGCGAAAGTCATCCGACATCCTGGCAGTGCTCAAGTATCGAGTCGATATAACAAATTATTGCCACATCGCCAATGAGCTTGTGGGCTCTCTTTTAAATAGTATCTAATGAAGATATGGCTGTGCCCCACTGTTTCTTAAGGTTATATACACCAGAGCAGTCATTTAATTTGCGGCCATCACAAATTCAAACATTTTATGCCACTCATAAGTGACTGCTTTATGGATATAAGCTTAGTATGCTCGTTTGTTTGTTTAAAAGAATTATTACAGTAAATAGCCAGTGTAATACCACCTCAAGCTCAAGTCGAAGCTATTCTGTCCAGAATCGTTTACTTTACTTTATGGTCAATACATATAGCTTGTAATCTTTTTTTCTATTTTAACATGTAAAATCGAATTTCACTTCGACCAACAAAGCTAACGAGATGTTTTAACTGTTGTACCAAATGCCTAAGTTCATGGCGTAGGTACATATGAATTCGGATAAGTCTTGACTCGATGTTATGTCACTAGCTACAAGACCAATATGAAGTCAAAGATATGGATTCGAAAAGGTTCGTAAAAGCTTATCCCAGCGAAATTTCAACAACATTACTGTACCTACTTATGTTATGTTTGCTTTTCAAACCCCGTGGTAATAGGGAGTGTTTATTTTTATATCCTAGATGATATCTATAAGGTGTACTAAGTTTCTCATTCCGATTATGACGGACAGAAATAATGATGGTAGAGCAAAATGGATTGAACACCCACCCATAATATTAAGAGGTATTTTGATTTTTGCATGTCCGTCCGTCCGTCCGCCTGTCTGTCTATCTGTGTGTCTGTAGGCACGATAATGCATATACTTAGAGAGCTCAAATTGTGCACACGGACTTTAAAAAGTAAAATTAAGTTCCAAAATGAGACAAATCGGGGAACTCTTTCGTGGGTTGACATACAAAAATTTCGTTTTCCACTATATATTTGGACACTTACTGAGACCGCGTAGATATAGAGAGCTGCAATTTGGTACATGGTATTTTCCGGTAGTATAGCAAAAAAAAATTTCAAGAATGGACTAAATCTTGGTGTTGCCATATAAAAATTTAGGATTTTTACATATACTGTGTAAACGATCAGTCTTAAACGGCTTTAATGTACTGAAAAGTTCTTCACAATGTGAAATCCTATGAAATTGGTTTTAACCATTTTTGCTGTCCGATGAACCGTTTTAGAAATATATGCGAAAAACCACTTCAAACATCAAATTTTCACAAAGAGGTGACCATACAAAATTACGTACGGGCATTCATCTAAAGGTTATCATAAGAATGGTCTTAGACAAATTCTAGCTTTTTTTCTTGTTGTTATATAAGGTGAATTATACCATCAATATTTACATTATTAGTTAATGTCATTCAACCTGAGGCTAGAATATACTATATAACAGTATAAGTAAGAGTAATCAATATATTGCTGCTATTGGTATACAAAAATAATGATAATAATTTTCCACTTTAAGTATACTGGATTCTGTGTGGTTCAACAGTTTAAAACTTACAGTTAAGTAGTGCTCCTTTCTCATAAGGGGAGTGCTCACAAGTATTTGGATGAAATATGCCCTGCAGTTTCTTTAATATATTTACTCGTTTTAGAAGTATTTTAAAGTTTTAAACACTTAATTAATTTTCCCTTTTAAAATTGTTTCAGTGAAATACTCCCCTAAGTTTTTGCAACCTTATAATAAGCATTCTCTAAGGGACATAAAAAAATTTCCAATAATTTCAATAATTTATCTATAATATAAATACAGAATATACAGTTATAGGTATATCAACATTTAACATTGGTTCATGTAAATAAATTCTAAATTATTTTATCAAAATCGATGTTTGCCCAGTATTTTTTCATGGAAACTCGTAGTCGCTAATATCGCATCCCTAAGATCTCCGTTCTAAAACTTTTCAGCAAGTGCCGTCTCAGAAACACGTGATTTTACTTAACAGCATGAAACCAACCGGAAAAGTAGTCAAATTACTAAAAATAATTGTGTGCTTTAGGCAAGCGGTGTGGATTTATTATTTTTCAGCTGCGTTATCAGGATTTTAGTGCTATGAAAGTATTGGTTGTTGTAAGGAATACACGCAAGGAACTAATATAGGGAAATGCAAAAAAAATTTCAGGGTTGGTGTTCTGAAAATTTTAAATTTAGTGAATTTAATTTATTTTATTTTATGTTTAGTTTAGATGGGTAACGCAATCGAAATGTACAGTATTCAATTAAGAATTTCAGAAGCTCGAGTTTTTTCTTAACCAGTTTCTTATTAAATCAATAAACTCGTAATTCTCTGAATTCTTCTCGACTTGCCCTATTCTGTTGAAAAGGTGGTGGAAGGCTGGAAATTTCCCTGAATGCTTGAAATGCTTCTATATAACTCCAATCTTTAAATCTAGAGATAATCGCAGTTGCAGTCAGCGCAAGTATCGAGGATCGATTGGACCATCTTGAAGGACAGCAAAAGCCAAGTGATGTTATTATAACAGGATTTTCCTTTTACAATCGCACCGCATTGTGCACAGATTCTACCAGTTGTATCTGGTATACCTCAGGGATCCATTCCTGTGCCCCTGTTATTTTTTATGTTTATAAATGACATATTTGCTCAAGTGTTCTAATCTGCACTTTTATGTTGATGTTGCTCAATTGTCTATGCGTGAGCTTAATACGGATGGTTTTCTGTCAGTTTCCTCAAACAACACTGTTATTCTAATTGTTGACACAGCTACAATTCTTGAGGTAATTTTCAATAAAACGTTTACGTGGAATTTCCACATCAATTCTGTTGTCAGTAGAGTTTATGCAGGACTTTGTTCTTTATGGGTGCCAAACCATTTTACTCTCATACCTATTATTATTACTTATTACTCATGGATGTGAAATATTTGGAAAACTTGATTACAATAATAGAAAAAAAGTTGAGATTGCCTTTAGCTCTGTCATCCGATATGTGTTTCAGAAGATTTGATCATGTTTCTGAATTTAAGAATTCAATTTGTGGTGCCACATTAATTGTCCATCAGATCCTGGGTGGACTGCTTCAATAACACCTAATGGCCAAGTTGTTGGTGCAGCTTTATCAATTTTTAATAACACCACATATCCTTTACTGATGTTAGGCTCTGGTTGAAACTTGAAGTTTCAAAGTTGGTTTAAGTAATCTTTAGACCAATGAACTTTTGTACCATTTGTTGCACATTTTTCCATCGACTAGAGTGGGTTACGTTGCCAATAATCAGATTTGGCTCTGGCATGGTGTCTAGAGCGATTGTCCAATTAGAAAATGTCCAGGAGTCAAAACAAATTGATCATTTGGATCATTGCTGACTCGGCATAAGGGCCTTGAATTTAAGCAGGCTTCTACCTGAGTTAATAATGTTGCAAATTCCTCAAATGTGAGGTTCGAGTTGCTAATAGATCTTCATAGATGGTATTTTATAGATGTGACACCCGACTCCCACAATCCTCCGAAATGAGGAGCTGCTGGTAGATGCATGTGCCATGAAATGGATTTATTTGTCAAGTAGTCAGCAGCATTTGGCCAAGCTTGCTTGCTTGCTTGCTGTAATTCCTTTTCTTTATTTAATTAAATTTATTAAGTTTAAATGTCCTCCCAACGCCTGTTTTGAATATGGAATGACTTACCACAATCGATAAAAGATATTATCCAGACCAACACTTTGGCTACATTTAGCTACAATTAGAAGTAGTTTTTTAATTTTTCTTTCAATTCTAGTACTTAGCATTCTTAAAGTTTCAGGCGGCATACTTTTACTTTAAAAAAAAATTTACCACTTTCGCAGCCTCCCACAACCACCTGAGGAGCTGGCGGTCGGTTCACTGTTTAGTTGTAGTTAGTGTCTTAATTGTACAATAGTTCTCCTAATCATTGTGAATTTGAATTTTTTAGGTTTTCACTCTAAGCCCTTAGAGTGGATTAAATCTTTTTTGACCAACTGCAAATTAATAGTGAAAACAGACGGATATACTTCGTATATTATAGAACAAGTCAGGTGTACCTCAAAGTAGCTATTTAGGTCCAATTCTATTCCTGTTATACATCTATAGTATTCTGAACAGCTTCTATGGCTACAAATATCTTCTGTATGCAGATTATATGAGATTGTTTGCTCAAATTTGAAACGGTAATGATTCGTAGTCATTTCAATATAAATTAAATTGTGTTTCTAAGTGATGTAAGGAAAATTCTTTCAGGCTAAATGGTTTCGAATGCAAAGTTATGTCATTTAGTTTAGTCGCTCACGTAAGCCTCTCCTGATGAAATATATATAGATGGCAATGACATTATGAGGGTCTTTGAGGTGCTACATTTGGAGGTAATATTTGATAAGCAACTTACTTTTCGTAAACATTATGACTCGCAGAAATCTTGGATTTATACGTCGTAACTCAAAGGGCATTACGGACCCATTTACCTTTAAATTGGTGTACATTGCTTTGGTTCATTCTGTATTAGAGTATATGAGGCCCCATTTTGGAATTCTTTTATGCAATCTTAGAGTCTATTCAAAGAAAGTTTACAAGATATGTTTTCAACAAAAATCCGTTGGAAAGGACTTTGTCGGAATTATCCGGCGAGGTGTCTTTTTATGGGACTCGAATCTCTCCAAACAACAACAGAAATGTCTGAAATTTTATTAATTTTTATGCAATGATTGGATTGCACGCACTTGTATTTGATTAATGTGTATGTACCGAAAAGATATATCTGTTCTCGACAACTCCCATAACATTATATCCTAGTATGGTTTTAAAGAGTCGCTTACGAGGTCAATGATTAAATTTAATCAGTACTATTTGTCCTTGGATCTAAATAACAAAAGGATTATTTTAAAACTAAACCTTAAGGAACTTCTATAATGCGATCTTTCATAACTAATTAATTAGCTGTAGTTTAATGTGCATAGAAAATGTGTTGTTAATTTTTCCTACCATATTTTTAAACTGAATTATTCAAAAATTATTTAACCCTGTTCTATCTAGTTTGTGAGAGAATCCTCTGTTGATCGTAAATAAATAAATAATTTGAAGTAGTTCATTTCTTGTATTAAACTTAAAATGATTGATTTAACAGTAAAACAATGGAGACTAATGTAGCCATTCTGGATATAGATTTCAGTGAAAATTATAATTACAAGTTTACAGAAGAAATTTAGGCTCGTCATTTTCGAGGATAGAGAAACCATATTATACTTCACACAGGCGTACATTATATGTTAGAATATCAAGCTTTATCATTTTGTACATTTCATCCAGTAACAACCATGTACCTGCTCCCGCCCCATCCCCTCCTGCAATTTGGGTCCATTTGGATCCTATTTTGCGGATGATCAAAGTATTAATATTCAAACTGACCATTTATTTTCGGATGGACCGTGCATTCAGTACCGTCAAAACCATATTTTTATTAACAAATAGTTTTACTAAGAACTTGATTAAGCAACCTGGTCGTTTATCGAATCCGGACATGTCAAAGGAGGGGCGGATGGGATTATGGAGGCGTAATAAAACTAACCGACTAATTGCTAACGGTGCAGATATTGGTAATATGGATCAATTTTTAGAGTTAGTACAACTGGAGATCAATATAAAGCTTTTTAATATTCTATCAGAGGATATTGATGCTGCGATGACAATATGCCTGAAAGAAAAAAAAATCTGTTCTTAAAGGCACTATGAGATTGCATCAGCTAGTTCTAAGAGAAAAGGGGTGCTCGAGTATCGATACCTAAGTTTACTTTTGCGGAAGATTCAGTTCTCTCGGCAAGATGTTCATTCGTAATCATTTTTGCTGTCCGATTACCCGCTCTAGAAATACATATAAGCAAAAAACCACTTCAAAAATCAAACTTCCGCAGATGAATCACCATATACGATAATAATACGGGCATTTATCTAGGGTATCATAAGAATTGGTTCTTAGAACAATTCCATAGCTTTTTTACTTGTGGAAATTACATTTACAAATTTTATGAAAACGCTGTACAAAATTTTTGATTTGGTGAAAATCGAAATTTTTTTATGGCAACCTTACGAAGAAGTTGCCCGACCCGATTTGTCCCATTTTCGATCTCAAATTTTCTCTTTTTTTTAAATAAAAGCCCGTGTGAAAAATTACAGCTCTCTAAGTGACCGCACTGTCGAGTTATCGAGAGGACGGACAGACGGACATGCAAGAATCAAAATAACTTCTAATATTATGCGTGGGTGTCGAATCCATTTTGCTCTACTAGCATTACTTCTATGCGGTACAAACGGAATGACATACTTAGTATACCCTATAGATTTCATCTAGGGTATAAAAACAGCGATCCGATTTGTAGATACATAGGCTTGTCAGCATTTCCCATATATGAGTAAACATTATTATTATGGTAATTGGTGTCAAACTCCCGAACAATTGTCAAGTTCATGACTATTGTAATGGGTGGCGCGAAATTAATAACCCTATTCTATTTGGTTCAGCTACAAATTCTTTTCTTAATTAGAAAAAGTAGAATGAGTTTTTTATATATATATATATTTGTGCCATGAAATTTCCCTTAAATGGTGACCTCCATGATGCACACACCAGTGTCGGACAGCGGGGAAATTGTCGACGAAATTCACGTTGTGTTTTTAGCACTGATGATTTATTCCGTAAAAACATTGACTCGATTATTTCATGTTCTTTGGGAGTATAACGGTCCATTTAATTTTTAGTAATTTTACATTTGTTTACTACACAATTTTCAATATCAGAGTGACAGGAGATGTTATATAAAAAAAAATATAAGTAATTGCTATAATGCCAGTACTTTTGCGCCACCTTATAAACAAATTCAATGAAAAGAAGACGACAAGTAGTGGTTTTGCGACATTCATAATTTATCAATTAAAGACAGTTAGTTTGCAACCATCTGACGTCTCACTCAAATTCTTGACCAGCCAGGTCCAACTTGGGTCTTTGAATAAAGTGCTTATTGGTATGGAAGTGCATGGCTTAATTTAGTTCTTTGTACGATCACCTTACATTGATATCTTGATATTCCTTTTTCGTATGATGGATGTTTAGATTTCACTGTGTTGGTTCTGACTATGTAGTACTCTAATCTATAGGCTTAGATATCTTTCAACTCTACTGAGATTTACATATAATATCTCACCTCACTTGAGTTGTGTAGACTATCTATTATACAGAAATAAAGATTCTTAGAGGCAGTCGTTGCTGAAGTAAGCAATTGATCCATAGAATGTAGAGCTAAGTACTGATGAAAGATAGACTTTGGTTTTGTAGTTGAATCACGGCATTTGTACAATGAAATTATCACCTTCAACCAAGGCTTGAAATATTGCTCTCTGAAAATAAAGCTCCTTCCGGAGCGTTATAATCTTAAATTCTTTCTTGCAAAATTCCATCTGATTTAAACGCTTTACATCAGAGCCGTACTCTTCCTGGATATTTTTTAATGCCCCAAAGCTCCATTTCGAGCTAACAAATAATATAATAGTTCTTTAGAAAATCAATCAAAATAAGGACTTAAGGAGACTTAAGGAGACCTAATGGACATATTTGATAACAGGACCTACATATTAACTTTTTGATTTACTGAATCCTAAAGCTTTATACTAAAGATTTACTGGAAATATTAAATTTTACGTATTTCTGATTAAAGGTGCTTAAATTTTGGCTCCATATATGGAGCATCTTAATGCAGCAAAAATATTAATTTGTTCTTTACAAAACCTCTACTCCAGGCAGGCGCGTATACAGGGGGAGGGTCATGGGGGTCATGACCTCCCCCAAGGCGCCACATCAGCTGTAGAGTGAAATTTAAAAGTTTAACAGGACGAGTTTCGTTTGGTACGGACATAATTTGTAGTTGTCGCCGGCGAATAATGCTGGTGCTGTAACGCACCTTTCCAATCTGCAGCGACAGCTAGCGCTGCGTTGGGCGTTTGCTTGTCTTCTTTTTAATAGTAATAGTGGATTCTGAAGTGGGTATAACAATCATTTGGTAGTAGTTCTTCGTCGTTGAAACGTGTACGTTTCTTTTTAGAATTTTCTTGTGTTTTATGTAGTGTCGAAAAGTCGTTTATCACACCTATCAGAGGATAGTAAGTAATTTTGGAATATTACATATTTATTTTAGTATAAGATTGTTTAGAAAAAGGCACGCAATGCTTAGCAGCCCGATTAATATGATGCTTTTATATTTTTGTGGCATCGATTACTCCTATAGATGAAAAGAACACAATTTCGAATTTGAAAGTCTTATTGTTTCTAAGAAATTGGTCAGCGATCATAAATTTTTTTTCCTATCTGATTTTCCGACATAAAATCGATAGCAGGACAACTTGGTGGGGAGCTTGCAACAGAAGCATGAAAACTGACTTAACGAATTTTGAATTAGGGTTCTTCCAGTAGAACCCTAGTTCCATGCAATCAACGTCTAGCCACCCGTTGATTTTCCATAGCGACACTGATTCAAGCCTGAGTTATTCAAACGTGTTACATTCGTAGGGAAGCATTAAAGTTTTCTTAAAAATATTCTTGCAAATTGTTCCTAAAAGCTTTAATGAATAACTATTCACCGACAACAGTCCAAACTAATTGGTTGATTGATTCTGGTGGTTCACTCTTTAGGACAAGGGCACAAGCATTCAGTTTTTTTAGAAAGATTTGACATTTTTTCTTTAGATTTTTCATGCACTACTGGGGCCGGACTCGGCAACTCTGAGAGTTTGGGAGTTTGGATGAGAATTTTCGTTTTCCCCGATTAAAACTCCCTAATTCGCCATTTGCGATTCTCTAACATACTTGAGTAGTTAAGGAAAACGTGGGAAGTATCGCAATACTGAAGGATGGCTAACTCTGTGTGGGAGGATCGTAGAGTATTGGGCGTCTAGAGTACGAAAATATAGATGACAAATTTTTGGGGGAGGGGCTCTTGGTGATGGAATGTCGTACAACCCCTCATTGGGGGTTGTCCAAAATACGTCATATTTGGTACCAAATGAAAGATGGAGAAGCGAGTAATATAGTAATGTAGTATTTTTTTTTATTATTTTAACTTCATATCTTACTTTTTATCGCCGAAAGACGGTTTTTTGCACTTGGGTCATATTCACCCCAGTTCCTATATTTTGCATATATTTCATCCGTTCTTTGTTTCAAAACTATAAGTACTCTGTTGTGAACATTTTTCTCATGGAAAGTGAATTTCCACGACTTACCAGTTCTTCATAATGATGAGTAGAAAATATGTCCATTTTTGTACCAAAAAGCGGCCACATTTTTTCATCTTAAGAAGGACTGATTCACTTCTTTTGTAGTTATCTCCAAAAGCATTTACCGGACTCAAAAACTAATTACATATTGAATTAGGGGACAAAATTTAGATGCGTTTTAATCCTACATACAAGCTTTAACGTGCATACCTAAATTTTCTATATCATCTCTTCTTCTTCTTGATCGTCCAAATTAACCATTTTCGCGTGATTTAAAATTTTTAGCGGGTACCTTGAGATACCAAAATTAATAGTTTTCTGTAAGTATTACAAGGATTTCCATAATTTGCTTTTGTAAATATAGCCAGCATACGCAGTGAGTCCATAATTTAATTATAAAATCCTGGGTACCTGGGTAACTTCATAAAACACAACAAAAACAATACTGTCAGTTGAGAAATATTCTTCTTACTTTTCTACAACTAACACAGCCGAGAGTTTTGTCTAGTGGAAAATAGAGTCCGGTCCGGTACTTCTCAATACAAATTCCCCGAATTACAGAATTACGAGTGGAGAGTTAAGTGTCAAAAGAGCTCTCATCTTCACAACTCCACCACTCACCGTGTTAGTGAATCCGTGCCCTGGTGGCCGACCATGGTTCCAAAGAGTTATATTGATTCAGGTGTTTTGGCTGGTCTTGGTCGCGAAAGCTATTTATGAGCGATGGCTATCATACATTTTTTTGTTGGAAATTTACTTGAAAATTTTTCATTAGAATTTTTATACAGAATTTTTATGGCAAAACTAGAAAAATAAAATCCATTCCCTTTCCTCTGCGGTAGTTGGCGTTGCTTTGCTTGTACTTTCGTATTAATTCAAGTAGTGTTGTTTAATTTAACTTCACGTTTTCTTTTAATTTGTAGGAGAAAGATAAACTTGCTATATCAGTTAGCGATGGAAGTAGAAATAGTAGCGAAAGTGTAAAGCGGAAGACTGATAAGACTATTTGCAACTTTTTTCAGAAGAACGCAAGATCAGTTAAGTTTCCATCAGAAGAAATAGTCATTAAAATATCATGTACTTCTACTTCATTCCTGTGACTCAAGGTGCAAACTCACTCTCAGTCAATCACTTCACCCGTGACAGAATTGCTTGCGACAGCAAATATTTCTACAATCTCTGCACGAAAAGGCGTATCTGGTTCTGAGTCCTTAATGTCCACTCTGAGATCGACATTGATGTGGATAATATTATCGATAGATTTTACAAATCAAACCGAAAATTTGATTTTGTGATATAACGTAAATATAATTAAAAAAAATTTAAAAGCGACTTCTTCCGACTTTTTCCTTCCCATCGAACGTTTTAGTAGTGACCCCCCCTAGGCTGCGGGTCTGGATACGCGCCTGACTCCAGGGATATAGTTTTACCTTCAACTGGAAAGATTTTTCGCACCAACTGGGGTAAAATACTTTTCTTTTTAAATTGTTCCACTCCAAATCGGTGCAGAGTTCATAGTGCATCACTATTTTCGAAACGATATTTCATGTCCTGTTTTCAACATGCCAAGTTACACAATCAAACAAAAAGTGTATTTTTCTGTTTTGTCCTATTGATTTTCAATTATTTCACTAAAACTTCACTTTATAGCACTTTAATTAAATAGCTGAAATCTTGTTTAAATAATTATACACATTTTCTATATTTCATCTTACTTAAAGCTTAAATGTAATTAGGTTAATTGAACTTAAGCTCACACAAATTTTTAATTATAAAAACACTTTCAGTAACTAGAAATACCTTCGATCTTAATTGAAACACTTTTCTTCTCTTGCTTTCTACAATGCTGGACGAAAAGTCACGTAACTAACTTCAGTGAATTTGCAGTTCAATGTCTTCGTTTTTATTTGTAAATACTATATAAAACTATAAAAGGCTAACGTCAGCTTATGCTAGGGAAATTTTTTGCACGAATCCACTACGTAAAACAAATTTTTTCGAACTACAATTCACAGATATAACGATATTTGCTGATTGTCAGTAACAGTGCTGTGCAATTGTATTCGTATAAAACTTTTATGGGATTCAAATGCACGAAGCAATCTTCTTTGTTGTCTATTGAAAGTCTCTCAATTGTGTGTGGTGAAGATGTAATCGATTTCAATAAATGCTATTTTACATAATGAAGACCCTTGATGTGAATTAAACGAGCACGTACATAGTCTGGAATGTTCTATGTTCTATAACCCATGAACATTCCATTCGTAATTAATAATTTCACACACTTTCTGTATTTCATCAGTTATATTTTCATCATGCAACCAAAAATTTCTGCACCAGCTGTGATGAAAGCCTTCTTACTAAATTACCAATTTCAGTTTCGTGGGCTGCTATTTATTTTTCTAGAATTATTAATCGCTCCATTAGTTTCTGAGCTTGTTATTCCAAGGTGTAGTTCTGCTCTTTGAAACAGCTTCAGCGATTTTAGAAGATAATTTAGTCTCAAAAGTTTAGAATCCATCATTTATGATGATAAATAGGTGTTCTACCAGTCCATAACTATTTAAAAACTCTTACTTTTAATAATATTCTTTTATGCCTAACATAAGGATGTTACTATAAAGCGCACTTTTAATCGGGTAGCATTAAGTTTATTAACTAATTGCCGCAAACGACGGCTATAGCCGTCCTGCATAAGGAAACATTTTTAGTACGGACTGTAGTAATGCATTTATTTGTTAATTCTTCAATAGTACAAAAATTAATTAGTTAATTTAATGAATATCACCCGACTTATATGTAAACAATTTTCTTTCTCCCGATAGAAAATTCATCAAAGCATATTGAATTCAAGCTCCCTATAGATAGGTCAAACTTGGCTATCTCCAAAGACCAAAGTGTATTTATTTCTCCTTTAAGTTAGCGAAATATGGCTAAACTTTGTGGCACAAATTGCTGCCACCGAATTTAGGGAAATATTTTTTATTTTCTATGGTCGATGCCCTGTACCTCAATTCACCACAATTACGAACAATTACATATATATGCTCTGTAAAATATAAGTCGCACAATCTGAGACACCCTGTATATAGGTAGTATATGTATTATATGTAATTCTATTATTAACAATTAAAAACAATAAATGAGCGAAATCTTTGTTTTTTGCTTGAACCAAAGAACACAAATTCACAAGGGTAGCTGTTCATAGTTTTGTGACTACTCGTAGGCAATCTAAATCGTATCTATTCTGTAAGGTAGATATACAAAAAAAAATCATTTAGAATAATCTTTGAAATTAATTTCACATATTTGTCTGCCAATTCTGCTCGCTATAGCTAAAAATTATCACTCGGATAAAAAATTGTTATTATTTTGTCTTTTTTACTATTTTCCTCAAACTGAGTAGATGGAACGGAGTTAAGGAATTCCTTTTGACAAACCTACTCTTGGCCTTTGTTACGCAATTTTCTCTGAATTTGTTGAATAATGTATACAAAAATCACAAAATGGATTGCATTTTGGGTACAGAGTATCATTCGTAATTTATGAGAAGCACACATTTTATGTAAAGACCTGTTTTTTTGTTAGAAAAGTTAAATAAAAATTCCGAAATTTCAAATTTCAAACACTAATTCGCACCTTGTTTAAAGTAGAAGGCTCTTACTCGAGCTTCCAAAATTTGTACCTGTATAATTTCCACCCTGTTTAAATTAGAAGGCCATTTCTCAGATTATTCAGATTATTAAAAATTGCAAGTGTAGAATTTGGCACCTTGTTTAAAGTGGAATACAAGTTTCAAAAATTATAACTGTTATATTCGCACCATGTTTAAAGTAGAAGACTTTTAGTCGAACTTAAAAGAATTGTACCTGTAACATGGTAAATTGGCAGCCTATATAGGGTGCAATGCCAAAAATTAAATCAGTAAGATTCGCACCCTGTTTAAAACAGAATACTATCACTCGAACTTCGAAAATTTTTAACTGTAATATTCCCACCCTGTTTTCAGTACAAGAATATCACTCGCATTGCCAAAAGTTGCATGTATAAGATTCGCATCCTGTTTAAAGTAGAAGGGTATCACTCGAACTTTGGAAAATTGTATCTGTAACATTTGCATCCTCTTTAAAATACAGGACTTCTCTTGTGCTTACAAAAATTGCATACCTATAACATTTATTAATTGCTAGTGATATCATTGCCGAAAACTGCATCTGTAATTTCGTAACCTGTTTAAGTTATAATTATCTGATTCATGCTTTTCGAAATAGCAGCTGTGGCAATTAGACAATGTTTTAAATGGAAAGCTATAGCTCGTACCATCAAGAAATGCATCTCTAAAATTCGCGCACAGCTTAAATTGATCGGTTCTAATTTGAACTGCCAAAATATAACATCCTGTTTAAATGAACGAAGGTACTAATTTCCTGTCGGAACTCTAAAACCGTATTTTGTAATAATTCTTTTCGGTAAACTATGAAATTTATAAATTTGTGAATTGGGTGCGAATGGGATGCGAATTATATAGTTGAAAATTCTATGGAAGGTGTGAAGTGTTTTGTAGAGAAAATGTACCTACAAGGAGGCTTTAATATATAATTGCCAACAAGTCTTTACCATACTGTATCTCCGAAACCGATAGAATTCCCTGCCATACAATGTATGTATTTTCTAGATTAACTCAAAATATTTCCTATTTTTACTAAGATACTATGTAGATATACAAAAATTCCAAAGGCTCTGGGTTATACGGCCAACACATCTGCGTTCACTTATTGGTAAAATTCAAATTAATGCTCCCAACTCAAAAAAAAAAAACGGTTTTTCCTATTTTTCATAAAATCTAATCATAACAATCAGCGGTGCTTACCATTTTCATCAGGTAATAATTTTCCAGCTATCCAATATTGTGTTAAAACAAAGTATAGAACAGCAGCCTGTATCCAATGATGAGGCCATAAATTAAACTTCGTCACATCACAAACCCTTAGCCTCACAATACGTTTTGTAGATCTTTTCGCATTTTCTTTATAGCTAGACATTATACACATTCATCCACCATCAAATTACAACAACTAGTGCACCCTGGTTTTTTTCTATCCAGTAATATTATCCTGAAATTTTTTTCTTGCAAGATTCCTACGCCTACGCACTTATCAATCACATTATCACTCGAAAATAACACTTGTTGCAATAATCACTAAACTTAGGCCTATTTTTGCACATTTTTGTGTAAAGATCTACATAGATGTTATGGTCCTCATTGACACCATGAACACTTTAGAACGTATAGCCGCAATAATTTTTCGGGTTAAATTTTATCATTTACTACTGAAATGAATTGAATTACACCGGGTGTATGACATCTTTTCACACAAAATCCACTCAAGAACAAAAAGAAAAAAAAAACGACGCACTTTCATTCACACGATGAACAAAAATTAAAAAAAAAACACTCTGAAAACACAGAAAAATCCAACAAAGGATTAGAACTGAACCGTGAGGCGATAAACACTTTCTGTAGAACAACAACAAAGAAACACGACCCGAACACGGATGTAATCCCAATCCCAAATGGTCAGTAATCCTCCCCACACGTCTTGTTCTGTGAGCAGTGCCAATTGTTTTCTTTCCGGGAATCGCACAGCGCTAATATTTATGTATTCCCCTGGATCGTGCTAATTCCAGTTCAAGTTGTTTTGAGTTTTAGAATTTTTCAGCTTATCACTCGATTCGGTTTTAGAAAATAATAGCCAATTTGACTAATTACCAATTTACACCATTGTTGTACAATAAAGTTGGCAGATAAGTTGT
This sequence comes from Dioctria linearis, assembly GCA_963930735.1. Classification (NCBI taxonomy): domain Eukaryota; kingdom Metazoa; phylum Arthropoda; class Insecta; order Diptera; family Asilidae; genus Dioctria; species Dioctria linearis. The sequence goes on along the minus strand of OZ005740.1, from coordinate 88,064,315 downwards.
TGCGTTGTTTTAAATTTTTTGCAAAAATTCAGTCGAGTAATTAATTTATTATTATCCTTTTTAGTGTGATCGGTATTCAAATTGACCGTGTGACCGTTTTGTTTTTTAAATTTGAGCACAGTTTGTTTGCCGTTAGCTTTTCGACCAACTACCGACTAAGTAAAGGCAACGAATTCTCCCAGCCCAACTGAATCGTTCAAATGTCCCGTCAGTACTACCCGATTACAGCTGGAGGCCTGGCCTGTGTTGTACAACGGAGCATAGCGCAGTTCCTACTTAACACATTCGAATCGTATCGTGGAGCTGTGCTGTTTGCTTGCCCTTTATTGTATCTTTGATCAGAAACTCGCCAGTTTTCTTGTTGTGAAACTTTTGTTGCTTGGATTTTGTGTGCGAGAATATCGAGTCTGCGACGGCGTGTTCTTTGTACACAAAATTCTAAATAAAACAAGCGAACAGGACTGAAGTGGTGGTTGTAAATTGTAATGTTGCTATGCTTATATATATGGACATGAATTTGAGCCACAAGTTGCTGTTGAGAGTAGATTTATTAAATTCATGAATATAAGAGTCGGCTAAGGCTCTAAATACATTTCTTGGGAGCATGTAGCTGAGGACTAAACTCAGACGGCGCGGCGGCTATAGTATCAATTAACTGAGGCATCTTGCCTGAGCTACTTTTGTAATGTATCTTACCATGAATATACATTTTTCTCTTAAATTGATGGCACTGGTAGGTGCTAGATACAAAACATTAAATATTCATTTTCATTGATTCTACAGTACCTTGGTGCTGCCGCCTATTAAATGTTTTCGTCTCACTGCTCACATTTATATCAATTTTATGCCCATGAAGTTGTTTTTATTGCAGTTTACCAATTAAATATGTTCCACTCATTAATCAAATTTAAGGCAAGGCCTAACCATTGCTGCAGGATGAAATAATTCTCGCAAAAGGGATATTTTGAAAGCTCAACAGATTTTGGGTTATCTTAGGAAATAATTTAACTATTTTATAGTGTAATTGAAATTTATCCACTTCTGGTTTTTTTTACTTTAAATGGTATCTAGATTTTATATTTTGACAAAGATCTTTTTTCTGATAAGTTCAATGTTTTTCAACGTGACAGACATCAATACCAGCTGCAGAGCCCGGTTGGGGCTGGTGTTTTGATTGCAACCAAGAAGGATTTGCTGGTTGAAATTATTAATGTGAATGAATCTGGCTCCTTGGAATTCTTATGTGTCCGGATTAAATCTTATGTTTCCTGGTTTTATATTATTCTTCTGTGTATACGGTTTTTCACATGACGAATTCCGATGATAGTATGGTTGTTCGTGGAGATTTTGACTTGTCTTCTATATGTTGGATTCCATCGCTTGATTAATTCCAACAGAGTTTACGTCTGTGGCACCATGCGATACCCTGGATTTGTTATCTTAAGGATTTTGGATCTTGTTTTTTGTTAATGAGGACTCCACCCAACTAATATTTTGTGCCTTAGTGTTTCTGAATTTCTATTTTACATTCCATGACGTCGCTATAACATCGTTGATTCGAACTATTTTTGTCGCGTTTCCCTTATTGTAACATGCCTCAATGTGCACAACACAATTCATGAATACGTAAATGTGTATCTAGAATTTCTTATATAGTAACAGTGCCTAGAAAGGTACCATTGTTTCATTGTTACTTCCCATTTTGGAATAGTTACCTAAATATTTCCTTTTGGAATTTATTGCTGGAAAGCAAACATATCTTAAATGATATTCTTAGTGCATTTGTGGAAGAAGTGTCTTCAATATTGAAAGAGAATTCATTTGAAAATTAAATGCTTTGTTTGCAAGTGCATTTGCTAAAGGTTTGTGTGTATGTTAGGCGCACGAGTTACGTAACAAGATACACTTTCCCACAATAAAAGTGATGAATACACAAATCCGTTGTTTTCATCAGAATATTTTAATCTAGAAGAAATAAAGGAAAAATATATAAAGTCATAAGTAACGTAATACCTTCTTCCGTCGAAAATCTGTAGGAACCATAAGTTTACCCATTCGGATAAACTTCATAAGTCCTCACAATGTATATAAAAAAAAAGCTAAATTTGCTTAACTAGCAATTAAACGGTCTCACACTTTTTCGTAAAGAAAAAGCTGTGAAGAATAATTAGAATGTAATAAGCTCAGTTCTGTCGGAAGTTTTATGTCGTTAACATCGTAGTTAAGAATTACTAGAAAAGCTCTCACTCCAGTGAGACACTGTGCCAATTTTTGTTTGTGAAGTTGAAAGTGAATAAATAAATAAAACATATATATATTTCAATTAATAAATTGGTTGTTTTTTATTTTTTTTTTATTTTTTATCCGAAGATAAATATAATTTTCTAACTCACGTGATGACAGCCAAATATATAGTCACTGAATAGTGTATTGTAAATTTCAACATTATTAGTGATCTCATGTAGCAACCCTAACAATTGCTCATATTGTAGATCTTTGTATGGCTTGGCAGTATTGTAGGCAAAGCAAAGGAGATGAAATCCCTTTCTCCTTGTACTAACACATCTGCAATAGAATGTACACAACTAGCTTGGATGGGGCAGGCGGAACGTAAGTCGCCATTTAGTGGCTCGTATAAGGGCATCCGAGCTAGTTCACGCTTTTAAGGAAAACTTTAAAACGAGGTAAATATTTTTTTTTTAGTTTACAATAGGAATTGTTACTTTGTGCCACATCTGACGGCACATAGTGGAAACAGTACCTCAATCGACACATTGATATGCATAGGCACTGAATAGGGAATTTGACTATGTGGCCACATCTGACGGCACATAGTGGAACCAGTTTCCTTATCGAAGCATTTATAGGCACTGACCAGGGATTCTGACCATGTGGACACATCTGACGGCACACACTAGAAACTCTTCCTTCCTTGACTAGGAATTGTTACTATGTGGGTATATCTGACGGCATCCAATGGAAACAATCCCTTAATCGACACAATTATAGGCACTGCCTAGGCATTATGACTTTGTTGGCAGATCTACCGACACAAAGTTGTAAGAGTGCCTATATAGAAAAATATACAGGGTGTCCCGTAAGTGGCCGTCAAGCCGGAATCGGGTGATAGACTAAATCATAACAGTTACCAAAAAAATAAAAAAAAATCTAAGTCATGGATTTTTCAAATTATAGACATTTCTTTTGTTTTCGAGAAAATGCACACCCTGTGATGGTTTTTTGGCTCCTGTTGCTACAAATCTTTACTTTTTTTCAATTTTATTTTTCTTCACTTCGAGTCATTGGGAGATTCAAGTCAGAATGTTTTAAACATTTTTGTAGTTTAACAAATTAAGTATTTTTTTTTTATTATTATTTTTTTTTAGTAACATTGCTTTCTTGTTCTTGTACTTTGTACTCTGTATCTGTATCTGTTTCCAGCTGGCCTTATGTTTTTTATTGGGTTACTTAAAATGACGGATTTTTTTGGAAAGGTTATTTCAGGAATACACCGATCGTTTTGTTGAAAAGTATTTAATTTACTAAAACATTCAGGAGCTCTTATGTCTGTCTACGGCTCGTATAAATAGTTCTTGAAGATAATAATAAATAACATATAAGCAACATGGAAAATAAATTAAAGTAAAAAAGAAAAAATACATTATGAATAAATTAAAATAGACTTTAGAACAGAAAAGACAATTACTGGCTACGAGGAGGAATATGTAACTAAAAAAAAAAATCCGTCATTTTAATATTATAATACCTATAGTACTTAGCTATTTTGTTCTGCATTCTTATATCTTTTTTATACATTACATATGCTTTTTTTCTCTCTCTTCGTTTAATGAAAGTTGTATTTTCTTCTTTAAATTAATACTTTCGCTTAGAATGTAAGAGACTTAATTTATTTTATTATTCTGTCTAATGAGTTAGAGTAGGCACATATTTAAGAGTATTTATAACTCACTTGTGCTTCAAATATATCTATAATAAATTGAAATTGAAAATTGAAATTATGTAATCCCGAATAGTGCTTATGTAACCTGTCTGAATTTTGGGTTGTTTTGCTGTGAAAGTTCCAGTGTACTCCAGTTTCATGGTAAAGAATAAAATCAACTGCACGTATAACAGACGCGAAGTCCGAACGAGCGAATTATAAAGCATAAATGTGTTTTTAGTGTCACGAAATCTGTGCTGAAATTACTGTTAGAAAAGTATTGGATAAGGACTATTTCTCATTGAAATGAAGGACATGTAGAAATATTTAGTTAGAAATTGATATACTATGAAGATAACTTCCAAAATATCTCTGGACTCAAAATAAAGTTTGAACATCACATTTTTTGCTTTACAGAAAGAAAAGGCAAATTTGTAAATATACTAAACTGGTTTACTGAAACATTAGGGAGCATTCGAGGATGAAATTCCAAGCTTTTTCGCTATTATCATACCTACATGAAACCAATCCTGATTTATCTTATACGAATTTATATGTATGTATGTAACATTACAAAAGGTCTCACATATTCTCAATAACACAGTGGAGGGTAAACGAATTCTGAAGTTTTATAATGAAAACAATATATTAGAATCACAACCTAGAACTGCTTTAACCCATTTAATTATTCAAAAGTTCATTGAAAAAGGAATTCATTTAATCGTTTTAAAATGTATGGATATGGCGAAGTAAATATTGCAATCCTAGTGAAATAGAGGTAAAGATAAATGTGACTTTACAAGTACACATACTTATACATACCTTATATGTTAACGATTTTAGAGCATTTATTTTATTGCGCGAGGTAAATTGCCTCCCAAAAGTTAATTATACGATCGCTATCAGTATAAAATGAAGTCAATGAAAAAAATTAATTAAAAGCTCGACAAACCACCCTAAGGACATGAAAAAAGTTAAGTTCTCGAACCATTCAGAACAATTAGGTCAAGGAAGAAAAGCAATTTAATTTTATACTTACGTAGTATATGATTTTACTTTGTTTTCTTTGCAGAACTTGGGTATATATAGTTAATAAATATGTTTAAGCATTCAAGATAGCCTTGGATTCTTGTTAAGGAAAAATAGATCCCGGTATGTAGTAATTCCTCGATTAGTACCGTGGTAGAGACATTGCCATTATATAGAATACTCATTCCAAATTACCAGAATTGCAGGCCATATCTGTCAGGCAAGCTGCAATTTTGAAAGTTGATAGTACAAAGTAATAAAATAAAGTTCAAAGTAATAAATAAATGATGCATTTTATTGTTTTTTATTTATATATTATTTTTATTATTGTTTATTGTTTTTAATGAACAAAAGACCTACAAAAATTAGAGAAAAATTTTGGGTGAAAGATTGGCTGCTCATGGAACGTGAGAGATTCTCTATTCTATTCTACAGATTTATAAAGTTTTAGTGGTTTATCGTATCACTTTTCACGTAATAACGCTATAACGCCTTATTATTTGCCATAAGAATAAATGAAATTGCCATTTTTAAATTTTTAAGCGCCATTAACTTTTTTCTAAAGCATTTGAACGATTCGTCCGAGAAGTGGTAAATACCTACCGCTGCTAAGCATTCCTGCTCTGTGACTGTGTAATTTCGCTGTTCTGAATTCAACTTTTTCGAGAAGTAGGCTATCGGCTACTCGTGGCCATCGTCATCTAGTTGTAACAGCACTTCCCCAATAACTTGTTGGCTCGCATCACAATGGATAACGAACGGTTTGGTGATATCTGGGCTCACTAACAACGGAGCCGAGGTAAGTTCCAGTTTTAACAATTTCCAAGACATCTGGGCTTCAGGTGTCCATTGGAACTGACTGGGATTATTCAGAGTGTCGGTATGGAGGCAGTTAGATCAGCATAGTTCGGAATGAATGGTCGATACCATCCCGCCATACCTAGTAGGCGTCGCGCCTGCCGAACAGTTTTAGGTGACGGATAGTTTTATGTTTATAAAAATATATTTATTTTATTTTTACTAAATTATTCTCAATAAATATCGTTATGATCTTTACAGGTATCAGTGAAATCGAAGCTATTAAAAACAAATGAAGGCTATAGACGTCCATAATTTTTTAGGAATATTTGGTGGAAAATATATTAATTTTATTCTGTGAGTATAATATATTGATCGTACTCCCCAAGAACCAACTAAATAACAAAGTCGTTTTTGTCGTCCATCACCGATTTCGAAGTGAACGTCAACGTGTTAAAGAAAAAAGTCGGAAAACCTTTAAGCGGGATCTTAACAGCAATAAGTCGAACCTAATAAATAAAAGTGGTCGATCAATTATCGTGGATGAATGGACTCAAACAAATCACATAAACCAACTAGTGTTGAGGAATTAAGTAACATATAGGAAAGTTACAACATGGCATCTGTGACGGTCAAAGATGCGATGAATGAAGCTAGAGCAGTGCCAATCTTTAGAGGTGATAGAACATATGAACTGACACATTTCATCTACAAAGCCAAACAATACATCTTCCGAATTCTGACACCAAGATTCAGGGCAAGGCAGCTAGACCAAGGCTCAATATGGGATGTCATAAAGAAGCAAGACAGAAAATCATTTGGAGTACAGGAAATCTGACTGAAGCTTAAGGAGCAAGCAGATTCAATAAAATTTACCAGTGTAATAATACTGACGTTACTTCTGTTAATAAACCCAACTAATGCGCTGTTTAACATGGAAAAGTTAGAAACAAAAGGAGGATTCACACTACTACAACAGAACGACATACTAATAATCGAGACAATAATAGAGACCATAATACCACACAGACAAAAGAGGGTCCTGATAAATCTTGGAGGGAAAATTCTCAAATGGGTTTTTGGTACACTAGACGACGACGATAAACACGAGATAGAAAAACATTTAAAATCAACCGACATAAATAATCACAATTCCATAGATACCTTAAACAAACAGATTAAAGTTAACAACGATCTACAAGAAAACCTACAGATATTTATCGACAGAATTAACGAAAATCACAAAAATTGACATTTAGCCTATTAAATAACTCAATTTAAATTAATAACGAAAACTTAAAACAATTACATTTCATCCAAGTTCTTAACAATATAAATTTATTAAATGAAGAAATAGAAAGAATCCAAGAAAATATAATTTTTGCAAAGCATAACATAATAAGCCGACCAATTCTCACCCCAGAAGAAATAGATTTTTATGAAAAAGATATTTTTAAAATTCAAGAAATTAAAAGCTCTTTACTGCAAATAGAAAATAAACTATTATTTGTAATTGCTATCCCAAAGTTCTATAAAGAAAAGGCGCAAAAATACAAACCCTTCCTCTTCCAAATGGCAATCATGAGGAGCTGGTCATTGAAGAAAAAGACATACTTCGTTTTAAAAATAAAGCTTATCTGGACGATGGTAAATATTATTTCAAAAATTTAAAATTAGCAAACCAATGTACCCAGAATTTAGTGAATAACAAAGTAGAAAAATTCAAAAAGATAAAAAGCGGTCAATTTGAGGTAAGAGAACTAAAGCAACATTTAATTTTGATCATAAATGCGAAAAATGTAAAAATGCAAAATACCTGTAATGACTTAGAATATAAATTAAATCAAAATTATATAATAAACTTTCATAATTGCAGTATAGAAATAGATAATATGAAAGAGAAGTAAATTACCCAACAATTACTTAGAAATAGAAAATATCAGCGAAGCCGTAAATATGAAGCAATTGCATTTAAAACAAATTAAAAATATTAATGAGATAAAGGAAAAAAAATATAACAAGGAATAATAACATCAACTTTTATGTAAGTTCACAATTATTGTAATATTAATAGCAATTGTAGTACTAAATATTGTAAAAACAAAATCCAATCATGGTAACGTTGAATTGATAACGAGATCGTAAAAGGATAGAGTCCAGGTGGACATCAAACTTAACGAGGGGGAGTTATATTTCCGGCAAACTCAGCATTCTTCTAAACACATTCACATAATATGCAATATGAAATTATTTTCGTTTTCATTAAAATAAGCTTCCCACGATTTCATTCGCGAAATCGTGAAAAACGAATATCTCGAGTAAATGAAAATTTCTAAACTAAAAATTAGGAAAGATATTTTTTAAGGTAGTTAGTTCTTAATCGTGTTTTAAGTCGAAATAATCGAAGTAAATAAAGTTCCCGTAAATTAAATCAAGATTATTTTATTTTTTTGATTCCCGGAAGAAATAAGTGAATAGTCGCGGCTTTATAAAAATGGTAAAACTTAGTTTTAATTCAAATAAAATCTCACGTTTCTTTTTTACCTGAATGGCTGAAAATGTTACATTGTCCTTTAATGTTTCCGATCTGCTCCTTATGAATAGTTCTTCAGTATTATCGAAGGTATTATTCTCGGCCTTTTTATTTTCTTGATCTGTATTAACCGCCTGATTTATCATGAGAATGTATACTGTATGGCATCTATGCTAAGATTTCTGGAAAAATTCGAGATATCAATGCCTACTGGAATCATTATGTGTGGAAAGTTCCCTCGTAATTAACATAAATAAATGTAACATCCTGTCTTTTCTAGGACACGTGGTTTCATCAATTTCAGCTACAAGATCCACAATTTCTGTTTGCGATCCGTTAACGATTTGCGAAGTATATTTGATAGCAATAATTCTAAATTACCTACATCATCTAGATAATCTCTGTCATGTGTCACCCTTAAACTTTTTATTATCTCACAAAATAATTACATAATTGACATAATTAAGTTTGGTTTTTGAGGATTATCGCCAAAGCGCCACTAAAAACACAAAGTAGTGATTCTGTAAACTAACACTGACAGCTTTCAGACCCAGCTGTTCTGTGACATTTATGACAAGTTGCAACGTGCAAGGTGATAAAACTTTTATTTTATATCATGGAAAAAGTAAAAACGAGCAACCAGAGAGTGTTGTGGTTAGATGCAGTTGTTCATAAGGTTATTGCGTTATGGGCAGGCAAATCAGTAGACTTCCGAAAAACCAAAAGAAATTCCCATGTTTATGAACAGATATCATGCGCTCTGGGGGAACAAAGCATAATCGTAACGGGAGCTGAAGTTCATATGAAAATTTCAAATTTTACACAGAGATATAGGTACTTTTAGAAGTAATAAATCAAATTTGATTTAAAATATTATTTGAATTTTAGAAGTGAAACAAATGTATAGTTATATATAAGTATAACAAAATTAATAGTAAGTAACTACTATGGTTATACTTAATGCAGTTCAAATTTTTCTCCTTTTTCTAACCGAATAACGCCTCCACAGTGCTGCAAGTAGTAACAGCCGCCTCTTCAGTATTTCCTCTGAGTTTTCGTGCCCTATTATAAATATGACTTTTTAACTCCTTATGTCTATTTAAAAGAACTGTTAGATATAATACCTCCTGGTAATAATTTTAGTTGGCTGCTGTCTACTAATAATTTGTCTATTGTAAGATCAACGATGTCTCGACCTGATTTATCTAGCATTGTCTTCAGAACTTGCATTCACTGTGAGTGCATAAAAACTTTGAAGAAATTTTTTTAAATAAATTTGTAGAAAAAAATCTTGCTACATCCTGGCATGTCGCTTTTATATTCAACAAGATGTTGTTAATTTTTGTTCTCCTTAAGTAGTCTACGTCAATTATTAGGTTTTCTTTGGGTTAACGTAATCATAAGATCTCGAGAAAAAGGTTCTGTTGACATACTCGAGTTATTCTTCTTCGGAGTATGTACCATTTAAAGCATTGGAATGTACCTACGAAACATAGAATTTCATTAAATTGCCATAGTCATTTTGATTTTTTTAATTTTATGTTGCTTCTGGCCTAAAATCAAAGTAAAATGCCTAAAATACCGAAAATCGAAAGAAAAGTTGTGTAATGGATAACTCATTGATTACTCACCAATCAATGTACGAGTAATATTTCGTGGCCCGGAGCGCACAAATATAATGCCAATTACGACAGTTATTAAGAAAAAAAAAAACAGAATGGGAGATAAGAGCTGATTTAAATGTACATCGAAAATGTTATGAGATATTGCTCTCATACATTAGGATTTGATGACATATTTCAACGATTTGCATTATGTTGATGACACATACTAGTAGACTTATTGATACTAGCTCTTCAAACAATAATACAAAACTTCGAAACAGAAAGTAAGCTCGTTTGAGACCTAATTCAGCAAAAACGAAAGAATTAGCGATTATTATAATTTTCATCTCTTAAACTCTCATTAATAACCAGAGAATGGAAAGAGTTAACTGCTTCTGTTACCTCATTAGCATCATTACCGAATGTAGTAGGACAAAAGAGGGTATAAGTTTTCAAGTGAACAAAGCAAGTAATTAGTGCTTCTTTGTACATGTTACGGATATGGAGCTGCAATGAAATTAGTTTTGCTCTATGTTTACGAAACGTAAAAGTTTAATAAATTCATTATACGCCGTTTGCAAACATTTGTAATATGTGGTCTATGTAATATATAAAAAGGTAAGACGGCTTCAAAGCAAAAATTGTGGAGAAGTTTCGAATATGGTTGGATGGACTACGCAATAAAGAGGGCAAAGTGAAATTGGATTCAATAATAATAATAATTCAATAATTTATTTAATGTATACAACAAGATGATATCTTTTGATTATGCATACGAGATATAAAATGGAGAGAATTAAATATAAAAGAAAAAAAATTAAGTTATCTTACAACTATGTGCTTACAATTATTAAACTAATATAAAGATGAAGAATAAGAAAAAGAAAAGAAAAAGAATAGAAAGATGAAGATCAACCTAGAGTTGTTTTAGGAGCGGACACAGCTCATGCATTCGCGACCTCAAATCACTTCAGTGGATATTAAATATTGAACTAATTTCTCTCTGAAAATCCTCGTCGAGCCAATCGTTCTAATATCATTGGGAAGAAAGTTCCATTTACGTGCGATATGGACAAAGTAAGAGCGTTGCCCAACTAGTGTGCGGAATCGGGGTATAAGTAGGCTGAAGTGTCGGTGCGATTGCACGAAACCCAGGTGTTCGAGTACGTACAATGGTGAACGTGTGTTTATTAGACGATGTAAGAAACTTAGGGCAGTCACATCACGATAAGCATTCAACGAACACCCTAGAACTGAGGGAATATATTGTGAGACATGATCAAAGCGACGTAGTCCATAAACAAAACGCACACAATCGTTGAATGCTACATTAAGCTTACGATTACAGGCTGCATCGAGAGAAGAGAAGATAGTGCTGCAGTAAGCAAAATGAGGGACAAGCAGAGCTTTCACCAGTTTGAGTCGCAGACCAACTGACAATAACCTCCCTGAGAGCCATAACCTGCGGAGGCCACCATAGATTTTTCGGACTATACTACAAACTTGAGCGCAGCAGGTTAGTTTGCTGTTAAGGGCAACTCCAAGGCTAGTAACCTTTTCGGAGAAAGGTATTATCTCATTATTCAGCAGAATGGGAAGCAATAACTCCGTCTCTAGTACCCCACTATAGAAGGCTATGCAGGTCGACTTCTTCGGATTGAGCAAGAGTCGATTAGATTCAGCCCAAGCGGATATTCGATTTAGATCGCCATTAATGCGAGCAATACAGTCCTCCTGCAATCCAATAGGTCTAGATAGATAGAGCTGCACGTCATCAGCATATATATGCAAATTCGCATCCATTACCACATGCGGAAGATCATTTATAAATAATGTAAATAGTAGAGGACCTATAATGGATCCTTGTAGAACTCCAGAATCGATGGGAAGGAAGTTAGATTTAACTCCATCAACTAGGACTTGTTGGAAGCGATTGGATAAAAATTCGCTGATAATTCTAATTGCAGTTCGGGAGAAAAAGAATTTATCATGGAACTTGTGTAGAAGAAGTGTGTGGTCAACACTATCGAAAGCTTTAGTAAAATCAAGCAGAACTAATATATATAGATGATTATTGTCTAGCACGCCTCGAATATCTGTAGTGACTTTCAGTAAAACAGTCTCGCAGCTATGCCCAGGGCGGAAACCAGATTGCCATCTGAAGAGCATGGCATTCCGATCGATAAAATTAATTATTTGCGTGGCCATTAACCTTTCCCTAGGAGTCCGCTCAACTCAAATGATGAGTCCGCTCAGGCAGTGAGTCCGCTCAAGACTTGAGTCCGCTCAAGTCCATTCAAGCAATGAGTCCGCTCAAGACTGAGTCCGCACACGATTGAGTCCGCTCAACCAGTGACTCCGCTCAAATTTCGAGCGATGAACCACCGCTCAACTGTTGAGCGGACTCAAATCCTGAGTTGATCGATGAGTTGAGTCAAAATGTGAGTCCTTTATATCCCTGCATATATTGACCTCAATAATATGACGGCAGAAATAATAAAAGCGCCGAAATGCAACCTATGGAAAAATTAAATTAACCATGTTCCCACCGTTTTTGAAATACTATGCTCTTTTGTTTAGATTGCATCCATTCCGTTTTTACAAAAAACGATAAGTTTCGCTATCACAGTAAAAGAAGACTGCTTAGCTAAGAAAAAGTAATTTGTAAAAAGCTAGTTTGAAGAAAAATGAAAAAGAGTGAAGTAGTTAGACTATCGAGAGCTTTAAAGTTGTCTTAATGGCATTAAGAAGTAATTGGAATATTGTATGAAACCTAAAGGAAGTAATAAAGTTCGTTCTACTTTTTATATGAAGTGTTGTAATTGATTTGCCCATTCGCATCTCCGAAGTATTGTGATTTTTTTTATCTCTCTATCGCTAAGCGTATTATCTAAGTTGCAAGAAGAGTTTCTTGGAGACAAATTTTTACAAGGACTGTATTAAATGTAAACTTTATAGAGTTAGCAGATGGGTGTCGCATGAAATCGGGTCCAACAGAGAGCAGTTTTTGCTGCCCTATGTCCTTCAAGATATGAATATATCTTGACGATCGTGCATTATAAATCTCAATTCACTTAACTACATAATTGACTGCTGAGCTATAAATGCCAAATTAACTCAATCATCACCACGTGACACATCTTTGGCTTACTGGTCAATTACATAGGTTATATATAGTTAAAAGTTTTCATAAATTCACGACCATGTATAAGTGTGGTAGTGTAAAACTGCTTTAATCTGAATAAACCAATTAGTAAGGTTAGCTATATCTTCGTATAACTCTTATCTATATGACTTCTTTGCATTGTCTATAATTAAAAATAATAGAACTTAAAAACGTTGCTTCCCACACTTACATATTTGATAAAAATTATTTACCTCGAATGTAGACCGGATTCAGATGTTCGGCTATCTTCAGTACCTACACTAAAAATTTGTGTATTGCTGATGTAGTCTAATGCAATGATTTGCATAGCGGCGAGTAATGAAGATCCATTTGGTCGTTGAATTATGCAGAACTTGAATTTAATAGAGCTCGAGATATCCCGACTGATTCTAGCTAATTTAGCTTTCTACCTTTGTCACAAAAATGCAGAATTTCTGGTTCTAAGTCAGGAATATGCTTATTTTCTAATAGGTGCTTAGCATAGTTCGAAATGAAATTATTATTTCTTAGAGAACTGAAGTGCTCATTTATTCTTTCTTTGAAAGATCGTCTTATTTGCCCAATATATACCCCCTGATATGTTGCGCATTTTAAGCAATAAACCCAATTTCTATTTAATTTATCGGTTGCATCTTTAACACTTGGCAATAGGCTATTAAGATTTTTTACCGTTTTAAAACCTACGTGTATGTCACATATCTTCAGTGCCTTAGCTATTCTATTTGATATCTCTCCGTAATATGGTAATGAGGCCCAAGATTTTTCAGTTGGTACAATACTGCTTAGACAAGTAATTTCTTCCATAAGTTTATTTCTTAATTTTCTTTTTAAAGTTTTAACTATTAACTCCTCATTGAACCCGTTATTGCTTGCTATATACGTAATTGTTTTAATTTCTTCTTCTCTATCATTCTTATACCAAGTTATCAAATGCTTACTGTTTATATTTGAAGTGTATCTTTTTTATAAATCTTAAATTTGAGTTTGTCCTGTTTATCATTATTGTAAGGTCTAAGAAATTAATGTGTTCACCTTCTTCAATTTCCATTGTGAATTGGATTTTACTGTTGAAGGAATTCAGGAACTTTAGAAAATTATTGAGTTATCTCAAACTACCTTTCCAAAGACATAGTACGTCGTCTACATACCTATACCAGAATTGTACATTTTCAAGCATAGGATTTTTCGAGCTGAAAATCCTTTGTTCTAAGTTGTTCATGTACATGTCCGACATTAGCGGAGATATAGGTGAGCCCACAGCGAAAAATTGCGTAAAATTGTTAATTAAAAACAAAATAATTTTGTTTTAAGACTAAGTCACAAAGATATAAAAGCTCTCTTTGTTGTTTCGGGCTCAAGTGTGAATTCTCAACAATTCCCTTACCCACTAATGTGCAATCTTCTATTGGAACATTTGTAAATAGGTTTACCACATCAAATGAAACTAATATGGCATTTTTTGGTATTTTCTGATCTTCCACAGAAAAAATTAAAATATAATTTAAAAAAAAACAAACACATTGAATGATAGTCGGGTAAGCGTCCTTGTCTGCCATCTTACATTAATCAATGGCTGCTCCGCTCCCCTGAAAAAGCTATCACTATAAAAATCCACATTTTTGTCAGTGAATATAAAAGAGGTTTTGAACTTAAAATTGTTGGTTCGCATTAAAAAATCTGCCCGGATCAGTATTACTAGAACATCAATGAACTTTAATTAAACATTTAAAACGGATCTATATATACAAATCAACAAATCTGATTAAGATCTCTTGTTAGTACTAACGAGACTGCATATATCGTCCTCCTGTCTCCTCCTTGATTAGGCGAAATGCTGCCTGCAGATCATGCGAAATTATTTTCACATGCGGCTTGTTTTTTTCATTTTAATTTCTTTGTACTCCAATCCGACAACTTAATTTGCATAATGTTAAGTTGCTTTCAACGAGCTATGAAAGTCTGGCGAATGGGCGCATGCCATATTAACAGATGCGGTGCGATCGTCAAAAAATAAACTCATATAACACCTTGAGAGGTGCTAAAAGCGGTATTCTTTGGAGTATGACAAGAATGAGGAATGATCCTTTGATATCCAGATGCACATTGAAAACACGAGCTTCGATTGTTTCTTATTTTTTTGCTCTTTAAGATTAAGATACGATTAGCAACGATAGATGTGTGGATTGCTGCTCGATTATTGCGATTATTGTCAGATATTATTAATGCCAAGCAATTATATGCCGATAATGTAGAAAAAATTGATTTCATTAGAAAAATTTAAATAACCCACAACATGAAGATGTCCATAATTCTAGATATCAAGACAATCTGAATAAGACCACAAAAAATTGTATTTTTATCTATATTTAAATCGACCACCGAAATCATATATTTGTCAATTTGACAGTTTCTGTGCCAAGATATCGATTCCAATTAGTTTTTTACCCCTTTCTTTCCTGTCTTTTTTTTATATAGGTAGAATTGGTAAAATCCTTTAAAAAATATGGGACTGCACCAAGGCTTAAACACTTTATAGGATTTATATCCCTTTTGGGATCGCGTTACTCAAAGCAAAACATGCTTGGAAATCTAATGTGGTACATACTCACTAAAAAGTCGTCATTCTTTTGAATAAAACAACATCGGCCGATATTTTATACATTCAACGTGTGATGTTTTTGTCACTTTAGTGCGGCACGTTTAGGATTCTGATAGTGACGAATGGTGCAGGCGAGCCGAACCTTTTAACACCATCACTGAGAAATGAATGCATATATAGTAGACGACCTGTCGGTTGTGAATGGAATTCCAAATATGTATGGGCTTTGGTTTGGTTAAAAAGAAAAAAGTTTTGATATCAAAGCTGGGCATATATCTACAGGAATACCAGGAGCGTAAATTTTGAATGGTGTCCTCCGAGTGTTATACAGAAGCTCTCTAGGTATGATGGTATGCGATCGATATCATACAGTTTTGCAGGTGGCTGAAGGTATGAAGCCAGCATATTTCGTATGTATGTATGTATGTAGATATATTGGTGCCCTAAGTTCTTTATTATACACTTAATGCGGTAAAAGGTTATGAATCATTTTTATGCGATTGACCCCATTCTGGAAATTTTTCTTGACATAAAGTCAGTTTCATATTGGATCCCACTATCAATAGGAAAATTCATAAAGAGGGTAGAATTTAAGAGATGGCAACTGAACTTTTTACTTCTTTTCTAAAGGGAAATCTTTGCTGACAGTTAAATACTAGATTTGTATCGAAGAGATGTTAGGGTACATGGACAACGAGGCGAGGCTATATCAATAGTTAAAGAAATAAAATGATTGCACGCTGTACCATGAGAGTGTTCATAGCGACGCTGTGTAAGCGCAAGATGTGGCGAGACACCTCGAGGTATGTAGCTCGAGAATGAAATTTTTCATTTTTTCGGGAGGTGCAACGCGCTAATTTTGATAAGTGGCATATTCGTATAGGTTTTTTCTTTGACATAATCGAAGGGTTCTTAACCCATTCTCATATACTGGATGAATATATGAGGATCAGTAAGTAAATCTTCATATACATATGTGCATGACGAATTCCCCAAATTTTAATCGGTTGTTATTTATCGGGTCACAAACAACAGTATCTGATGACATAATATATATGCTCTCACTTCGCGATTTACCAAGAAACTGAACGCCTTGTTGTGAACATTACACCCCTAGGTGTATCTTCGCCTCGCCTCGCCCCGCCACACCTAGTTGTGTACGTACACTTAGAGACGTTTTTGGTTAGGCAATGTTGTTCACTGCTGGAACCAATGTATAATTTCAGTTAATTTTGAAGACCTTTGACAGAATCGGACATCGTTGCAGGCATTAAGTCTAACCTCGCCTTCTTCCGAGTGTTGGTTGGGACATTGCCTTCGAACTGCATATTAACTATAATTAAATAGTTGTTTAGCAGAACTATGTAGAAAAGTATTTACTATGCGGGCGAGAGCGAAACATATGTAAAAGCATTTTTAATGAATGCACGAAAAAAGAGAGAGATTTATAATATGCATTTTATTATGAAGGGTAAACATAATGAAATGTTCTTCATAATAACAAATAAAGAATAAAATAGCGTATTATTTGCCAGGATTTATATATCGCACCTCCATTACAAATCCACCACATCTGAAAGTCATTGCATTTTATTTTATAACTTATAACGAAAGTATTCTTGTGTGATAAATTATGCTATATATGTATAGGCTACTAACTAAAGAAAGAACTATACCAGTACTGAACAATTTGAATTTAAAGAGTGATTTGAAGTATATAAAGGATAATTACAATTTTTGAGTTGTGGTTGTCTTGTATTGAGGGTGCGATATGTAAGTCTGGCGAAAGGTATATTTTACAGCCAATATAATTTTTTTGTGTGAATATGTTAGATACCTTCTGGAAATTACAATGTGGTAAAAAAATAAGCAATATTTGACAGACAAAATTTGTATTCAAGAAACTAACAACTAAAAAAGTTAGAGTCTGAGCAAGTTTATTTTTGAAGTGGTTTTTTTGCATATATTTCTATAACGGTGTAGAGCACATCTTGCTATACATAAATCGGCATGTAAAGTATTAACATGGACAAAAGCTAAATATAGGATATTGATCGAGTAAGCCACACAAGGCGCCCACATGAAAACAAAATTCGATGCATTCTCACGTATATGCAGAAAGATCACGTATAAAAAAAATTCCTGTTTGCTGTTATTCTGGGCAAGTGAAAGCATTACGTTTATGTCAATGAATTACTACGATAATGCCTTTCGCTAAACTTCTGTGTTTTACGCCATAGTAAAAGCATACAAAACAACAGCACATGGTACTTGTATGCAAACAATCAATGAAAAACATTTGCATTATAGCTTTTTATTTAGAATACCACGCGATTCCTTGAGGTAAGCTGATCAAAAAATTGTTCCACATACCCTCCCCTTGAATCCTTCCTTCGGGAACTGTGGCCACTTGAAGATTTCGCCAATATTCGTGAATCCTTATGGGAATAAATGAGTATAACTTTTGAACCACACTATAGATTTTGGTTATTGCTGGCTTATTAAATAGCCAAGAATAGTAGCTGTCGAAAAATGTATTACTCTGTATTTTTTAATTAAGCATCTTTAAATTATTCTCAAATATTTCCAAAATTTTAATTTTTTTTACACACAAATTTCATAAATACCGTTACTTATTTCAAAAACTTTCTTCCATATGTAACCCAAATTTATTGCTTCTTATTAATGCCCCTACTACTCTCTATTACTGGAAAAAAACGCATGACAATACCTGTATCAGTTTTAGCACTGGAGGTTTATTGCCACATTCAAGCCAGATCATAAAATCGCATACAAGCAATAATCATAGGTAGGTACGCAGGCTCTTTTATAACTGGACCGACAATTTCTTTGGTTATAATTTGCTGCAGGTAGTGCTACTCTTATTTGGTATTTACGCAGCATCTTAGGAGTTTCGTAATTACTTATTTTATCAGTCAATGGAAAGTAGCATCAAGATTTAAAAAAACTACGAATATTTTTTGTTTGGGTTTAAAGAGAACAAGAAGCTGGATTGCAGGTATGTTATCTAAGATTTAAACGCTAGTATGTAATAAATATTAACAAAAAATATTGTTAGTTACTAGTATGTCATTTTCAAATGAAGAATATACGGATATACACCTTATCTATGGTGAAGCTCACAGAAATAGCGGCGTGGAAAGACGATTGTATCAGGAGAGATTTCCTTGTCGTAGACTTGCGGATCGCAAAACCTTCGAAAGTGTAGATAGGCGTATAAAGGAGTGGGGGACAGTTCAGCATTGACGACTGGATCAAGGAAGAGGGAGGCAAGATGTAAATGTTGAGGAAGAAATATTGAGAATGGTAACTGCAGACGAAAGTACTAGTACCAGAAGATTAGCGCAGAGAACAGGAACTTCTGAGTCAACAGTTTGGCGAATACTTAATTCTAATCAGCTGTATAGTACCACTTACCTCTCCTTTTTAAAACAGTTTATAGTTCAGTTATTACTTCTAGGGATGATCTATGGGATAGGATACAAAATGTTTGTAACCATATTAGAAATCATAGTAATAATTTTGTTAGAGTAAGACACCCATTACTTCGTAGGGCACAATTATGTATAGACCAGGGAGGACATCACTTTCAGCATATTTTATAGGTTTTGTTAGTTTAAATTAATAAAGTAAAAATTATCAGAGAATTATAACCAAAGCAATTGTGGGTCCAATCATAAAAGGCCGTACGTACCTACCTGTGATTATTGCTTGTATGCATTTTTATGATCTGGCTTGAATTTGCCAATAAACCTCCAGTTCTAAAACTGATACAGGTATTGTCATGCGTTTTTTTTCCAGTAATAGAGGGTAGTAGGGGCATTAATAAGAAGCAATAAATTTGGGTGACATGGAAGAAAGTTTTTGAAATAAGTAACGGTATTTATGAAATTTGTGTGTAAAAAAAATCAAAATTTTGGAAATATTTGAAAATAATTTAAAGATGCTTAATTATAAATAACAGAGTAATACATTTTTCGACAGCTACTATTCTTGGCTATTTAATAAGCCAGCAATAACCAAAATCTATAGTGTGGTTCAAAAGTTATACTCATTTATTCCCATAAGGGTTCACGAATATTGGCGAAATCTTCAAGTGGTCACAGCTCCCGAAAGAAGGTTTCTAGGGGGTATGTGGAATAATTTTTTGATCAAGGAATCGCATGGTATTCCGGAAGTTATCTTGATCTGAATTACCCTGTATAGAGCCAATTCAATGAATAAATCAGAGTTAATTTTAAACTCCACAGAGGTGTTGTATTTATAATGAACGAAACCGAGAGCTCCCTTAGCTCCTATACATATGGCTACACCTTAATTAAGCTGTTTAGCTATTACCGCTTTTATTGTCTATAGTTGTTCTTAGCTTTGGTGATATTTTTGCTTATCTTATAGGAGCTCATTATAGCTCCTACTTTCATAACTAATTGGGAGCCTTATAGCTATTATAACTTTTTTTTTCTTTTCTTTCTTCTACAAGTAGATACAAACAGAAAGAAAGAAAATTTTCCAAATGGTTCATCGGACAGTAAAAATGATTATAGCCAAATTCATAGGATTTCATATTCTTAAGAAATTTTCAGTACAATAGAAACATCTAGGACTGATCGTTTTTATAGTACACGTAAAAACCTTAAACTTTTATATGGAAACACTAAGATGGGGTTGCCTATTTAGCCCATTTTTGAAATTATATTTACTATTTTTATGAAAACGTCGTGTACAAAATTTTAGTACTTTATGTTAACGCGTTCTCAGACAATGTTCAAATATATAGTGAAAGAAGAAATGCTTGCATGGCAGCTTCACGAAGGGGTTGCTCGATTTGTCACATTTTCGAACTTAATTTTAATTTTCTATATATGAGGTGTTCAATCTATATTGCGCTAGGATCATTATTTTTATGCGTTACAAGCGGAATGACAAACTTGGTATACCCTATGATTTCATCCAGGGTATAAACATTATGTGAGAGTGATATAGTGCATTAAAAGTACTTCTAATATGTAGAGAATGCTTGGCTACATAAAAAGAAATTATTTAATAATATATAAAGAGTACTCGAATTAGTGGGTAAATTAAATTTTCAAGCGGCTATATTTTGCCAAAATGGACAACCACCCAATTTCTGTAATAAATATAGGTTGTAATGTGTATATATTACCTACAAATATTCGATTGTGGCAGACGATGATCATAGTAAACTACGGTCGAAGTCGGACGTTGTTTTTTTCATCTGTCATAAAAAATAAAAATAATTTCGGAAAATTTGGAATTTTCTTTGAATTTTTTTTTGTTCTTTTTTGAAGTGATGTATATGGGCAAAACGAAACTAGTGAAGTAGCAATAACTTTCAAAACGCAAAAGTACTGCTACGCAGCTTTCTGCATTTGTGACAAGAAAAATCTGAGTGAAAAACATTAAAGTTTAAGTGACTGTGAATTGGGTTCAACCCTATAGTAATAAGAGCGTGGACTCTTTGTTTTCAAAGGTGATAGGAAAAAATAAAGAACAATAAGAAAGATATAAATTGTGTAAATTCTTGAAAGGCAACTCAGTCTATGACTGATTCCGTTATTTACGTGTCTCGACCATATAGAAGATGCTGCTATTCTAAACAACGAAACGAGTGAGGAAGATTACTTCAGTTCATCGACTATCACACACAGTGGCAGCTCAGTGTATAGCACCACTACCAAGAAAAAACTAAACAAGAAACCGAAAAATGTAAAGAAAGCATAAAGGACAAAATAAAAGAAAAATTTGAAAAGCTGAAGTATGAAAACAACAATACGAAAAAAAGAGAACTCAACTCAAATAAGAAAAGAACCTAATATACCTCAAGAAATGCAAATAAACCAAGCGTCAACGTCAAGCAAGATGACTGCTGCAAATACTTATAACTATAATTCGATAAGAGACGAAGAAATGAAGACTGCTAAACCAACAATCTCAAGTGAAGATGACCTGTGCTCAGATCCTCGAATTAATAAAATTTTACGATTGCAAATAAAAAAATGCAGGATTCATATAACGATCTGCAAAATAGATATGCCACACTCAACCAAAGATTTAATGACTATAAATCTATAAATCACTCAGTGATATTTCCGACATGATTAAAACTAATCTCTTTCTGAACCAAGGTGTTAAATTCTATAAGTTTAAACCATCTGCAATAACCCAGTGCAAAAACTGTCAGAGATTTGGTCATGTTGCTACCCCAATTGCTCGTTGACTTATAGATGTGTAAAGTGTGAACGTAATCACGGTCCTGGGAACTGTATGTTGCCCCCAAAGGATAGCCTATTAAACGAACATACACCTATCTAGGTTTGAGGAAAAGCCCCTGCCCGTATTGAAAAGGGTATTGTATCTGAATGTGTTAACTGTGGTCAGTCCGAACATTGGGCTAACTACAGAAAATGCAGCAAGTATCTTGAAATTATGTCTAGGAAGCAAGAAAAGTCAAATCTAAAATGTAAAGCGTATAATAACTTTTCTGCAAAAAATATTTCGTATGCCTCCGTGCTTAGGAGGGATTACAGTGTTCCGCAAAGAATCGTAAGAGAGACAAGCGAAACCAACCAGCGATCTGGTAACATTCAATTCTTGAATGATATGAATGGCAAAAGAATGGCACTGCTGCCATTCTTAACAGAATTAATGGTAAATAGCCATGTATGAATTCACATTAGAACTGCTGTAGTTAGTACTGATAGAATATTTAAATTTTATTGTGTTAAGAAATGGAGTCAACAAAAAGAAAATTACAAATTAGGTTCATGCAGAAATCCAAACATTCTTAGATAATATTTGTATCGATATCAAGTTGCCAAAAACGCTGAACTCAAACGTAGTTCGAGCAAACGAATGCTTTAAAGAGTTTGGCTATGACAGAGACTATACGAACAAATAAAATATAAATATACAAAATTGAAATCGCAGTTTTAAAAGTGGAAGACAAATAACAATAAAAGTGGGAATTGCAGAGAAGAATTCGAATATGCTGAGATGATGGAGCTTTTATTAAATGATTGCCCATATTCTGAATTGCCACAAATCGTTTTCGAAAGTGCTGATGTATCTGTACCAGAAAACGAATCAATTGGTAAAAAATCTGCTTAACTAATATGTGGATATATATTCAATATTATAATTTTTCCTTTCAGATTCTGGTAATCAAATTTTAATATACAAGCTTTCTCGACCAAATTCTTCAAATAAGAAATTTCGAATGTTTATGCCTGCAGCACTATCAGGAAATCTACTCGCCACAGTATCGGGTTGCTGTAATATTCCGTCATTTTCTCATGTATCATTGCTGTTTTGAGAGGACAGGAAATCATTTAGAGCAAGGTTATGAAAAGAACATGAAGCTGCAACCGCTTTCGGTACGAATTCATAATTGATATACGATTTCTTCAAAAGCATTCTCAATTTATTTTTCAGCATTCCAAATGCTTGCTCTGTTATATACCTAAAATAAATTGAATTTTCATATAAACCAGAAAAAGGGCAAAACATAAAAAATTATATTCAGTAAATTTTTACATAAGCTAATCATGCTTAAAACATGGTTAGCTTATCTCTTAAATGGGTGAAGAAAATTGCATCAGCAATTTTCCTCAAATACCATACATTTTTCCCCTACCGACTGTGTCAATTTTGTTTTATAACTTTTATCGCTCACCTTGAATTGGTTCTGGGTTTCGAAACTGCTAATCCAAGTCTAAGGACAACACTTGTTTGCTTTTTCCTTGTAAGCCACCTTTTTATTATATTTACACCACTTTAAATACGACCAGCAGATTGAAAAATCTCACTAAATATATTTTGATAAACTTTGTAATATATTTGATCTAATTTTCTTTTTTAAGACAAAATGAATAAAATTTCACTTAAATTATTTTGATATAATATTATTTTTTTTTAAACAAAACTAACAAAATCTCACTTGATAGATTTTTATATTATATTCTTTTTTTTTTAAAAACAACACTAACAACAAAAATTGGAAAAACTCCGAACCGCTTGAAAAATAAAAACCAACTCGATCCAACTCCTTTTAAAAAACGACT
Organism: Dioctria linearis; assembly: GCA_963930735.1. Classification (NCBI taxonomy): domain Eukaryota; kingdom Metazoa; phylum Arthropoda; class Insecta; order Diptera; family Asilidae; genus Dioctria; species Dioctria linearis. Next base: position 88,040,544 of record OZ005740.1, on the reverse strand, counting down.
CAACTCTTTTTTAATTTTCCGCCGAACCGCCGTATTTTAATTCAAAAATCCAAATCAACCCTTGATCACATTCAACGTGGTCAAGAGCCGTTGTTCAGGATCGAAAATGCTAAATTGCATTTTCTTATCCTGAGAAAATTTTACTTTTTCATTCTGGACTTGTTCAAACATGTGCAGAATTATTCGCGTTGGACGATGGCTTCAAACATGTAATCTTACACTTTTAAAAACATTAGCCACCGTCCCGTCGGTCGTTTGAAATCGCGGCGCGCATATACATAAAATGCATTTATGCGGCGTGCGTTTCTTATCGAGAACAAGCTTTTTACGTAATATGTATGTAGGTATGTACATATATATTGTATTTTTCGCGGCAACTCGTACTGAAGGTACGATTTGCCTTTTGATTTATTTTTTAATTAAATTGTTTGAGTGGCGAAATTTTTAAGTAAAACGACTTGGGTTGTAAACAGAAACTTTTGTTTTTCCCAAGTCGTTTTATGGGAAAAATGTATGGTATGTGACTAAAATTGCTGATGCAAATTTTCTTCACCCATTTAAGAGATAAGCTAACCATGTTTTAAGCATGATTAGCTTATGTGAAAATTTACTGAATATAATTTTTATGTTTTGCCCTTTTTCAGGTTTATATGAAAATTTAATTTATATTTGGTATATAACAGCTCTACTTTAACACGAGCACGGGTTAGGAACTTATTAAACATAAAGTGCATTGGATCCAAGTTTTGCCCAGGGAAGTCCTTCATAATTCAAGGGAGCAGTGGATAAGAAGGATCTCCAATTAAAAAATATGGAATAGTAGTATTGTTAATGCAGTATTCGGACTGAAAAATATACATTATTATTAAAACAAAATATTTTGCCTATTGACTTACTTCCGGAAATATCGAAACTTCATTTTGATAAATCAAGGAACCCTTCAATGCAAGTTCAATGTGCACTACCAGGAAATTTACACGAAATATCTCGAAAACTGAAATGTTAACAAATGCATTAAGGGCTGCTTTTAATGGAAATATCAAATAGGTATACCTGCAATGGTCATGTACTACAGCTTGTAGAATAATGGATGTCTAGCCTTTCCTGTTCAATAAATCCCTATTGCCTTCTAATGGATGCTTTAATTGGGATGTGCGTTCCATCAATAGCTCCAACTATTTGACTAATTTTTGATTGCTTTAAAAGTTGGATGATATTTGTTGAGCCTCCTCTAAGTTTGGCATTTTAATCCATTTCGGGGTTAATATTTTTACAGTTGCCTCTATAACTTCGTAAAAAATAAATTGGATAGTCTATTTTTGAAGACCAAATATGTTCCCAATCACTTGATATTCAGCGCAACTTTTTAATTTATAATTTAATTTTTCGTCTCAACACGAACAAAATTTTTATCGGAGACGGGATTAAACTTTGGCTTGACAACTCGTTGTATATGTAGTCAAACTATTCTCTGCATACTCTAAACTTTTCACGCCATCTTCGCTCATCCAAGTTTGCATATAAGTTTTCCCAAACATCCTTGCTCCGCAAATGAGCCCATAATAATCTTTCTCTGGACCTGAAATTATAAATTATAGAATGCATTGCTTCGCAATACATTTTAACAGTTTGTTGATGCTTTCTTATAATTAACCTTAAAGCAATCATAAAACTCGTTAAAGCTACTTAAAATATGTTAAATATATTACCTTAATTTTTTCGTATTTTGCGATTGTCTTCTCTTCCTCTCCCTAAATTAAATTAAAATTAAAGCTGACTATTACATCATATGGGGCGATTTGAATGCCATCCAACAGCTATGGAGTAATGACCAGGCTGTAAAGAAAACTTCGGGCAGATCCCTTCACCAATGGTGCATAAGTAGCTCCATTAATAAGAGCACTCAGATAGCTATATGCTTCATAACCATGGCACACCCTCGTTGATTGATTTCTTCATTATATCTGGCGATATAACAATAAAATATAATAATAGGGCCAAACTCTCCATATTTGATTAGCCATCAGATCATGCTGCGGTAGAACTAAACGTTTCATTAAACAGAAGCCCAATCATTATAGAGACTCGTCAAATACTCGACTACGGCAACAAGAATTGCATACAATTCAGAGGATATATAAAACAAAATCTCCCGCAACTAAACCTATCCGATAACTGCTGCCCCACATTCTCTGACCTGGATAATATAATCGATAATCTTGACACGTTGGCGTGCTAATAACAGCAATCGACCTAAGTGTACCGAAAATCTCTTTAAATGATAGTACCTGTATTGCACTTCCCCCTTCCTTCTTAAGATTATTAGGTATAAAAATATGCTTAGAAGAAGATGGTTTAGACTACATTACAATCCTCTGCAGCATCAGCTTATATCGCAAATTAAATGTTTCGAAAATATAATAGAAGACTCGCTCAAAATTCACTACATTAACTTGTGGCATAAAAAATTATCAAGTGTTGAATAATAATGCTATTAGGTCTGTTAAAATATATGGGACTCTTGAGAAGTAATCATATACCGCCACTACAATTAACGAAAGGCACTGACCTAATTTCTAATAATGAAGATAAGGTCCTTGCGCTTGGAACGTACTTTTGTGATATACACAAGGCAAATCTTAGTAATGGGAAACCCAGCATTCAGTATGCAAATTAACACCTCTGTTCAAATTACCAAAATGAAGCAACCCTCCTTTTAATATTTACAAACGATTTTAAAGCTGACTTCCGTTCCGCTGAAGCCCGTTCCCATTTCAGGACAGATTTTCTTGCCCACCTCCCGAACAACAACCAGACACCCCCAACTTACTGGTAGCATAATTCTTCAGGCTAATAATGTACAACATCTTAATTTCACCACGCCTAGTCCAATTAGAGACCTTAAAAATCCCGGAACAACATAAAAACAGCTGGTTATGACAAAATATCTAACTTCATGCTCAAAAAATCCCCATTTAGCTTGTTGGTTTTTTTAGCGCTATTATTTAACCGTTTCTTTAATATTACCAAAAAAAAAATGGAAGCAGGCCATTGTCATACCAATCCCAAAAGTTAAAAAACCGTCTAATCTCATCTCTAGCTATAGGCCAATTTCTCCTCTGTCCTGCATAAGCAAAATTTATGAAGCATATCTCCTGGATAAAATAAGGGCTCATTGCGATGACAATAAGGTTATACCTCAACGTCAATTTGGCTTCATGAGGCAACACTCCACCACGCCTGCCTCAACAAACTTAATGGAAAAAGGAGGACATAATCTGAATAGCAGAAAACCTTCACTAGCCTGCTCATTAAACATTGAAAAGGAATTTGATACGGTCTGCATTGAGGCATTTATTTATAAAATGAGAAACCTGCATGGGTTCCATAATCATATCTGCCGAATCATCTATAATTACCTAACAAACAGATCTTTTACCATCAGAATATAGGACATACTTTCTCCAGCTTTCGACATTGTGGCAGGGTACCTCAAGGCTCCTTACTCGGACCAATCGTATATAATATTTATAAAGCGGACTTACCTAAACCTGGCAGAAATGAAAGCAATGTGAACACCCTTTGTTATGCAGATGACACTCTCCTATTTGCAGCTGGACCTAAAAGGCACGTCCTATAAACACAATTAAGGCCCTCACCAAATACCTTGATATGTGGAAAGTCAAAATTAATATCGACAAATGCGAGGCAATTCTCTTTAAAGGTAGGAAAAGAAATTCCCCACCAAATGCATGGTCCGTGCTTCAAAACTATCACTTAAAACTAAATAACCATATTATTCTTGTTAAAAATAAAATTAAATATCTTGGTGATATATTTACAGATAATCTTTTCTTTTACAAACACGTCGAATATATAATTAATTAAGCAATAAATTGTTACTGGGCGCTTAACAGAGCGGTTAGACCTAACTCTAAATTATCCGTAAAGCTAAAAATTGTCCTCTACAAGCAAAAGATTAGGCCAATTCTGAGCTATGGATTACTGATTTTGCATAGCATAAGCTCGGCTCAAATGGTAAAAGTACGAGTATTTGAACGCAAAATCCTGGTACATTTAAATTGTTAAGTAATAAAAATCTCTACAATATGGCCAAGATAGAACGAATAGACTGTTTCCAAAATTGAGTTTATTGAAAATACACTAGCTCAGGATATTAATATACTTTACGACCCATTCACAAATATTAAATACCACCCACCCTTACATCTAAAATGGCTAATGACCAATGAACGCGTCTCGCCAAATGAGCAACTACTCTACTACCATAGGGGATTTTTTAATGTAAATAATTTAGTGTACGATACCGCACAATACATCAAGCGAAATTAATGTCATCTTTCCTTAAATATAATCTACACCACACACACAACACACTAAGATCTAATATAAGTTTATCTCATTTTTATTACCATTTTTGTGAGAAACTAAATTAAGCCTAAAATTAAAATTCTCTTTCTAACCATAAATTTTACACACTAAAATAATATTGAAATTTTTTGATAAATGTACCTAAGCTAAATACATGCAAAAAATGCATCTTAATTTTATAATTCGGTAGATATAAACTAACTCCTTCTGTATTAGGAAAATATCAGGTAAATTATTTTTCTTGTTTCAAATTCTTGTTTCTTGATTGTAGCAGACAAAAACGGTGTTGTGGGGGTACAATTATTCGTTTATACCTCGTAACTACTTAATTGTATCCCGTCTATTAATTTATTACGCATAACACATGCATGTACGTGGCTTTGTGTTTTGTTATAACATTTTTGAAACCTAATCCATATTTTTAGTTGAATCGTTCTGAATGAATTTAAGTTTAAATTAATTAGCATTAAACGGCTCTTCTCGGTCACAACTGCACAGTTGTTAGAGACAATCATGAGGATTTGTTCAAAATTAAGAAGTTCTCCAATTTAAGCATGTAGTTGTATTCATTACCAAAAGGTTGTAGCAAAACAATATGTTTCTCTCCAGAACTTTAGAGTTGTGGATTAAAGCTAAGTTTTATCCTTGACAACTACTAACTTCTAGGTCACAACTAAATAGTTCTTTGAAAGTTACAGAGTTGTAATTCACAACAAAGTAGTTCTTTTAAGAGCTATAAAGTTGTGACTCACAACGAAGTAGGTACTCGTTCTGAGAACTATAGAGTTGTTAATCATATACATATACTATATATATAGGTATACTATATATTGCAGTTTTGCTGACTATTGTATGTGGTTGTAGCCACAATTTTACCATTTATTATTTCCTGATCTCATTTGGAAATTCCATACTACAAAATAGGTACAGAATAAGAATTAACTACGAATTCCAAAATTTCGAAATCCCGAGCAAAAAATCTCGCACCTGTAAAATCTCTAAAACCCCACTTTACGCAATCACGAATCATAAATTCTATTAGAAAATCTCAATTAGAAAATCACGAAGCATAAAATCTATAACATCCATAACAATTTCCCAAATAAAGAAACAGAAAGAAAATTAAAAGTTTTAGCGGCGGCAATTATAATGGGTCTGGAACGAAATCCCAAAAAATAATCCGGTCGTCAAAAATTACGACTTCAAATTTCCAACAGATTATATACTAACAGTGAAATATTCCGCATGCCAGAAATCCTGACAAGTAAAAATTCCGAAAGATATATTTTCGATTATAATGGAGTTTTTGCAATGCACAAACTCCTATAACAGCAATCATACACCCGACCTCTAGTGATAAAATTTTGCGAAACTATGCATACTAAAGTTTTATATTGGTTTTGCTCTAATTCCCGAGTCGCTCTATAGAGTACAGTAGATTCATCTTTTTATAGTCTTGCAGTTTCATGTCGAAGTAAGTTGATAGTGGTCCACGTTTTAAACAGATATGAGAATTCTGCCAACTGACAAAAACTCGCAACCTGGGTGATCTGTGATGGTTAGCATCCACACAATAGCAGCATTAAGAGTTTGGAACTGAATTTTTGTTTGGCCAGACCATTACCCGTGGTATTATAAGAACTAAACTGTGAGTGCGTTTTTAATTCATACTTACAATTCTTCTTCAAAAGTGGGGCCACATCTGTAATATCGAAGCAGTTTTGCGAGACAATATTTGAATTTGAGAAGCTAATTCCCATAATCGACGTCTTGTTGTTATTTAAACCATAGCAGTTATGGCTGCCTTCACAGTTTTTGTAAAATGTTGCATACCTCCTTTGTGGGAAATGAGCATCCGTACAACCAATACTTTCTAGACGAAGTCACTACTTTTGTTTTTCTGCCTTTACAGTGCGGCACTACTGCGGAAACGTTGATATTTACATATGCACCCTATTAGCACACAAACGTTTCACCTGAAAGATATCAAAGAATTTCTAATTGAGAACCTTGTATTTATATATGTCAGCTTTATAATAATCAGATTTTTGGAACGCACATTCAATAATAAAGTTACAGACAAGAAATCATAAAGTTCCTCTAATTTAGTCCTGTATCTCCATGAGGCTGAGGCTTTCAAATAGACGAAAAGAGTAGTAAATTATAATATTTCTAAAATAACCGGAGATGAAAAATAAATAAATTATATGTTTAATAGGCAACTTGAAATCAAAAAGAAAAAGAAATTAAACGAAAATGAATAAAATCCCAAGAGAGAATTTTACAAAACTCCAACAGTACTGAAAAAACTGGAAATCACTCTAGGAGCCCGCGCCTCCAGTGCTGAGTACTAATTAGTCAATAGATCACTTCAGACACCGGAGGCATTGTACAATTTGTTCACTCAGTACTATCCAGCAGGTGTCCTTCTTTATCTCTTCCTTGTTTCACAAAAATATTCCAATTACCACAAATTAATTGAAGGAAAGGAAAAGAAATTCCAGACACAGTTGGAGAGTCAGTGCTACTTATGGGTCTTATGAGATACGAAGAAAAGATCTCATAAATAAATTTTATGCCTATCCAAAAAAGACGTTTATTAATTTTTGTCTGCCACCATAAGAATTATAATAGCCAACAGTTCTGTCAACCAAGATTATGTTGCGAGTATATCTCATAGGAATTTATGAGTTATTTATAAATATCGTACCTAGATAATGAATAACTTCATGATACTTTTAAGATTTGTAATGATAATACTATCACACTGAAGATGGGGATACTGACAAATTCTCCTCGCATATTTTACAGGAAGAGAGAAAAAGTCCTATACATGAATGACATAGAGTAGTTCTCTGCATGCTTTAAACATATTCCTTTGATCTGTTGATTAGTTGTGGACGTGATGTATATGGGCTAGTTAAAATGACATTGTTACCATATATGTATATTCCTCGCACGTCTACTTGCCTTATGCATATGACGTCTAAACTATTCCTATAGTGAACCGGCGTAGCATCCATGAAGACCTAAATTGCTGTAGTCTCCCTATCTCATTGCTATTGGATTTAGCGTTTAAAGAGATTAAACAGATCGATACTTGAATTATGTAGTAATATACCACAGTTTTAGTTCTTAAAGTAGATTGTGAAAGTATGGTCTTGTTATTATTATTATGAAATACTTCAAACTCCATTCTTATTATGGAACTACATATAATCAAGATAACATCCATTACAATAATAAAAATATAAGCACAATCAGAGAGCTAAATTAAATTAAAAAGTTAGCAAGGATTAGAATAAACTGTAAATTAGTTTTAATGTAATGAAGAAGAATAACAAAAAAAAACACTACACTGTGGATATATATGTATATATAAATATGCTGAGAATGAGAAGAGGAGAACTACTTTTAATGCAAATCCATTCGACTCCACTGCCGTGCCACATAACAAACAACTAAGTCTGGGTTATTAAACTAATAATTTCTCCCTAAAGACCTCAGGAGACACAATTCCCTGAATTTCAGTTAGAAGGAAGATTCAGTTGCCAAAACTTACAAAGAAAATGGGGGTTGGTGCTAGAAGCCAGATAACCGGCCCCTAAACACCGCCAGATTAAAGATCTTTTATGTTATGCTCCTGCCGTGTTAGGTCCAGGCCACATTTTTGTTTTTAGGAGGGTTAACACCTCATTAGGGTGAGCTTTCCGGATGTCTGGTGGGATTACATAGACTTCCTCAGACATCAGAGTCTTTGAGGAGCAAGTTGTGCGCATTTGCAGAGTACATTGGAAATAGCCAATCATTAGGCCAGTGCATAGCCTACTCTGGTGCACCGCAGGCTTCGTAGGGGAAATTTATGAACATCTTATAAACGTATAGTCTTTATTCTAGCGGGGAATGAGCGCATATAATTAGGTTTGATAGCAGCCTTCTATGGGTGGTGTGAATGTAAGGCGCTTCGTATGCAACTTTATTTATATGCTTCATTGCTTCATTGGAAAAATATAAATATCATGTTATTTCCATTTTTCCAATGAAACAATGCAACCCGGACGAAATTTTGAATATTTTTTGTTTAGGTTGAATCCGGATAGTGCGGATACATATCCGGACAGCTTGTATCTGGTTCCGGATAGTTCGGATCTGGATACTAAGATCTGGAATAACCGGATATCTGGATTTGAGGAATCGGATTCTAATTATTCCGGATAGCAAATTATCCGGATATTTTCAACTCTAAAGTGCAAAACTAAAATTTTGAATGGCAACACCAAAAAGGAGTTGCCCGATTGAGACAATTTTTGAACATGTATTGTATTGTTGACGCGTTCTCAGGCAGTGTCCAAATATATAGCGAAAAACCAAATTTTTATATGGCAACACCAAGGCGTTGCCCGATTTAGTCCATTTTTGAAATTTGATTTATTATTGCTATATTTTCATGATATTTATCATGTATCAAATTTCAGCGCTCTACAAAAACGCGTTCTCGGGCAGGGCCCAAATATATAGTGAAAAACGAAATTTTTGTATGCTACTAGCAAGGAGTTGCACAATTAGTCCCATTTTTGAACTTAAATTTACTGTTTTTAAAAAAAGCTCGTGCACTCTAACTGAATACATTTTCGAATTGATCAAAATAATTTTTAATATTATGCGGGTGTCCAATCCATTCTGCTCTACCATCATTATTTCTATGCAGTACAAACGGGATGGCACACTTAGGATACGCTATAGTTTTCATCTAGGGCAAAATGATAGTAAGAAGTACTTTTATGTCACCATATTGATTAGATTTCAACAATGCAAATGGCTCTTGTATTGCAGCAGCTACTCGAATATCCTACGTTTTCTGGATATAATGGGGTAAAAGCAATTGAATTCCCTAAAAAATTCGACATTACATTTTGTTGTGCACGAGGTTATAATCAATATTTCTTATGGAAATTTTCATCACTTAAGCCATTAAATCGAAACAGAAATATTCGAAAAAGTACTGTGATATTAAAGTAGCTTGGTTTTTGCTGGTTTCTACATAGGTCATCCAAAGTTGGTAACAGATTTCTCTCTCTTTACTATATAGCATCCGTAATTGATGTTCTCTCCTCTTTTAGCTAATTTGATGTAAAATCTTACAACTGAATTAATTTTATAGTTTTATTCACAGAACCATTCAATTTCTATAACAAAATATGGTTTTGAAATAATATTATTAAGAATAAATTTATACATCATCATCATCATCCTAGCAGAAGTGGCATGGCCTCTTTGGTAGTAGTATGAGAACCTACATGGCACTAGTAACTTTTACACAAACTACCCGTTGATTTTCTTTCGATTGGTTGGAATCTGAAAATGTAAAAAGTGTGATGACATGTGTAGGGTGATCCAGCAGTTCTTTTCATAATCTAGACTAGACCGTTGCTTACCTCATTTACTGGTCACGCATATTCATTACAAGCGTGGTATTTGTTGTGGTCAGCCCTTGAGTGTAGTAATCGACACTTTTTTAGTGTTGTGATTATATATCTACTGAAAAACTCCTAGATAATTTGATTGCATAGAAATCTGTGTTGTCGAAGGTTGCCCCTATATTTGCTGCTATATGTGCAATAAAATTACCTCTTCTGACTCTACAGTGGCTGGCTGTTTGAAACCTCAACTAAAATTATTACGAATTTGAACGAGACTGCGGTTTACTTATGAAAAATTTATATTTTTATCCTAAATAGATATCATATTCCGTAAGTGTTATTATCTTGATATTTAATGTTTTCAAAGTGGTAGAAACGAGTAAAAAGCTAGAATCGGTCTAAGACCAATTCTTCTGATGCCTCGATGAAGATTCGTTTGTAATTTCGTATGGTCACCCATCTGCAAAAGTTTGATTTTTCAAGTGGTTTGTCGCATATATCTCTAGAACTGTTCGTCGGACAGCAGTAATGATTATGACAAATTTCGTAGGATTTCATATTCTGAAGAAGAGTACCTACACAGTACAATAAAAACGTCTAGGACTGATCGTTTCCACAATATAATTTTTATATGGCAACACCAAGAAGGGGTTACCCGATTTAGTCCATTTTTAAAGCTTTAATTACTATTGCTATAATAATTCCATACAGCAAATTTCAGCTCTCTGTGTCGACGCGCTCTCACGTAGTGCCCAAATAAATGGAATTTTTGTATGGTAACCCTGCGAAGGAGTTGCCCGATATACGAACTTAAATTTACTTTTTTTTTTTAAAGCATGTATGCAAAATTTCAGCTCTCTAAGTAAACGCCTTCTCGAATTATCGTGCGAACGGACGGACGACAGACGGACGGACATGCAAAAATCAAAATAACTTTTAATTTTACTCATGGGTGTCCCATCCATTTTTCTCTAACATCATTATTTCGAGGTGTTACAAACGGAATGACAAACTTAGTATACCCTATAGATTTCATCTAGAAAATGGAAGTTGATTTAATCAAAGATTTATGCTTTCTATTAATTCGCAGTACCATTTTTATTCCATTTTAATTTTTGCATTGTACTTTCAATCATTTAGTTAAAATTTAGTTCTTTGACACATCGCCTTCTTACGGAATGAGCGATTCTTACCGCACCTTTACTGACTGCAATTTGACATTTAAATTTAACGTAAGTTCCCCTCTGACGCCTTAAAGCTAATTTGTGTACATCTGTTAAATTTAAAGGTCTCGTTCGCTTTACGTAAATAACATTACTTACGTGTACGGAAATTGAGACTTGACTTGCTGACTTGCAATCTTGATAGACAAATTGCTTAATGTGAACCGCTGATTTTGTTAACCTTTCGTTTGGGTTGAGGAAGCTTTGTAGCTATCTCCCGAAGAGAGATTGAGATTAAATGTGAAAGGGGAATAATATCTAGTTTCGTGTTCAGTATCAAAACTTGTTTTGGATTTTCTCTCTCATTACACTAAATTAACTTAAATGGTTCTGATAGTCCGCTAATTAATCCTGGATGGACCAATGGTTCCTTAATGAGCACTACTCTAAGTTTTTTTTAGATAAATCTCGCACTAAATACATCAAATAGAGCTTTGGCATGGTGGAGGTTTATCTAGACGGAGCTTTTGCTGCCTTTAGCCGACTATGTGGGCATTAGTTGAGACCAGACTGGCTGCTTTGGAGCTTTTTATTTTGCACTTTTAGCAATAAGATCTTTATACTCTGTCATTTCAGATTTTTCCACAAGACTTTTGTTCAGTGGTTTCAGTTAGGTGTCCCATTCGGAATGTTCTCTGCCTTATCTAGTAGGTTGGTCTTTCCTGCCCCTGATATTGAGATCTAAGGAGGCTTTAGCCATAGAGAAAACGATATCAGAACAGAAAACTGTATGATGAGAATTTTGTCACAGAGCTTTTGCTCAAGTGCCCCTAATCTATTTCTAATAGCACATGGCTAGTCTGAAAACTACACATGCAGAGCTCATTCAATGGTTCTAAGCGAGCAGTAGTCAGTACACACAATATAATACCTACTGAGAGTATTTACGGAGAACTTAAGTTAAGTTAAGTTATTAAGTTATCTCTGGTATTTGCTTGCAGTGCGATGTCCTTCGACTGGTCTACATCGAACAGGATAAAGTCGGCTTCGCAGTGATGTATGCACGCACACTGCACTGTGTGTAACATGCATACGCGCTGAGCATAAAGCGCCAACATCATCAAAGAGAGCTTTTAAAATCCAGGGAATATTGCTGCCATATACCGTTCAACTCTGTTATTGCTTCTCTATGCTTTAGTTTCGCATATTAGCTATAATCTCTCTAGAGTCCTTTGATTCACAGAGGGTATCAGTTCAGTAATCTAGGCCATCGCACCGATGAAGCTTATTATCAAATCCGCTCAGAACCAGAACTCTTTGAGAAGTAGCCAATCAATCCAACTTCTCTGGCCATGGATGTCAAGGAATTAGGCTGAAAAAGTCCTTGTTTATAATCTGACATTTTCTTGTGAATGGCTCTCTGCATTTCCTTATTTGGCATGAGTTAAGGGCATCACAATGGTAGAGTACTGGCAGGATACTTAGCTGTACAGTTTGTACTACTTCCTTAAATGTAGGTTGACGAAAGGATTCAGGGATATGAGTTTTAGTAGCCTTCTCCGTTTGTCACCTGCTCCAGAAAAAACAGAGTTGCACTTCCTCATCAGTCAAGTCCTTCCGTCTCTTTAGCCTCTTTTCTTACTCTTCTCATTACGGCAAATCGTACATTCCCAAAAAAATGCAATTAGTATCTATTCAACAATTAAACAGCCACCAGGTATTTCATCTTTTCTCTGATACTATTCCAAATCCTAGCTCCAGCCCCTCACTTACCATCTTCTTAATGTTCTTTGCGTCTACTGTGTACATAATTCCTCTCTAATTTAGATTGAAGTCATCTGACTAACTTATTTTTGAATAAAATAATACAAGTGTTTTATGGCATCCTATGGCATTCTTATAGTAATCTGTTATCAACAGATTGCAGATCATTGAACACAACCAAATCCAAAAATTATAAGGAGTAACTTTCAGATACCGAATTAAGCAATTTCCTAAATTCTTTGAATGAACTGTAAAAAATAGAAAAAAGAACTTCTGTAATACTTTCCTATTAAATATTCAAAAGATCCCTAAAGCTTTAAAAATCGTCTCTCAACAGTCAGCACAATTCCTTTACTTTAATGCTCTCATTTCAGGAAAAACTTCCCAGCTTTTGTGAATATAATAGATCCAAAGTCATCAGATGTTATATTCCTACCGAAACCAAAAGTAAACTTCATTTCCAGGGGGAGTGTAAGTATTCAAATAATGAGGCAAAGAGATATGTCAGTGATCCCAGAAAACTTTGTGAAAATGCATAGCTTAACTTTTAATGTACATTGGCGGTAAAGCAAAGCTGGCAGATATCAGAGGAGCATACTATAATTTTCCCCGTGGAGTATTTAATTATCTCAGAAATAAAGGCAAACATTAAGGCCTCTAGTGGTGTTCCGGTGAATAGAACCTACCAGTCATTTTCAGCACGAAATGAAAGTAGCCTTACTGCTTTTTGTTAGTACAATTTGCATAGTTTCATAAAAGTTTACCCATAGATGTCGGGGTGGGAAGATTTTTGAGAAAAAAAAGACCTCTGGGAAGCGTTAAATTCAATGAGGACAGATACAAATTTAGATACTGCTGATGAGCTGAGATTCTTCAACGGTATTTGTATTAACAACATTAGAAGTTGGCTTCTCGCGAAATGGAGTTGTAATGGCCCTGTAGTTATGAGGGCTTCATTTGCGTTTATTTCAAAGAAATATTTAAGGATGGTCTTTAATTGCGGTTTATGCTATGAAAGTTTTCATGGATTAATAATTAGGCTATTTGAATTTAGTATGAAAGAGTTGCATTCGCATTTCATTTAATTCAAGTGGAATTTTTTTATAACTCTTTGGGAATTACATTGCAAGGTTTTAAACATATTAAAGTTGCGGTGGTCGGGGAGATTCAAAAAAATATTATTAATGGAGTTATTTAAATTAGTAAATTATAACAGTAGCTACAATAAGTGGTATTCCCCATTTATTTTGTGAGAAGTAGTCGAATAGTGGAGTTCGATGGCATACATAATATATTCGTCGGCACAGCAAAAATATTGTAGGGGTATAGTCGAGGGATTGAGAAGCCATATTCAACGCATAACTGTAGTTATTTTTTTCCTACATTTAAAGCTGTGCAATACATACATGAAAGAGTATATATTTTCAGATATATATAGGTACATGTATGTGTTATGTAATGACATTATTCTTCTGCGTTGTTAAGTTATATATGTATAAGTCATGAATAGTCTTTTCGAGTTAATTTGATTCAGGCACTTATAGATTTGAAAGTGTGACACAGATATATTACTGACACCCTGAAGTACCTACTATTTTTTTTTTAACTTAGATACATACGGATTAAAATGAATTTGTTAAGATTACCTAGCCAACTTTAGGCTTTTCCAATTTAATAAATTAGATGCAATTATTGTTTTTAAATAAACACGACTTAGATGTTCTATTAACAATTCATAAAAGGTATATGAAATTTTACTGAATACTCATTACATCGGTTAGCATATATTTTTCCTAATAGAAATGAAACCGAAATGGATTGATTGAAGTCCGATATTATATTAGCAATTTACAGGAAGTTATTCTTCAAAATCAGAACATTCTACATGTACACACAAATCGGTAATTAAGATTTGAAAATTTTGTTGTTAGAATAAACTAACTTTCGGTAGTTGGTTATAATGAGAAAGATCTGTGGTGAAGGTGAAGGACGATATATATAGAAATCCGCAATGTAACGAATACATATAGCTGTGATGTTGACCAAGTTGGATGAGTGACAATAAACTAGGACAAGGTTATCCTTTCTTGAGACCAACGTATATTGAATTCAAACTGTCTTACATTTATAATGGATAGATGTTTGTTCAGAATTCGTAAGAACTCTAATATTAAAAAAGCAACAAAAGCTTGGATGTCAATACCGACTTAAGGAAAAGATGTATCAGAGTCCTTAATTGGAACAACCTTGTAGTGAAACGAGCCAGCCTGCAACAACTGCATATAGGCAGTATACTAACATTCATGCATAATGATAACTTTTATGCTAAAAATATTTAAAATTTGTCATTGATTCTAAATTTAGGATGAAATTGAGTAGGCAAGAAATTTGTAATAATTTACATATAATTTTATTCGAAACGGTAGCACTAAAAAAAAAAAAAATTAAATGCAATTTTCTATGCGAAGTTATCATTGCTATGCCAATTTATTACTGTCATGCTAATTATTATTGCCATGCACCTTTAAAGCCCGTTGTTTGGCGTCATGCGCAAATTATGGGCTATATAAACTACAATCTGACTTGACCCGATTTCTTTTCCAGTTTGGCGGCACAACAACCACTCGGTTATTCCTATTAATATATTTGCTGTTAACAAACATAGACTTTATTTCTGTATCAACTGAGATAAAGTCTCTTTCTGTAGGTATCGACTACAGTAAGAATATCAATAAGAATTACTTTGTTCTGGGTAACGACTCAAATGAAGATTTTTACTATGAGTATCGACTGCAATGAGAAATATACTAACAATACGCTCTTTAAATCGGGTATCGGCTGAAATAAACATTCTTGTTGTGGATATCGGCTGTAGTAAGAAAATTACAAACAAATACACTTTATAAATGAAGTATTTTTTGCGGACGCGGCTGCAATAAGAATTTCACTAATAAAGACTTTATTTCGGTTATCGACTGAAATAAAGATTCTTGTTGTGGGTATAGACCGAAGTAAGAAAATGTGTAACAAATATATTTTATTTCCGGGATCGTCCGAGATAAACAAGAATTCTGCCAACCAACACTTTATTTCGGGTATCGACTGATATAAAGTTTCTTACTGTAGAGTACAAATTACTAATTTTACTATATTCCGGGTATGGCCTGGAATAAAAATTCATATGGGTATCGACTAAAACAAGAATATCCCAATCCCAAACTTCAGCAAAATAGGAAGCCAAAATAATCAAATATTGATCTGGTCTTGAATACATTGCCAATTGTAAGAAAATTATTTCTATCAATAATTAATAAAATGTTTATTTCTATCAATAAGTTCAATTTACTTTAGTTTTACCTTCTGAGCATTTATTGAATATTAGTTTTAGCTTTTGAAATATACTTTTATACTAATAAAATTCTATAATAATTAAGTTATAGTATTTGTCGAATTGTGAAGCTTGGTTTAGGTGCAGTAGACTTGGTGGAAAAAGAGAATAACCCACTAAATTGTTGACTTTAAACTAGAATTAAAATTTCCACCACCCTTTGTTTATTTATTACGTGTTCAGTCTGACTATGGTCAGACCTATTTTCTCTTTTAGTTTTAATATTCGCAACATCTTACCACGCAGAGACCCTCTTATCCTTTGTGCTTCTAAAGCGCTCTGTAATAAGTTCTGATATGCTCCTTGATATTTGAAGAAAATCATTTACTGAAAGTTGACATTACCACTGGAACTTATTTATCTTGTTGAAATTATGATGCGCTTTGACTTTTCGCTAAATTGTATAGGCAGAGTTGTCCGACAATTCATCCTTCCCAATATGCGATAAATCTAAGTACATATTTGTATGATAACTCCATGGGATTCTTACTCGATTTTTATCCATTTTAAATTTAGATCTACAACAGTTATAAAGTGTCTGTGATATGACAAAGGATGCTCTACAATTTCCCCAAATTTCAAAGTCGACGATCAAAGAGGATTCAGAACAAATACTGGTAAATTATGATAAAGTAAAATTTTTTCGATATATAGATTTATCCTTTCAGAAAAAAAAACATATTGTATAAAAATGCCACATAAGAAAACTTCTCTGTCAACCTAAGAAGATCGAAGATAATATAATTTGCTTTGCGTTGTAATGAAGGATACCGAAACTAGCAATATTTTTTTAATCCGACGAATAGTTCGTTGTTATCTGATAGTTACCAGTTAATATTTTATAAATTTAATTACGATACTGCGCTGGAAAAACTTTGACTCAAGATTTTTTTAATCATATTATTCGTCGTTTTTCGATATTTGGTTTTATTTTAAATAAATTTATTTGACAACTGAAAACTAACATTTTTCTCTTTTCGTATTAACTGTCATGTCAGTTTATATATTTTTTTATAATTCTTCACTATCATAAGAATACTGCTACTACAAAGTTAAATATTTAACGGAATCAAACTATTAAATTATCTTAAATTGTAGCGGGTTCTAGTGGTAATGAGATATGAGAATTAAGTGAAGTGTTCGCAATAAGTGAAGTTAGGTATTTCAGAAATTTGCATTTACATTTGCTCTTATATTCAATAACTTCCATTCAATTATTTATGTTACTTTTGATATGTAAGAAAATTTGTTCGAAATGGTTCTAAAACTTCGACTCCAGAAAAAATGTGTTATTTAAGCAATTTAAATGTTAGTTGAACTAGTGTTTCTAGAAAATAAAAATCTGCCTAAATATGCTAAAAAGTTATAAGGAATATTCGAAATATCCAAATACACATAAAAAATAAACTAGGCTTAGAGTTTAGTTGAATTGTTCTTTTTTTTTTAAGGGTAAATAATCTGACAGCCACCGGGTATAAGGTATAATGTTCAGGCCGTGCGTTCAGGTGTACACACCAATGTGCTTTTCAGCACATCGATGCGCACATCACATAATTGAAAAAGTAGGGATAGCATCCTTAGATCATAAAACGAAAGGATAGGCTACCTTGTATAAAATTCGTGTACGTGTGATAAGCAATTTTTTTGTGGGCACGGGAGGGAAATGACTGGCTGGGGTTTTAGTTTTTGTCAGTTCGATATTTCTGACATTTGTCATTTGTCATTTCTTAGATCTTACAATTGAATTGTCATTGGGGCTCTTGTTTGATGTCAGTCAAGCAAAGGCAACGACAAGAAATATTATCAGCAAATAAATGGGGCACTAGGAAAACTCTTAAAAATGTAATAAGTTATAAAAGAATTATAAAATTATAAACTGAAAAAATGATACGAATCGCGGTGACAGGAAATTATAAAACTTGTTCAATATTTGATTAACTTTCAACCACTAAATTATGTGCCCGCTCAGAAAATATCATAGTTTACGGCTTCCATGACTAAACAAACACATCGATGCGATTCTACTATTTGAAGAAAACCGCTTAAGTTTTTCTTCCCCATAGCCTATCCAGTTCGTTATATGATCTAAGATAGCACCTGAACGGTTGGTGTGCACTTCGATTCGAAATGTCAATTTTGAAAGTTCTTTAAGAATAAAAGGTCTGTTCGCGTACTAGCTTTAAAGTACAAACTTGTAAAACTTTTTGTAAGTTTTTACTCGAAGGCGTTCGCGTACTCGAAAATTGAGAGAGAAATTATTGACGTCACATTTCCCATCCGTTCAATTTATTACTTGATTTAACTCGAGAAAAATCGTCGAGTAAAAACTTCGAAAGTGTCAGTTTTGACAGATCGTCGCCGGTTATCAGTTATTTTTAAAGTTTTCAGTTATTTTTCAAGTTTTTAGTTTTAAAAAAATGGAAAAACCTGTTACTCCTCCTCCAGTAGAAGTAGAATGTTCCCCAAGAACATTTCAACGTATTCAAAGTGGTAAATTAAATTTGCTTATTGTACTATGTGCTAGGAAAATTTCACGTCGTTATTACAGATCCCGAATAATGCAAGTTTTCACAAGTTTTTACTCGAAGCCGTTCGCGTACTTTGTGAGTGTTACTCTCAATTTCCCTCTTTATCATACATTTTGACGTTTTTCATGCTTTTACTTGAAAAAGTACGCGAACAGACCTAAAACTACGCAAAACGTCAAAACTACAAAGCGCACCGGGGCACTACGCTACCAGACCGTAGCGTAAAATATACACACCGATGTGCTGGGGAAATGACAACGATTCGGTCGCCTGAACGACATGGTGTGTAAAAATGTGACATTATGTGACATTCTGCGTGCACCTGAACGCACGGCGGAACAAGAAAAAAATTACGGACCTCAAAGAAAAAAATATGGGTCTAATTAAAACAACCAAAATACCCTAAAATACCCATACTAAAGTTCGTGGTCACTTTAAAACTAAAATTTCTGTACGTTACACAGTTTTAAATACTTATATTACAGGAAAAATCAATTTTTTTGATTTGGAAAAGCGTTCTTGCGGTAACAACCTTGCTAATAAATCAGTGGAACAAAATAACAGTTTTACAAGGAATTCAATTTAGCTGGAAGAGATTGGCTTTACAATTTAAAGAGCGAAACCCACAAATTTGTATTAGATCACCGGAAGCATCATCAAAAGTAACGTCAGTAAGTTTTATTAATAAGTTAATTTTATGAATTAAGGTGGACTCCTTGATTTTCTTCTGCAGGGATATTCAACGTAGATGAAATTGATACAGCAACAATAAATAATCCATTCTTTAGATGTCAGTATTAGTTCCATGTATTCTTTTCATTAATGTGAAGTTATCAATGGTATGTATATATGTACATTGAAAGTCAGAGGACAAGTGGCAGGTATTACTTCTGTTTACAGGATTTTTGTCATCCTTCGGGATGGGTTGAATCTTTTGCCGAGTGATTCAGGTATTTCTAGAGTTACTGTTCTTTTTATGAATGGGCATACAACTCACATAAAAAATCTAAATTTGTTGAAATAGCCAGACTGGATTCATTACTTGTTTTCCTTCCCATTGCACTCACTAATTATTCCTTCTGAAGAAATCGTACTACGTACAATATATTGAAGCGTTTCTCTAAAATAACCCGGAAAGAACAGTGTCACTAATAAAATAGGAAGACTGTTCATGGAGAAGTATTAAAATTAACCACCATGACAATAACAATACTTTTTTTTTTACATAAAAGTGCTAAATATTAGCCTTAAATTCGAATATGTTACACCGTAATATAGTTCCTTATGCCCTACGAGATAGACCACTTTGATCCTGCATATGGGATAAGAGATCCTTTGATATACCAAAAATCATAAAGTAAGGAAAATGTTACCACGAATGAGAAGAATGTTTTATCATTAATTAATATTAATAGGTCAAAGAGAAAGTTAATTCGGCCGTAAACAATTTTGAGCAAAAAAAAAAAAAAATATGGCTTGTTTAACCTTTGTCCAAACTCTGCCCTACATTCATACGAATATGTGTGCAATTTTTACATAAAAGTACATTCTAATACAAGCAATTCATTGATTCACAAAACGAACTTCGAACATTTTCAGCAAAAGCTTTTTTTTTATATGAAATAAAACTAAAAAATGTCCTGCATCAGCAGCAGCAGTAACAATAGAGAATTGACTCAGATTCATTGGAAAAAGTTTGATTCAAATTGAAGCATTTAATTGGGAGGGAATAAATCAAATCCATGAAAGTGAAACGCAAGACGTTCTGTTGATTGAACTAAAACATAAATTTTATCGGTGACATGTCAATTTGATTAATAAAAAAAGTCGTTATTCGTTTTTGTTTTAGTTGATCGATTGATTTGCTTATGCCTTAATTTCATAAACAAAATATAAATTTCGAAGAATAATTGAAACTTTACAGATATGATAAATTTACAAATCTAATTCTAGTTAAAGAGAATCTCATTTGTATTCCTAGTTGCGACATGTTCGAGAAAAAATCGGAATCGGTCTCCATGAATTCTTGGGGGTCATACTGCAAGAGAAATAAATCTCATTCTGATAGGTTTTCCTTATATTCCGTTTTGAATTGCGAAATGCGTCGATGTTCCATTACATTTTTGTTTTGTTTTAGAAATTGATAAAAGAGCTCCATTCCATACCAGATAACATAGAACTAGTTTTAACCATTTTATCGATATTTTCCACAGAATATGATAACATGTTTTCTGGCTACTCGAATTGATATCAAGATACATGTTCTTTCCATATACTTTTTATAAGACTCACGTCCGCCCTGCCGAGTGATCTTCGGACGTCGATCAAAAATGATCGTGCCATAATCAGTGATAATAATAAAGCATATCTGAAAGACTATATTCGTATTCGAAAGGATATTAAATTTATATATAAGATGAGTATCCACAGACACATATCCAATACTTATTCAAAACGATAGTAAATAGATATGAATGAAACACATATTGGGATCGGATTCAAATGGATACAAAATTGAAAGAGCAAAAAATGAAATAAAATAAAAATATTTTCAATAAACGAAAAGTGATTAAATAAAAAAAATCATTTTTGCAATAAATGGAAAGTGGTGAATTCAAGGAAATTGTACCTACATTTTTCCATAGAATCAGCGTCTTACTTTATATTTTTTACATTGATATGTAGCATCACTTCCATTTCAAAACTTTCGTCATGTAGACGACTACTAGTTAACGTTAGTTTTCCTATGCTAAATAATCTTTCTACCGAAACACTACTAGGCAGTGCTGTGTTGTATTCGGTAAGAGACTTTTTATCACCGAAAAATTATACTCCAAGAACAATTCCTGACCCGCCAATGAATTTTGGTCATCTTCGCAATCTGAATCCCAAAAATGGTGTAGCGTTGGCTAAAAAAATTAGCAAAAGCTAAATTAATATAATATAATATAATGAATGACTTTTTTTGTGTGCTTTTCTTATTTGATTAAAATTTCAGTTTCAGTTTCAATTTTAATTAAATCAGATTCTCCTAATGTTAGTCGCTCAAGTAGTGAGTCCGCTCAAGATTTGAGTTCGCTCAAGCCGATCAAGTAGTGAGTCTGCTTAAGTTTGACCCCGTTCAACCAGTGAGTCCCATCAAAGTTTCAAACGATAAACCACCGCTCAAGTGTTGAGCGGACTCAGGTCCTGAGTCGATATGACAAATGAGTCCACTCATTTACAACCCTGGTAAATATAACCTTTTCGGCTGTAGGGTAAGACGCATAATAATTGAGCATGCAACCACGCCAGCTGAGACAAGTTGAATTTACTCTTTTCAGAGCAGTAAAATTATGACTGTGAAGTACATTTACATTCATTTGGGTAAATTTAAACCAAGCTAGAATTACCACATTTGTTGTAATAATTTTTTTATTTACACTTCAAATGTGTAGTTATCAATTCAAAGTGTAATTACAATATAGGTAAATGTAGTCAAATTTACTATTAAGATTGTAACATGTTTACATGAATTTTTTAGATGGTAGAACTGTCAAATATAAAATTTTTGAAAGCGTTCGAAAGTGAAATAATATTTTGGATCGATTTAATGTTGAATTGATGAAAAAAGTGAACTCATTAGGTCTATAAAACATTTTCTTCCACCATGACATACGTTTACAATTATACCATAGCCAAGTTTGGTGCTATGAGCCCTATTCTCCAGATTTGGCCTATTTCGACTTATTTCGACTTCCAAACTTAAAGGGTTGGCTCGATGGATTTAAACGTCCATTTCGCAGATATCATTTTGAAAGATTTAAAGGATTTTGAGGACCGTCGGTTAAATTGTAAAGGGACACGTCTAAAATAAATCGAGTTTCAAAATTCGTACAATTTAGAGTCACTGGGCGTGTTTGGGTGGAGACCAAACCGGTTAAAGAAAATGATTTTTCCTCCACGTAATTGCAAACCATTCCGAAGTGATTGTATTTTTACATGGTTGTGACCAAACTCTACCAATTCTTCCAAACTGGTTTGATCTCCGCCTAAGCGCGCCCACTGTCTTATGAAATAGCACTGGAAAATGAAAGATAATATGACAATTGAGCTTCCTTAACCGTCATTATTTTGAAGCAGCTATTTATTGCTATAGCCGTTTGTACCTTCATTAGGATTGAATACGTCCCTTGGACTTTCGAATAGCGTTAATTACTTAAAACTATCTGCCTTCATTGGATTTGGATTTTTGTTTTTCCTCATTCAACTAATATTGTCAGGGGGGTGATAGTAGGCAAATATTGATGTAGTACGTGTATATTGTCTGACTGTCTTAAATTATTTCAAATTTCATTTCCACTTTTCAGCTATGTATTAAACTAAGAAAAAACTTTCTTTTTAGCGAATACTAGCTTCACAACTATAACTCTCGGGGAAACACTTTTGGCAGCAATCCATTCTTTTTAATCAAATTAAATATTAAATCACACGGGTCATACGTATTATATATACAGAACTAACGTAATAAGTCTTTTGTATTGATGTATAGAAACAAATTCCTTCTTAAACTTCTTAATCCAAATAAAAAATAATCCAATCAAAAATTTTACAAATGATATGACAGTCCATTTTGACAACGAGAAATGTCACTATCATTTGACAATTTATTTTTGGCAGTAGGGTAGGCGATAATGAAATCGATTAATCAATCAGTTCGATTAAATTTTCGACGTTGCCAAAGTTTGTCGTAGAAAAGTCCAAAAATTTGAAGTACATTTCAAAAGCAAAAATTTTAGAATTAGCAAAAATTAGCACATAAATCTTAAGCGAATCAAAACTATTTTGATATAATTTTAACTAGGGCTGGGTGGAGGAGAACGTCGTGCTGCATCCCGCATTTTTTTTTTTAAATTCATTAAATTTTCGATTTAGGAATTTTTAGATTTGATAAACAATTAGCACATAAATCCTGAGTGAATCAAAAAAACTTTTTTGGCAGGATTTTAACTAAGGTGGGGTGGAAGATGGCGTCGTCCTGCACTCCGCATTTTGATTGGTTAAAAACCCCAGCAAACTTTGGATTACGCAATTTTTAGATTTGACAAAGAATTAGCATATAATTGGCACATAAATCAAAATTTTGTTGTTAACATTTTAAATAGGGAAACATGGTGGAAGAAGTCGTCCTATATCCCCTTTTTGGTTTATTAAAAACCATATTAAATACTCCGAACATTTCCAATTAAGCAGAGAATTAGCACATAATTAGCACATAAATCCCGTGTGAATCAAAACTTTGTTGGAAGAGTTAATACTCGGGCGGCGTAAAAAATTTCGTCATCCTGCAACCCCTTTTTGACTTTTCAAAAATCGCAATAAATTTGTGAGTAGAAATTTTTTAGATTTGACGAAGAATTAGCACATAAATAGTACATAAATTCCTTGTTAATCAAAACTATGTTGGTAGAGTTAAACTAGGGCGGGGTGTAGCTTACCATCGTTCTGCACCCCCTATTTTAAATATTTATAAAATGTACTTAATTTGCGAGCACAAAATTTTGGCACATAATTAGCACATAATTTCCTCATACATCGTTTTCCCGGGTCACGATGGGCGAGGTGCAGCTAGTTGGACCCCCGGACGACAGTAAGCAATTAATTGACCTGAGCTTTTAAGTATACCCATTCTTATCTACAAGGAGCTATTCATGGGTAAATTTTTGGACATTATCTGTTTAGTATATTACTGAGAATTCGCCCATTCAGCAGTGGCGTACCTAGATCTTTTGCTGCCTGGGGCGGTTCGCATTTTGCCGCCTTTTCTAAGTCAATCAAAATCAAGAAAGTTTGTTGACAATTATGAAACATAAATAATTAAAAAAAAAATATTTCTTTTCTTGAAACAGATTGTATACACATAATGATAAAATGTCAGCAAGTTTATTATATTTATTTTGCTTACGATTTTATTAGAGAAGTCTTGAATGACATAGTCAAAATTCGTACCCTACGTTCGTTGTTTTTCTATGGGGAGTATCGCTAGTATCGCTACTAGCTACACTGATGGGTATTTTTAACAAAATTCTTAACAATATTACTATGTTGGGAGCAGGGCATTTCAATCTATATTTTTATATCCTAAATGAAATCATAGGATATACTAAGCTTGTCATTTTGTTTGTAACGCGCAGAAATAATGATGGTAGAGCAAAATAATATTAAAAGTTATTTTGATTTTTGAATGTCCGTCCGTCTGTCTGTCCGTCGTTACGATAACTCAAGAACAGAGAGCTGGAATTTTGCAGATAGGATTTAAAAACAGAAGTACAATTAAGTTCGAAAAGGGGACAAATCGGGTAACTCCTTCGTAGGGTTGCCATACAAAAATTCCTCTTTCACTAAATATATGGACACTCCCTCAGAATGTGTCAATGTCAACAAATAGTAAATATACTTTTAAAAATGGGCTAAATCGGATAACCTATTTTTGGTGTTGCTATATAAAAAATTAGGATTGTTACGTTTATTGTGAAAATTATCAGTCCTAAATGTTTTTAATGCTCTGGAAAGCTCTTCAGAATATGAAATCTTATGAAATTGGTTATAATTCTTTTTACTGTCCGACGAACCATTCTAGAAATACGTCTATACGAAAAACCATTTCAACAATCAAACTTGTACTTACTGATGAGTGACCATACCAAATTACATACGGCGGGTATTCATCTGGGGTATCATAAGAATTGGTCTTACAATTAGATTAATACTAGCTTTTGTACTTAATGAATAAAAGTTCGAGAGGCCCTTGCCTAGTTTTCCAACGTTTTACTTGTTCTTATGGAGCGTGTACACACATAAAATTCGGTACCTTTTCGTTTAATATGGAACTGCTCTTCGTCATTGTGGTTTCACATTTTCTGTCTTTATTCGTGAAATTATCAAAGAAAGTCCTAGATTATAACGGAAATCCCGTATGTGTATGGACAATGATACGTGCCACGTTGAACTCCGTACAACACCGTTTGGAAAACCGTACGGTTTTCCTGTATAATTTGTGTCCATGTAATGCTAATAAAGTTTTAATACTGAGTTAGAAAATATTCGAAAAACATATAAAATAGAGTGGTTTTGACTATATTATAGCGGGCAATACTTCGCGTAATAAATTAGCCGGTTGCGCGCGAGTAGCCTTTGCGTGTATGGCTTACTAATGGCACTAAAGAAAGTATTAACAGGTGATGTTTATTTATACAAGTTTTTAGACCGACATGGTGCTCAGTGTAAAACGAGTTTTGTAAAGTTGTAACTGACAAAAGTTATTAAAAATTACGGTGATCTACCTACTTTTAAATGGTAAACAAAAATATAGCAGTTTGTTTTTGATCTTTCAACATTGCAATATATCTCTTGAAACAATTGACCGGTAGGGTTAGATTGGTATTTTCGACGAATGGTTAGCGTCGCGTTTGACGAGTTGGAAAAAAATACGCTGTCAGGTTGAACTCGTTGACATTTGAGATTCGTTAAATTTGTTTTCAATGTTTTGTTATACATTTGTTCGCTTTTTTCCACTTTTTTATTCAACGTTTCATGAAATTACTTTAATGTCTGGAAACAAAAAAAATCTTAAGAAAAATTCAGCAGCAACAGGTACAATCTCCCAAATGTGAGTTTAAAGTTTATCGGTTGTAATCTAACACTCCCTATACAACAAGCATACATGCCATATTAAATGTCAACGCGCGCTAGCGCGAGTTACGTGTTTGACATTTTTAGCTGTTCTAATTTCTACCACCAAGCGCCGTATCTTTATGTGGTTATCGGCAATTCCAAGTTAACGGCGCAAATATTATAATTATTTATTTTTGGTTTTATATAATTTAGACAGACATATAAAAAATGCCGCCCGGGGCGGACCGCACCCATCGCCCCACCATAAATACGCTACTGCCATTCAGCTTTACGCAAGTGAGGCTCGGCCATAAACAAAAGAAAGATTGCATATTTCCGATTAGTAAAGATCTATGACGAATATATGAGTAGTAGTTCTTGGAAAAAGAATTTCCGCGTAATGCTATCAAGTCAGCATATTTGCCTATCTCTAGAATCATCTGAATTAACTGATGTTTTACTTAACAGCAGCCCTTATCTTTTTCAGCTTCGTCAAAAATCTGAGGGTTGGAATTAATTCCAAGTTTACTTGTTGTAACCAGGTAACCATTTCCTTAGACAATGGAGATGAGATGAGCCTTAAATTGGTGCAAACGCTCATTATATTGTATTTTTTTTTTCGGTAAGTTGGATACAAATTGCAACCGAAAAATTTCTGATGCTTTTTATAACTTAGTACGTACGATATCACTTCATTCAGAATGATAAATTTATGATGATAATTCGTCATTACTCTAACTCTAATTGGTTATCGTATTGTTTCAAGAGAAGCAACTATTTTCAATTTTTATTAAGTTGCATTTGGTATTTAGTTCATTCTTAATCAATTATTGTGTAAAACTTCTGAGTAATCCAATTTGAAACAAAACTACTTTTACTTTTCGAACTTGAAACCTTACCTGGATACCAATAAAAATTTAATTTATTGCCATCGCTGTACCTCCGTCCACGGCATGAATTTAAGATAAATCGCCTCAGTTCCCACATTTCGGAAAATACACAGAAGTAGAATGGCTATCATAAATTACTACACAGGACAAGTAATGATGATCTTCATCTAGCTGTTATAATCTTCAGAGAATTAGAAAAACCTCTTTAATGGAGTTGCTACATACAGCCAGCCATACTCATCCATACATACATACATACTCAAATAATATTGTCATATGGTTTTCAATGGAGATGGAGCTGACCTTTTGATTTATTGCTCTAAAAAGGGTTTCCCAGACATCGTTGCATTGGGTCAGCTGAATTGAACTTCGAAATTAATTCGGCTACACATGTGAGGGCACATAGTTTATGTGGCTATTAGAACAATTGATAAGCATTATCTTAGAATTCTTCTTGTTTTTCTTCATCTTTGATGAGAATTTTGCCAGCTGTACATACTATATCTGAGATTAATTGTACATCCATACATATGTATGTCTCTAATAAAGTTCATGTTGTTGCGCTCGGAATTCATTATTGGTAATTCTAAGGCCCTTCGCACAATACTATAAAGTGATGAAAATTTATTTTAAGTTTCCAATTAGTAACTTGTGCGTCACTGCCTATGCATTTCAATGGTAATCAATTTGCAACGTGTTTGGATTAGTCTCTTTCTACACGTCGTCAAAGTTAACTTAACAACAAGTTAAGAAGCAGGCGAGATTTCCGAGTGTTTTACATTTAACATGCACACGGCAAGAACAGGAAGAAAGAGAAAAAAATGAAAACAAAAATCAAACTCTCTTTAAAACTTTTATGAATAAAGATAAAAAATGTGAAAGCGCAAATTGTATGTAACGAAACAGAATTGAAAATCATTCATTTTGTAAATAAATGAAAAGGGGCGGACCCAGTAAGACAGGAATAAATTCTTCTGAGATACGGAATAACTTCTTATCTATTGACGGATTAATCCTTTTTCGTGTCAAAATGAATTACTTTATATGGGACAATGTCCGCTTTTTCGGACCTATGATTGGTTTTAGCAGTAACCAATAGAAAATTGATTTTATAATAATCGATTACAAATTGATTCTTGAATCATTAAAAAATATATTTCTTAAGTGATCCGGAATATATGTGAAATCGGTTGAATGGCTCTGACTACTCGCTTATATAATTTTCTGGTTCAATACTCACTCACTCATTCACTCAAATAATTTAAAAATTTAACGAACCCCACTTTTTCACGTACTTCAACAAAACTACGATATTCCAACTTCAAGCTTGCAACTAAGGATTAATACTGGTTTGTTTCACGACCTATACGACTTATCGAAGCGCACATATTACCGAAAGAAGATCTGCAGATTAATGTGGAATGGAAACTGAGTCGATTACTTTTCCGGTTATTTGTTGCAAACTTCTGATTCCCAAATCGGTTCATAAAATTCGCATTTGAATCGATTCTAAGATACATTCAATTGGAATATATCCCATTCGTCTTACTTTGGAATTTTCACGTTCTACTCTCGTAAAATATTCCCACGCTTTTGTGAAAACCTGTTTTCATGAAATATTAACAACGTTTGGTCACATGTTGTTGCTGTAATCCTATGATAATTGAATAGCACGTGTTTCTGTTTACATTCGTTTTGCTATGAAGAGATTAAGTGGGAGAACTCATGCTGGATTCTCTGATATTTTCGGGAAAAATGAGAATTTTATTTGAGAGGAATTTTACATCTCCTTTTAGCATCTTGGTCAAATAGAAATTTATCTTTTTCTTAAAAATGGGAGGTAGTGTGAACTGAAGTACATTATTATGAATAGTGTGATAGGATTTTGAGGAATTCAATATGATTTTGTCGTTCGGGTAATCCGACGTTCTCTCGATTTTTGTTTCTAACTCGTTGTCTCAGTTGCACTACAATAATGCATAGCCAAAGTCTTTTCCCCCATTTATGCAAAAGGCGAAAGTATATGAAATTACTAAATAAACAAGGTAACCCGGGGTTTACACCTGCAAGTACAGCTTGCATGCAAGCCTCCCTTCCAACGCGATTTTAAACTTGACAGCAGAAGGCAGCTCGGTTGATGTTTTATCAGCTTGCATGCAAGTTCATTAAAAAAATTGCATCGAGACGTAAAGTCTTGCGTATATTGGAAAATTATAGCAATAAAGGATGTAGCAGAATGATAAAAACCCAAGAATAAATTAAGAGGAAGGTGTTGGTAAATGATGTAATGCAAATGATCCCAGAAAATCTCATTTTCCCAGAATAAATTTATCAAATTCTCTCAAGCATTTCTTTTCCGCCATTTTGAAAACTGTATAAATGTCAAATTACTATCTACCCAGCTGCCATGGTTTTTCATCATGCAAGTTCGCTGAAAGCTGAGCTGCCAGCATGGCAGTAGAGGTTAGACGTGCAAGAAGTATGGCAGTGCAGATTGCATGCAAGCTGTACTAGCAGGTGTAACCCCCAGGTAAGGCTCCTCAGACATTCTATAGAATGTTAAAAACTTTGAATCGGTTTGATACAACTTATTTACTGCGACGAATAGTCAAGAGTTTCTATTCCTTTCAATTTAGAGTTGAATTCAAAATCGTTGCTTACGTCTCCTGTATTGATAATAATAATTGCGGACGAAACTCTCTTCGTTACTTGATTTGCTTGAGAGTAGGTATATTAATTATTTAAAAACACTTTAATAACTTGAGACTTGACTTGCTACTGAAGCAAAGTGATTTCAGTTCCATTATTTATGTAACTCCGTGTGCGAATCATAAGTTACTAGTCAGGTCGCGACTTCGATCCCCAACCAGTTAGCTCCGTGGGAGGGCCTTAATCACACTTCGTAGGATCATAAAAAATGGAAAGGAACGATGACACCAGCTTCGCCATTTCTACAATTTAATTAACATCTGAATTTGAAGAATTGGCCGTTAATTCTGTTCACACATTTATCCAAACCGCCCACTTAATCGCAACTACATGTAGAAGACGGAAAATTTGCCTTGCAATCGGTGCATTTCGTAGCTCGCTGAAATTGAATTTTATCTTGAATAAGCAAGTAAAATGAGCGCGAATTTATTATAAAAAGTCTCACCATAGCTATCGTACCGTAAAACGGAGGGTACTTCTAATTAGCGTAAGTGACAAATGACTGAATTACAATTCCATTTACCGATGCATTTGAATTAAGTTTCTTGTGCATAGTAATAACCGGAAAGAAATTAGCAATATTTGTGCATGTGCCTCTGAAAGTACTTTAGTAATGAAAGGGACTAATTAGCTCGACTATTGAAAGATAAGCACAGTTCCGTTCCTGGAGCAGTTTTTACAAGGTGCTGTCACTTTACCAATGAGTTAACGGAACTCATTTGTTCTTATACTGGTGGAGGTAATTCAGAATAGATTCAATGTGTGAAAATTTATTTAATTTTCTCAGTAGTTTTTGTTTGTTTGGAAAATAGAACAAATAATATTTATGAACCAGATCTTTGCTACATTCCAGCTGAGCATTACAAGGATTTCACTGCGTTATTTCAGAATTTGACCATTTCCACCAAAAATGTGCGAGGGGGCAAAACTTCTCTAAGTGACAGCAAATTTTTCGTGACTTTAGAGCTTTGGAGCGTGAAAGCAAAACATAGTGGCTTGCAGATTACAAATAAAATTTGCTAGTAGGGGCCAGTCTGACACAAAATTGAAAAAGAGTATTCTTTAATCAAGTGTTGTTTTTCAAAAATGTGTAAAAGTTTCTAAAACGTTAATCAGTGTTGACGCCAAGTTTCCTTACATCAAGCAATATTCTATTGATTACCGTTGCTTGTCGTTTAATTTGAATTCGTCATCATCTATCACTATCTACTAAATTAAGATCGTCATAATCATGATGCTGGAAGGGAATACAACTGTTATTTTATTACTTTTCGTCTTAATTTAAATTAAACTAACTTGATGATGTTATAATGTGGTCAGCCGAAATCGCTTTAGATTTCTATTTTTATACCCTAGATGAAATCTATAGGGTATACTAAGTTTGTCATTCCGTTTGTAACACTTCGAAATAATTATGGTATAGAAAAATGGATTGGACACCCATGCATAATATTAAAAGTTATTTTGATTTTTGCATGTACGTCCATCTGTGCGCACGATAACTCGAGAACGCGTACACTTAGAGAGCTGAAAATTTATACACGGACTTAAAAAAAAAAAGAAGTAAAATTAGGTTCGAAAATGAGACAAATCGGGCAACTCCTTCGTGGAGTTGCCATAAAAAAATTTCATTTTCCACTATATATGCGGACAATGCCTGAGAGCGCGTCGACGTAGAGAGCTAAAATTTGGTACATCATGTTTTCATTGTACCTGCAAATAAAATTTCAAAAATGGACTCAATCGGGTAACTCCTTCTTGGTGTTGCCATATAAAAATTTAGGTTTTTTATATATACTGTGAAAACGATCATTATTAATTGTACTAAAAACTTCTTCAGAATACGAAATCCTATAAAATTGGGTATAATCATCTATTCTGTTCGACGAAGCGTTCTAGACATATATGCGAGAAACCACTTCCAAAATTAAACTTGCATTGATCGGTGACCATACTAAATTTTGTACGGGCATTCATCTAGGATATCATAAGAATTGGTCTTAGACCAATTCTAGCTTTTTTACTTATTTCTGCAAATCGGTTCAACACTTAAATCGCTGTAATTCTTTTTTCAACAATGGCATTCTCTATGTTGAGCAGTGACATGTGAGAGTATCGTTCTTCATGAAACAAGCATTCTGCTTCTAACTCACGTTTTTACCCGCCTCATAGCAGCAAAAATTCTGTCACAACCTCACTATTGCCGCTTTAAAAAGTTTATACATATTAATAAGGGCAGTACTATTTCTTAATATTTTTTCTCATATTTTCAGAATTATCTCATTTTTTAATTGAAATATATTTTTCATGAGCATCGCTTCAGCTTCCAGGCTTCAGGCTGATGTATCAATTTTTAAGACCTTTTTATAATTACTGATGAAATCCTCTTGGTCTTTCATGTCCAAGTTAAGAAATGTGTCCACAGTGCAAGCTAACGGTAGGCTTTCAAATCGACATTTTCGATTAACTATGATATTATCTATAACTTGGCAGTAGATGTTGATCCAGTATTCATCTGGCTGTGTACCGGCTGGTAAATTTAATTTAATGGTAAGTTTGTCATGTCGTTTTTTTCTGACGTCAACTTTGCACCGCATCCAGTTTCAATTAGAACAAAAGGACACGACAAATTTATGTTTTTCACGACAAATTATGAAATAGTTCCGAGTTAAATCAGGCGAATTTGCTTTACGTACGTATGCTATGGTGCAACTACAAATACGTTGGTGGATTTTGAAAATTTTTTCGGTTGGTCTTCTTCCATTAACTTCAAAATTGATCAAACCGCCCATTTTTGATTAAGAGGACTCTAAATGTTGAGTGTTTTATTTGTCGTTCTCATTTGCGATTTGTAAAAAAATATGAAGAGCTTTGTTAATAGTTGTTTCAGGCTGTGTTGCAGTAGGATTGTCCAAAATTCGCTATTTTGCGCCGAAATTCCTAACAAGCTTTCAATTATCTACTTATAAGGCTGTGTAAATTTAAGTATTGTAATGATCTTTCTGGTTTTCTTGTTGGGTATACCTTGCTGCGAAAGGACGCATCAAGTATAAAATTTTAAAGGGAATCCTTAATCAACAAACGAGGTTAGATATATTCTTTGATTATGATTAGGCAAACATTTGGTGGTATTCTTCGAACAAACCGTATTTATATTTCATCTCTACAGCAAAAACATTTAAAACACCTGGGTCACTACTGTTTCCATATCTTTCAACATCGATATATAAAAATTTATATTCGATGTCAACGATGGTCAGTAAGACCAACCCTTTCAAAGTAAAAAAATTAGTAGAGCCAGTATAAGTCGACCTAGTAGATATTGAATTGACACATAATGGTAGCATGTCCATCATCGATACTAGCCAGCACAATTGGGAAACTCTAATTTGCCCTATGTTCAGATTTTTTCCAAATATCTTTATTTGGTTCAGTCATAGGCATGTTACTATGAATTGTGTCGCTAGGTTATCGCTATGATTATTGCTATCGTTATTGCAATCGCTATCGCGGCGGTGTGGATCGGCCTTTATGGTTTGGGAACGATAAGTACACATATGAAGCAATTGTAAAAAACAAAATATCGCCGATACGTTTTCAGGATATTCAACTATAAAATGACATTTCGCGAAAATGTAATTTATAGTTATTAGGTATAAATAACATTCAATTACAAGTAGGTTCCTTATTGTGAGTAGTACAATTACAATTACTTGTACTTAAATGTGAAAGTCAGTTATATCTGATTATTCTGTAATTAAGAAAAGTATTAGCTGCAAAAGGAGTAATGAATAATATAATGATTTTTGTATTAAACTAACTAATTAATAATCTATATAAATAAAAATGAAATGCTTTTCGTTGGTAATCGCATCACATGAGAACGGCTGGACCGACTTTGCCGATTTTTTTAGTGTTCGTAATAGTCCGAATAGGGCTTTTCACTATACGTCTAGGTGGAGAGCTGTATACGGCTTTTTAAGCAAATTATAAATTTAAGTTCAAGAAGTAAAAAAGCTAGAATTGATCTAAGACCAATTCTTATGATACCCTAGATGAGTTCCCTTAAATTTCGTATTGTTACCCTTCTGTTGAAGTTTGAATTTTAAGTGGTTTTTCACATATATATATGGTTCTTCGGACAGAAAAGCTGATTATAACCAATTCTATAGGATTTCGTATTCTGAAGAAGTTTATAGTACAATACAAACGTCTAAGACCCGGAGCTGCAGTTATAGGATTTCAAAGTAAAAAGATTGGAAAATTTTGCAAATTTATTTTTCAATTTTAACGAATTTCCCGCTAAAAGACAAGATAAGGATAGCCCTTTCTTGCAAGATATCAAGACCTCCGAATGTTACCTTTCATTTGATCCTACCTAAATGCTACCGATTCTGAGATGTTCCCGTTTTTATGTTGCAAAATTTCATTAATTTTGCTAATAACAATAGAAATCGCGCCTAATTTTATGGAATTCCACGCAAATTAGCAAAATTTGTAGAGAGGTGGTTGGACGTTTGTTGGTAACCGTAGAGGGTTTACTATCACCTGAGATGCAAGTAACCTTCATAGGGTGTATAACAAGAAAGTTACATGGTATTAGGATAAAAAGCACCCAAAATCACAAAACCGTGCATTTTTCGGCTCTCCTCCCATACAATTTATTTCTCGAAATTGAGTGAGGAATCCGGGGTATTAAAGAAATGCGGTACGTATGGGGCACCCTGTATAGTGGAAAACCAATTTTTTTTATGGCAATCCCACGAAGGAGTTGCCCAATTTATCTCATTTTCGAACTTAAAGTCGGTGTACAAAATTTCAGGTCTCTAAGTATACCCGTTCTCGAGTTATCGTGCACACAGACAGACAGACGTACGTACGGACGGACAGACGGACGGACAAACATGCAAAACTCAAATTAAATTATAATATTATGCGTGGGTGTCCAATCCATTTTGTTGTACCATAATTATTTCTAGGTGTTAGAAACGGAATGACAAACTTAGTATACCCTATAGATTTCATCTAGGGTATAAAAATGGGACCTTGCTCGAATGGTCCTTGTCTCCTTCGTAGGATTGCCATACAAAACTTTCGTTTTTAACTGTATATTTGGGCACTGCCCGAGAACGCGTCTACGTAGAGACCTAAAATTTGGTGGACGGCGTTTTCATAAAAATAATTGATGAAATTTGAATAATGAATTAAATCGGGTAACCCCTTCCTGGTGTTGTCATATATAACTTTGGATTTTCACTATATATTTGGACACAGCCTCATGCGTTCATGTAAAGTTGAAATGTTGGCTCTTTTGAAAAAAAGGGAAATTTAAGTTCGAAGCTGGACTACTCGGACAATTTCTTCGTAGGGTAGCAACACAAAACTTTCGCTTTTTTACTATATATTAGTTAGGGCGCTGTCTGAAAACGCGTCGACGTTGCACACATACACATAGATAAAGAGTGAAACTCTAGAGTACGAAGTACGAAATCGCGTGATCAAGTCAGCTGATACCTTAGATATTATATTTGTTCAAGAAAGCATTTTTTTTTTTATTCTCCGGTATATAGCAAAAGCTAAAGACTTTTTTATTTATTATTTCATCGCACAACCCATTTTATTTTGGGTGATAAGTTTCAAGTCTTGATTTTGACTCATCAACAGGATTATGAAAAAAAAAAACCAAAAAATTCAGAAAAAAAATGGGGGAAGAAAATTTTCCGAAACGAATCGAACCTGTGTACGCCCGCAGTGGGCTGAAAAAAGAAAAAAGAGAAAGGAGGAAGAAGAAGCGTTTGTGTAAGCATAAAACCTTACACTCATCCGCACAGCTTGGTTTTCTGCCTGCTCTAAAGATCAAATTGATCTCATCTCATATAAACAGAATAAATTCTGGGTGTAAATTACATGAGGTAAAAACTCCTAAATTACACCAAGGAGGAAGAAACAAAAATTTAGATTATGTACTCTTTATGATTTTTTACCTGCAAACTTATAAATATTTGTTCAAGATGGCATTTTTCTGGGTTCTCCGGTATATAGCAAAAGCCCAATTTCGCTACTTGGGATCTGTTGGTGAGTCAACACCAATACTTGAAACTTGTCACCCAAAATCAAATGGGTTGTGTGATGAAATAACAAATAACAATTTTTTTAGCTTTTGCTATATACCGGAGAATAAAATAATAAATGCCTTCTTGAACAAATATAAGTTTGCCCCGGCAAAAAATCTTAAAGAGTAATCTCTATTTTTGTTGCTTAGATATTATGCCACTCTAGCAATCCCAACCCTTTCAACTTCCACTCCCACCCATCTGGGCATCTATATTAACGCTGGGCAACGCCGGCGGGCTCCCTGTAGTAGCACATTTGCCAACTTAGGATCATAGGCTTGAGGTGTGGCGAAGACGTGGTTTTTCTGCGGCATCCGAGATGTAAATTTGATTTCCGATATCAAGCGCTTATTACATATATTTCAAAATAAGGATCAGTAAGATAAGGCAATGTTATTGTTATTATTGTTCTTTCGAAATCATATTTCGATAGGTCAGGATATAGCGTGGAAAGCAAAAATTTTAAACAGAAGTGAATTCCATTTAATCCAGCCTCGTAAGTCGGAACTATGTTGAGCTCGAAGCCCCGCATTCCAAGCCGAGTGGAAATTGTTGTTCTGCAGAGTGGTCTGTTATTATGTTGGTCACCAATAGTGTGATCGAATTTGGAAGAACAATATTAATCGCGACAGGCATTTGTGAATTTTTCTGTTAAATCAACGACTGTTAGTTGAATATAACTCACTCGAAGATTCTGTTAACAGATGGACAGGAAAAATAATCATCTATACAAAACAGCTTTTATTTCGCTTTAAGCGCTACAATTTATTGAGGCAACTAGAATGAAAATTGATGTTAAGTTTTATGTTGAAAAAGTTGCTTGTAGTTAGATGGTGTTGCGTTTGGGGAGAGGGAATCATGCTTTCAGTAGTTTTCTATATCTAGTAATGCTCATTTGTGTAATATTGACTACATTATAAAAAGAGGGGGGCTGTAATACTTACTCTGTTAGCATTGATGTGATACAGAGTATTTAGATGTCGACACGAAATTGTGCACAACACAATTACTTCATAAAAGATTCTCCGATAATAAAATACTTCCTACCAGTTGATGCTGAGCGAAAATATAGTTGTTGGATGAAGCTTACATTTGAATTATTAAAATGCTTTTCTCCTGGTACGTGGGGTTTACATTCTTGTGGCAAAATTTCGCCTTGCACATTTAATTCATTTTAACATATTGTTATTTCACTCCTCTCCCCTTCACCATCATTCCACTATTAAATTTACTCTGAAAAAGTCATAAATAATTCAACTCCAAGAGCTCATATCCTGCAAGTACTTAAGCAGCCCCAACTCCCATACAGATGATGCTATTCTAGATGAGCTTTAAGGAATTCCTGAAGAAATGTCCTCGCTAATATAAAATAAAATTCAAGGTACGATAAGAAAAGCATTTAATGGTTAAATGCACATTTAAGTAGGAACTAAGTTTAACTAAAGGAGTCTTCAACTTCTTTTTATATAATAAGTATGTTCTAAAGAACGATAGAGCTTTAGATAGCATATGATATGCTCGCCAGTTTTCAGAATTATCGTTATCTTAACCTAAACACTTACTCTTATCTCTTCAAATAACAACTAATTAACGACATGAGGGTAAGGAGACTAAACAAAAAAATCATTTTGCAGCACCAATGTTTTTTGAGTATATGTTGCATATTATTAAGATACTCCTCGGCCTTTACAAATTAAGTTGAAACTATACAGACGAGCAAGATTGACAATATCAGAGCTTAACAAATTTTTCCGAATACTGGTTGCAAAGTTATAGAATTTGTATGGATTATGCTTATACCTATCGACATGAGTGCAACATATATACCCACCGAGTTAACCATTTCCAATATGTTGAATTTTTGTTATCACGTTAATAATTTATTATACCTACATCGAAGTTACCCTTTGATCATGGACCCAAAAATAACACCTGTAATCATCATGGGTAGTTATGACCTAGAATGGGAAATTACCTTCTCATTACCATCTCCTGAGCGCCAATTGCAAGATCCCTGACTTTTTACTAGAAAGATATATGTAGAAATGTATGAAAACAGGAAAAATATTCATAAAATTCGCAATGCACTTACATAGTTCACGTATGTATAATTATTATGAACTTAGTTTTAGTGATCTCACTTAGAAAATACTCGTATAGATAGTTGCAATTGAAACAGTATTCAGTGCTGAGTCTAGAAGGATTTAATTGGAACAGCGATCATAAATTTTCTAGCTTTTGTTTGCATCATCAACTAACTTTACTGGTCTCAACATCAAATCTGTCAAATCGACTAAATATTTCAGATATCAACAAAATTTAAAAGAATTGTAGTTGATCCTGGATCAGTCATCCAATGAATTTTCAATGACGCACCGCATGCTTTAACAATGTTGTAAGTTTTTGTTTTCACTTCAGACGAAAAAAGCACTCCACAGGACATTCCGGCAGATGGCTATTTATATTTATACCGTAGATGAAATCGGTCCATTCATAACGCATAGAAAGTATGATACGGCAAAATAGATTGAACATCCAGACCCCCGAATAATATTAAAAGTTATTGCTAATTTGCATGTCCATCCGTCTATGTAGTTCATATTCATATTTACTAAAAAAAGTGTACACAAGATATTTATCTTATACAGTACTTTCTTATAAATTAATAAACGAAAAAATAATTTTAAAATTAATTATTATTAAACTTATACTACAGACTAAATTAATAAATTTAATTCACTTCATAAATTTAATTCAATTCAATTTAATTCAATTTAAAAGAAGTAATCATATGCAAATATAGAAAAAAAAAGAGAAAAGAAAATAAAGAATTATTAAAATATAAAAAAATAAAAATAAAAGAAAAAAAGAAAAAAGAATGGAAAGAATAACAAAAGACTAAAGATTGTGTGACCCGAGTAACCTTCTAAAAGTATGCATGCCTTTCGCCCCCTGGATATGTGTGGGTAAATTATTCCAAAGACAAATCAACTGAACCAGGAAAGAACCCTCCATGACGCGTTTAGAGAATAAGAATTTTTCGGTGTCTTTCTGAACGCAGAAATTGTAAGCGATCATAAAGATATCTAGGTTTGCGTGAGGTAATAAGGCCGAAGAGGAAGATTAACGCTCTGCGATGCAAGTATGTATGCCATGTACAGCATAACAACGATGTTCTGTAGGGTGTGATGTGATCATAACGTCGCAGTCCATGGATAAACCGAAGACAGTCATTAAAAGCTACATCCATTCTACGTTCACTTGTAGTATCTAATTTAAAGTAAACAAATTCTCCAAAGCATATATATATCAGCACACAACCACAACATCCGCAGACCAGAATTAATTGTCCTCAATTGTGATATAATCTGTGCATTTTTAAATTGAATTCATCATAACTCCAAGGCTCTTAGCCTTATCTACATACGGAAGAGTTACAGAGTCGATACAAACTGGTGGAAGCTACTCGGGGTCAAAGCCTTTTTTTTTTTTTTTTATATATTATTAAGCCAAGCTCAGGGGATACCCTATGATGCAAAGCACAGCATGGAAGGAAGGAGATAGGGAAAGGATTAGGGGATATGAGGAAAGTGGCGGAGGTGCCGATGTATGTCGCCCTTAAACTTCCGCAGATTGTATGCCGGAGGAAAAACAGAAGATGGTAAGCTGTTCCACATTCGCACTGTTCGGGATAAAAAAGCATCTCGGAATTTTACTGTACGGCCGAAAGTAATTTGAAGGGTTAAAGGATGTGCGCGGTTTGCAGCGCGAGTATTGCGTGCAGGAATCATTCTACAAGGGATTAGACTAGATATTTCATCAGAACATTGACCATGCATATAGCGATAAAGGAGCGAAAGGCATCCAACATTGCGGCGGTGCTCGAGTGAGTCGATATGACAAGTTATTGCCAAATCGCCAATGAGCTAGAAGGCTCTCTTTTGGACAATATCCAATGAAGCTAAGGCTGTGCGACCAGCCCCGGCCCATATATGGGAGTTGTATTCCATTCTAGGTCTAATGTAGGACTTGTAGAGGAGCGCTAGATTTGACGGGCTGAAATATTTCTTACACCTTTTCAGAAATCCAAGACATTTCGATGCTTCTTTGGCAACAGAGAAGATGTGATCTGTCCAGTTTAACTTACTGGAAATATTAATGCCAAGAATGCTTAGTGACGGTGAATCAGAAATGAATGCTCCATCAAAAGAAACGGGTGTGGTTAAGTTATGATCTTGTTTTAATGAGATAAGACAGCTTTGGGACTTTGATGCATTGAATTCGACGCGATTCGCTTTGCCCCAAGCGAGGATATTGGCAAGATCGTTATTCAATGATCTAGTCATGCAATCTCGTTTAACACATGCAGCATTCCCCCTGGATTCTGCAAGAGTGTCAAAGGAGTAAGCGAAATCAAGAGTACTGTCATCTGCGAAACTATGGATGGGATTGAAAGTAAGGGAAAGCAGATCATTAATGAAAATTAAAAAGAGAGTTGGAGAGATAACAGAGCCTTGAGGTACACCGGCATTTATGGGATGCGGTTCAGACGTAACGCCATCTAATACAACACCTATTTGGCGACTAGATAGGAAACTTTCAATCCATAATACAAGAGGAGGGGAGAGACCAAGTGCTTTGAGTTTGGCTAAAAGGGCTGGATGCCAGACTCTATCAAAGGCTTTTGAAATATCTAGGGCAACGATTTTAGACTCACCAAAATTGTGAAGACTACGGTTCCAACGTTCCGTAAGAAAGGTCAGCAAGTCTCCAGATGAGCGTCCAGCTCGGAAGCCATATTGGCGATCGTTGATGAGATGATTAGTTTCTAGATACTTCATTAATTTTGAGTTAATGATAGATTCAAAAACCTTAGCTTATTAGCTTTATCCAGGGAGTCAACAATCACTTCACCATTATTAAGTAGTGAAGGTATAGAGGAACTGGTGAAATTGTTCCTGATGGTTTTGACCAGGGACCAGAAACCTTTGCTACCTTTGCGGCTTGTCAAGATTCTTTGTCTAATATTCTGGTCAAAAAGAAATTTTTCTCTCTGGATAATGGACTTGCAGGTGTTCCGTGCAGTCTTGTAGACTTGTTTCATTTCCGGACATGGATGCAATTGATAGGCGCGAAAAGCAGACTCTTTCGCTTTTATAGCTTGGTTGCACTTATCGTTAAACCAGGAGCGATCATGCTGTTGTTGAGACCTGCTGTAATAATACGGAATGTATTCACGCATGCCAAGATTTAGTATGTTACTAAATTGTAATGTGCATTCATCAACATCCCTCGAAGCAAAACAGACCGACCAATCAATTTCTTTAAGATACTTATTGAGACTTTCCCAATCAGCATTCTTATAGTGCCAAAGAAGCCTACTTGTAGGTGGAGCAGTTGGTCGGCACAGGTTTGAGGTGGTAAATTGAGCCGTGATTAAACAATGGTCTGAATTTCCAAGAGGGGAACCGACTGAAATGGAATATTTGTCAGGATGAGATGTTAGAAACAAGTCGAGTAAATTAGCTTTATCTCCAGCTGCATCAGGAATTCGCGTTGGTGCATCCACTAGCTGTTGCAAATTAAATGATTCACAGAAGAGTTCAACGAAACGGCCCGCAGGACTTGTGGTAGAAGAATGTCTGAGCCACGGTATATTATGAACATTAAAATCGCCTGCCAGGACGATTTCGGAAGAGGGGGAAACAGAAAGCAAATGATCAATATTATTGGAGATATTGTCAAATACGAATACCGTGTCGTCATCAGACATATTTGGGCTGCGATAAAGGAAACAGAAGTATATGATGTGCTTGTGAAGTTTGAACCTAATCCAGATATAATTAAACTCTGGATTAGCAGAAGGAAAATCTTGAAGAATAGTAAAGGCCACATCATTCCGAATATATACTGCGATCCCTCTATGCTGAGAAAAAAGAGGCACGAAGCTGTAACCAGGGACGTGATACTGATTAATATCAGCATCAGAAACGACCTTGGTTTCACTTAGCGCAAAAATTGCCGGATTTTTTGAGTTAAGGTGGCAGTACACCGAAAACCGATTTGCTCTTAATCCGCGAATGTTGCAGAAATCTAAAATAAAATTCTGCATGCTGAAGGCAAAAACAAAAAAGCAAAAAAGAAAAAAAAGCGACACACAACAACACAAATATTTGGGCGCCACCAGCAGCAGTCAACGACACAGCGAGGTAAAAAAAAACAACAATAGTGTTATGCCTATTGCTGCTTTCAATACCTCAGACCGTGCAGTTCAATGACCACAGCTGAGTGCACCCGGATTGCTGATCAGTGACAAGTGCTAAAGCCTGGGTTGTGTATTGGGATTGCAGAGCATTTCGCAGAGTTTAGCCTTAATCATTATCACGAGCCCACTCAGTTAGGTTTACTAGATCCTCGTTAATGCACCCCAAACAGTTCTCTATAAAGCCAATAGAAGTACTATGGTAAATCTGCACGTCATCCGCATATAAGTGAACTTTAGCGAATTGGATTATCTGTGGCAGATAATTTATAAATAGAGAGAACAGAAGAGGTCCAAGAATATAACCTTGTAGAACACCTCTACACAATGATAATAGACCAGAAAAATCACCATCCACTGTTACTCGTTGCTTTCAATTTGACAGCAAGCTCATCACAAGCCTACAGGATGAACTAGAAAAATTTAAAATATTTTTTAAAATGGTTTACGCTATCGAAGGCCGTGGAAAAGTCCAGCAATATCACTATAGCAAACTCATCATTGTGTAGTGTCGCACGCATAATTAAGCAGTTTCGCAACTGTGGAGGGAACGAAAGCCCGACTGCCAGGGCGATATCATACGATTTTCATCTAGAAAAGAATTCTATTGCCAGTACATGAGCTTTTCAAGGGCTTTTGCCAGAAAGCATAACACACTTACACTTAACAGTGGTAGGTGATTTATTTTTGGCAATTGGTATGACAGTGGCCAGGAGGGAAACGTAGATGTTGTAACGCATACATTGAATAGGAGCAGGATTGCATTTTGGATGGTAGGAAAAATACTTTTAAGAAAGCGTGAGTTCGCACGATAACTTAGAGAGCTGAATTTCTACACAATTTTTGTTGCCGCTTAAAAATTGACACTCTTGAGCAGTACTTGGGTTTAGAAAGTAGAAATTTGTTGAACGGCTTTTCCAAATATCTTTTAGATCCTAGTTTGAAAATGGAAAAACCTGTTAACTTCTTTGTAGGGTCGCGACTTATGAAATTTTTCTTGTTTTTCGTTTTATATTAATCTTGCTAGAAAAATATATGTCGTACTAAATAGTAAAAATAGCTTAGAGTTTCAGCAACATTAATATTTGCTTTATAATGGAGTTTGAGATTGAAATTACAATTAGGAATATTTAAAACGGGAGCCAACTTCTAATTATAACTAGGGTCACCTTACCACAACAACAGCCACAAATTATTTTTGTTTGTCCTTTATTTAAAGTATTTTTTGCTTTTAATGCCAAAATAATAATAAACGTAGTAAAGAATGTATAAAATATTATTATTCAAAACCAAAAAATTCAAAAATGTTTGCATTTTGATACGGAGTGTTGTGATGGATGAGTCATTTTAAGTCTGAAGGCTTCGATATGAAAAACACTGACGCTGATGACGTATTTTTTAAGAAAATATTAGTTAAATGCAAAAAAAGGTCTAAATTTTGCTGAGCTTTAATTTGAAATGCAAAGGAGTAGGCGGAAAGTTTGTTGGCAAGGATAATATCAAGGTGAACTCTTCATCCACTGAAAGAATGAATTTTATACCATCCTCTGATAAAAAAAAATTTGTTTTTCTTTCTTCCTTCTGCATTAGTACAGAATATCGCTTGGAATTGGTTAAATTTTTATTTTTAATAAGCAACTCTCAAAATATTAAGACCATCTGTTCGATCTTCTTT
This sequence comes from Dioctria linearis, assembly GCA_963930735.1. Taxonomy (NCBI): domain Eukaryota; kingdom Metazoa; phylum Arthropoda; class Insecta; order Diptera; family Asilidae; genus Dioctria; species Dioctria linearis. The sequence goes on along the minus strand of OZ005740.1, from coordinate 87,996,587 downwards.
GAAATAAAAACAAAAACAAGATATCTTCTATATATTCTTATGATAAATATTAGACTTATATATGCTTTACTCAAATGCCTTTTTTAAATTTATCACAAGTGGATTACATGTTTATTCCCCTATTTCCATAGCGTGGTCCACCTTCTGCTTTATTTTTGCAAGATGATTCTTTTTTTTACTATGCAACAGCTCCGTTATAGAATGCATTTCGAAACATTTGATTTCTTAGCGACCTAAAATTGCCCTAAGGTCTAAGCGCTTTTATTAGTGTTTATTATTCCGAATCTGTCAATTATGTCTTTAACAGTTTTGTGGGGTCTGTTAATAATTTTTCCGATTTCTCTCAGTGACCCGCATTCGTTACGTGTGATTTCCAACCCATTTATACACAAACTTTTATCATTACATGTTTAGAATTGAACTGAGATGTATAATAAATTTGTTGAAATGAACTGAGGTGTGAAAAATCTATCAATTGTTTTTAATTGTTAAAGTAAACTTTTAGCCCCCAGGTCACCAGTAAAATAATATGGGTTTTGGCTACGTTGATTGTATCGGCATTTCGAAACCTCCAGAGATGGTACAGCGGAGGACATTTTACGTAATCTGTAACAGATACATATGGGCATATCATTCAACGATTTTATCTATAATGAGGCTCTGGGGAAAGTAAAATATAAAGTTATGGAGACTGTTGGTAAATACTTACGTGACTGTGGAATGAAATTCATAGGAAATTACTAGCTCGGCGTTGAAACTTCCACAAGAAGAATGGCCCATTATAACTTCAGTAGAAAGATCGTCCTGGATTTATGTTGCGCCACTTTAAGATATTAGTCTGGGACTATTGTACCTTGTTGCACAAAAGAGCAGTCAAAGCATTTAATCGTTTATTAGGCATAAGGGATAACAATGCTTTAATAGGTAGAATGGTCGTCTGGAAATGCTGCATAACCAATAATATGGAGGTAAATTTCTATATCGACGGAAAGACAGGAAATTAAGGGGAACATTTTTAAAAGTAGGTGAGGTAAGGACAATTGGTAACGTATTCGGTTGGTCTGTTGACAAAATAAACCAAAAAGTTTTTATTGAAATTAGGGAAGAAATTTCTGAATGCTTATCAGCAGATACGATTATTACTATTATAAGGTTCAAGGACAAACATTGAAGGTGGCGGGAATACATTTGGGAAACCGTCTTTCTAGAACGATCAGGCGGATTAGCACGATCACAAGGACTCCTAACCGGGTGTCCGACGAACGAAATATCCATGTACTACCTATAAATTGGAAGTTACGATATATTATAAAATAGTGTTTTACTACAGAAGTTGTGCTGCTGATGGTACTTTCACTTTGATTATTTCTAACCATTTTAATTCTTCTTTTTTATATACTGTGAATATTTTCCGAGGATTTTACTAAATCACATTGCTCTTTTCACTAATACTTACTTATACTACTAAGTATTTGCGGATGAATATATACTTCTCATTATATTTTACTACCCAGCAAACATGGCGAAACGCAGAAGATTCACTTTCTTATTACCTGGACGATTCATCACATTCGTATTGCATTCTCAACTTCCAACGGGAGAAACTGTTACCCCAAAGGCAAAACATTTTAAAGTAATTTGCCAACGTCCCTTCCTGACGAGTTATTTTTATATCGTATATAAGAAAAGCATTCGTTTCTTCATGATAATTTTCTGTCTTATCGTCAAAGCAAATCATTCAAGAATCGTTCAAGTAAAGCCTTTGGAATTTGTAAATAGTAAGGGAATACCCAAGACATTTGTTTAAAGGTAGTATATATATATATATATATATATATGTTTTTTATATGATTTAGTGGAATTAAAATCACAAGTGAACTCACAAATTTATTAGTGTTATTGAGTCTAATGACGCGTTCTTCCAAATGATAAATTCGTGTATCATAGAGATAACAAATAAGCGAAATTAATCTGTTCTTGCTTCCACATTTAAAATAAGAAAACACAATTGTTTGTAATTTCATCTTCTTTTCGTGTTATCGCTAGACCAGGAAGAAATCATTTCACCGTATTTACTTTAAATTCGCGTTGAAGATACTTTTGCAATATCATTCACATATCGCCCTGAAAATTTTTCATCCAAATGTTTGCTGGGAAAACTCAATACAGACACTTGGAGAAGACTCTTTCAGAAATTTCTATTCATGTCATTCCTGCTTACATTCTAGAATAACCATAAAAAAGAAACACCAATCAAATCCCGGAATAGTTTATCTTACCTCGAGACATCCAAATCCGCTGTAAAACTATGTACATGCCATGTCTCACACATAATTACTTCAAAGCGTTACAATAAATTAAAACGACAAGAAAAACTCTGGTTTAATACTTCAGATCGAGATAGAGACATGAATCTCTGCTTGCATACAAACGGCCTAATTTAAGATCATTAGCATGAAGAACAATGGCAATTACCAATAAGAGATTTATTGATCACAAATCACAATGTTGGGTGCTATAGTCTGCCGTGTAGCCAGGCACGTTGGTTTGATAAAAGCCGGGAGTTTATGGAGGCATTGGTTGCATTAATATCAAATGATTATGAGCTGCAGCGTGTGTGTTTACATCACATGAGCTTCAAATTAAATGTATTGATGCTGAGGTAAACATGCATACATGTGCATAGGTATGTATGTTCCTAGTATGCACATTCGTTCAACGACATGGTTTTCTTATAATTTTGCGATTTTGTTTGTTTCGATTCGTATCTTACCACATCTACCATTTATACACACTCCTGGAGAGTCCAGGAGCAGCTGGAGTGGACTACATTCTAGCCTCTTTCGGTTCTATGTCGTTTTGAGCAAATATTGCAAAGCGTGAATAACTTTTGTTACCTGCTTTGATATTAAGTATATGAACACGTTCAAGTGCATTTTAATAGCTTCATTGGGAGTAGTATGAATAAAATTCTGGTATAAATATTGAGAAAGGTCGTAAAGGTGAACGCTTAAAAGTGGACACCAGGTAAAGTCTACTTAATTTATTACAACTGCAAGGAAATTCAAAATTACCAACATCTTATAGACTGGTATGCAAGTGCTTATATAGTAGATTAACAGTTGTAATAAAGTCCCCTTGGAACAATTTCGAGAATTTCCTATCATTTGCAAGGTTAATTATTTACAAATGACATCAGAGCTGTTCCCGTTTTTTTTAATGATTCTACGCGATTTTAACTTACAATTTATGAGCATGTACAAAATACTTGAATTTATGGATGAGTTTAATACTATATAGTTACGATGACGTACGAGGCCTTAGATTGACCAACGAAAATGATTACCGCACCTGTACCTGTTGTTCGATTTTATGTTCTCCATCTTGTTCGGCTTTTCATGAAATGATAAAAAGATACTCCCACTTTCAACAACAAATTTATCTTTCCGTTTTCATTACTACACCTTATCTGCCAAGATCAGACAACAAATTAGGTTACAGAACTGCACATTCTGAATAAAAATATAAAGAAAATATGAAAATTAATTAATAAAGTTGTTGTTCGTAAATGTCTTGGATTGGATTTTTGGGAATATATGACCCGGGTTGTTTTGTGAAGCATCCGATATTTCGGTCATGGGTTGAAACCATTCTCAAGGAACTATATGTAAGTATAAAGTAACAATAATTACTATGGATCATAATGACGTTCGTTATAACCAAAGTGTGTACCTTACTATTATCGTATCATAATGATTTTGAGATGTTGTTATGTCGAGGCTATCCCAAGCTTTCGGTTGTTAATTTAAAAAAAAATAAAAAAATGAAAAAAAAAATTATAAAGTTAAAAAAGGAAAAAAAAATAGATGGCTGGACAATCTGTTACGCATAATCGGGGAGTACAGTAGTATGTATATTAGCGAGTAGACGTGCTTCATATCGGCTCCGGTGCTGTGATAATTTTTATTATAATTTTCCTTAAAATATTTCCGAGGCAATTTGTTGGCCGGGAGCTGTTTTTCCATCTGGGTTCATTTTAACTTATTTAATTCGCATAGTATTTTTGCTAAAAATTTTGCTTTTCTCGGACTGTGCATTCTAGTTTCTTTTGGTGTAATTTTAACTGTCCTCTGCTATCATTGTGTTTGTGAAACGTTACTGCGAACTGACGTCATGGCGGAGAAGAATCCAAGGAAAGAGAAAATTCCGTCAACCTCTAACTCGGAAGACTGCGGACAGGTCGTCACACGCAGTCTGGCAAAGGCATTGAATGATGATCCGGACTCCATAGGTGCTGTTTTGGAAAGGTTATTGAAGTCACTGGAGTCTGGCATCTAAAATAAAATCGAGTTGCTCTTAAAGCAATCGGAGGACCGTCTAACGAAAAAGATCGACGATGCCATTAGTTCCTTCAGCAATAAGCTTAACTCATATAATAATACGATAAGTGAACTTCAACGGAACCAAGATCTACTGCAATCACAAATTCTTGACTTTCATCGCACTCAGCTCTTAAGTGATGCAATTGTTAGGGGAATACCGATCCAGAGTAATGAGAATGTTCACGACGTAGGTTAAGAACATTGCTGCTGTTATTAAACACTCTTTGACACCGTACATGGATGCTTTTCGTATCAAGCCTAAATCTCCAGGGAAAAAGTACACCAATTGTTATCCGTTTCTCTTGTGTTGCTGAACTGAAAGATTTTCTGACTGCTTTTCGTAGGCATCGAGGCTTAAAACTATCTGAATTGGAGGGCTTCTCTTCAGCCGGCCCAGTATATATATCTGAAAGCTTGATCCCGCATTACAACTCAATTCTGCAAGAGGCATTAAATTTGCGTAAACAGCGGAAGCTATTCTCTGCCAGTACTCGAAATGGTTTCGACTATGTAAAGTGCAAAAGAGAAAGTATCGATAAGAAAATTACCAGTCATGATGAACTCAAAGAGGCTTCCATACAATAAAATGATGTTACGCCACAAACGGAGCTGATGACGTTCAAATGAATTCTTCACTGGAGTAAGGTTTATTGTTATTGATTTTACACAGATAGTTTGCTGTATTCTACCGTAATTTCAAATTCTAGCCTTGTATTTTTGATTTTTTTTTTAAATTTTCTTCTTTTCAACTTTAGTATTCTATCATTATTTGTATATTAATAGTGCATACATATACATATATTAATTCTAGCAATTTAGCTCATCATCAATAGTTTCTTGGCTTCGGACTTTTTTCATTTAGTTTTTTTTTCGTGTATTTTTTTATTTATTTTTTTTTCTTTATTATTTACAACAGATTTCATCTTTTTCTTATAATGAATAATCACTTAAATAGTTATTTTAGTATGACTTGTGGTAGCTTTGTAGAATTGCTTAATTGTACTCCTTATTTTCCTTTTACAGAATTCGACAGAACCTATTTTTCTATGTTTATTTTCTGCTTCACTGATGGAGGTATGCTCATTTATGGGTTCGGTTAATGGTTTGTGTGAGTTGGACAGAGTAAGATCTGTATTAAATATTCTTTATGAATATTCTCCTGGATTTCACGTGTGTACCATTAATGCTAGAAGCCTACGGAATAAGATGGATGAATTGTGTCGGATTTTTGCCGATTCTAACATTCATGCTGTCCTTGTTAGCGAGTCATGGCCGCAGAATCATATACTGCCGTCACTAGTTGCGATACCTGGCTTTAAACTATTCCGAAATGATCGGTTAAGTCACAGGGGAGGTGGTGTTGCGATCTTTTTGAGGGATAATTTAAGGGCTAAAATCGAAGATTCTTCATTGACTGGGGAAATTGAATTTTTATTCTTGGAGGTTGTGGTTGGTTCTGGAAAATGTTTATTATGTGCTGTGTATCGCCCTTCTGGTGTCTATAGTGAGTTGTCTGCTGAACAGTTTTCCAATGCAATGTCACATTTAGTACACCGTTATAATGATGTTATTATTGGTGGTGATCTCAATGTGAACATTCTGATTGATAATTTGATGACTGATAGGTTCTTGACTGATATGGTGGCGCTCCACTTGGATGTGATAAATTCATTGCCTACGTTTTTTAATTGTTCCAACCCTTCACTTCTTGATCTTATCATGGTTGCTAATAGGAGTAATGTCAGATTCACAACCAGCTGAAACTCGATCATGATATAAACTTTATGACCAATAATCTTTCCCGCAAGATGGGAATCTCAATATGACTTTCTGCTATCGTGATTTCAAACATCTTGATAATCTTAATATGATAAATGAGTGTATGGAATGATATTTTCCTTCTTCCATCGGCGGAGAAGCAATTGTGGATATTTAATGAGATGGCCTCTTATTTATATAATAAATATGTTCCACTTAAAGTCAAACGGATCCGTCCTTTTAGCAATCCATGGTTTTCTGATGGAATCCGCTCTCTCATTGTAGAAAGAGAGTTCTTTCATAAACAGTGGAAATGGGTGAATAATCATTACACGCGCACACTCTATAAACAAGCTCGTAACAAGGTCACTTCTGCAATTAGGGGAGCTAAGCGTGAGTATTTTTCTTCTCAATTCGATCCAAGCTTACCATCCAAGACCTTGTGGGTAAATTTGAAGCGAGCTTCCATTTATACTGATGTCAACTCTGATTGTCCTTTTGATTCTGAGGAACTTAATCGGCACTTTACTTCAGGTCCAGCATTAAATTTATTAATTCTACAACAACCTAGCATGTCCTTTCTTACTTTACGTGAACAAAGTGTTAATTGCTTCTCTTTCCGGTGTGTGGAGAATGATGAACTTTTTAAAGCGATATACTCTATCAAGTCCCATGCTACTGGTTTTGATGAAATAAATCCTCGTTTTCTCAAGATCTTATTGCCTTACATTTTTCCGTACGGTAGGCACATCATGAACACTTGTCTAACTACATCTCAATTCCCAGAAGTATGGAAAATAGCATATTGCAAAAAAAAATGTCTGCTACTGGGCTGGCACACCACCGTCCTATAAGCATTCTCAGTTTTTTTTCCAAAGTTTGGAAAAGCTTATGCGAGCCCAGATTGAAAATTATGTAACATGTAATGATCTCCTGGCGAAATATCAGTCTGGTTTTCGTGCACGACATAGCTCTGAATCTGCGTTACTCAAGGTCACTACGGACTTGCGATCGGCTCTAGATAAGGGAGATCTTGGTGTGATGGTTTTGTTAGACTTCTCGAGTGCATTTGATTGTGTTGTACATGAAAAACTGCTGCGTGAGTTATATGCAAAATTTTATTTCTCCTCTTCAGCTGTTAAAATGATATCCAATTTTCTCTCAAATAGGTCGCAACAGGTGGTCATAAAAGGAGTTCCGTCTTCCCGAATGCATTTAACATGTGGAGTTCCTCAAGGTTCAGTCTTAGGACCTGTTCTTTTTAGTCTTTACATTAACGATTTTTGTGACGTCGTGCATGACGTTCAATTGCACCTGTATGCAGATGATGTACAGCTATACTTATGTAGACCTCGTGGACTGATTGAGGACTGTATCTGCAGAATAAACGATGATCTTTCAGAAATTTTTAGGTGGGCAATTGATAATAAACTGCTTCTTAACCCCAATAAATCGCAATATATAGTCCTCTCTACATCTGATTTGATATTGAGGATCTTCCCCCAATTATGCTTAATAAAGTGGAACTACCATATGTAAACTGTATAACCAATCCGGGAGTGAAAATTAATAGTCGTTTGAGGTGCAGTGATCATATCAAATCCATTGTAAGCAAAATTTATGGTGGGCTTAGGTGTCTCTGGCTGCCTGCAAATATACTTCCCGTCGATCTGCGTTTGAGATTAGTTAGGACACTTTTGGTGCCTCTTTTTGCTTATGGTAGTTTAATATACATGAGACTAGACCCAGTTTGCAATCGAAAGCTTGAGGCTGCTTTCAACGACTGTATACGTTTTGCTCTCGGTTTGCGTCGTTCTGCTCATATCTCTCCTTATAGATGATTGATTTTGGGTTGTACTAGTCGCACTAGTGAGCCAGAGTATCGTCGTATTTCACTAATTACTAGCTGATTGTGTCGAACTCTTTTCTTCTTATCTTTCCGCTATGTTTTTCTTTTCTTTCCCTTTCTTTTTTTACTATTTTTCTAATATATTATTTCATTTTATTTTTCTCTCTTTCTATTTTAATTTTATTTTGTAGTTTACTAGCTAACCTAGTCGTTCTTTGCATTGTACTAGTATTAGATTCTAATCTTGTGTACATATCGGGTAAATAAAATGATTGATTGATTGATTGATATTCATCGTGTGTAAGGGCGCTGGCTCAGTTTGGGCGTGGGAAACAGAAAACTAAATTTTATGAAAGTACTAAAGGGGAGCCACATTAAAGTCTGACAAAATAAAAAAAAAAACATTTTGGGCGCCACGCGGTTTTTTTGAGGTACCACGAAACTATTAGATTATGGAAAAGATATTTTTTTTAACACTTCTTAATTAATATTTATTCCAAATTATAAGTAATATTATTACAAAACTAAACATGCAAAATAAAAAAAAAAGATAAAGAAATATAAGAAATACGAAAGATAGTACAGTGTACCTTGACTTACGGGACACCCATGGTACCGCTTGCGTTAATCCAAGTCACGTTATGATACTGCCACGCAAAACCCTTAAATTCCTTTTTTTGCTTTTCCTTATCTTCTTTCGTTGTCCTTAGTTCGGTTCCACTCTATCTTTGTCGTTTTTCTTGTTAACTTTTCTATCTACTTTGACTTTTTTTGTTCTAAATTTAAATTATATGAATTCTTTCAGCACTTTCTCACAACTCGAGTAGGTACTTCAACTTGTATTCGAGGTCTCGCAGCAAGTGTCTAGTCAGTAATGGTGAATTCTTTTCACCTGAACTGAACCATAACTCGTTCGGTTCCTACACCCAAAGCGTTTTCTTCACCGCACTGACACAGAACTGGTTCAGAACGTATGTTCTTTTCACAGTGGTTCATGTTCGGTTTCTGCTCCGATTTTGAACTTTCTTGTTCCATGAAACTTTGTGGTTACGGTTTCGAACTAAACGTCAAATCAAAATTATTTGTTATCAGTGTGCAGATGTGCAAACATTTGGAAGTGAAATTATTTTGCCAAAGTGATTTATTTTTTTTATTAAAATTATAAACGACGAACATTTTAAAAAGGCATTAAAAGTATAGATGTGCGGAATTATTTTATTAAGTGTTTAATTTTTTTTGTTGAAATTATAATAAAACAGGTTCCAAGTCTCTACCTGTGTCTCTACCGGTTTTGGTGAAAAGAATTCACCAAGTGTCTGTTCACCTACCAGATGCTGCTGATCGCAGATTCGTTCCTTTTTTCTGTCTTTTCCACAGATGCATTGAACATTAAACATGGATCCGGTCATAAGATCACTATGTCCAACTTGCAAACTTTTAAACTTGACTGTATTGAAATATTCATTAATTACTTTAAATGGAACACAACGATAAAATAAATCCTAGCCATCTAAATAGGAAGTTTGAAAATTTGCGAGACCTAGTTATGTTATATTGCTACTGACAGCTATTGTTAGTATTAAGAATTATAGAAAAGTAGTAGCTCTATTGAAATGCTTAGCAATCGATTAAATGTAATAATATAATAATAATAGATCCTTGTTCTAGGTATAGTAGGATGATGCTGCATTTGATGGAGTATGTGTAAATCCGTATAATAATAAATTTATATGTAGTTGACTTTTGTGTACGTGCAGCTGATCCTTGTGTCTGTGTGGCTAATTTTTGTGTATGTGTAGTTCCGAAGATGCAGAAGTTAACCAAGTGTACTGATTTTAAAATTGTGGCAATAGTGGCAAAGAAATGAAGTGAGTGATGTTTGCGTGTGGTGAATTTCTAGTCCATTACGGGTTTGTGTGTATTTAAATACAATTTCCCAGACGTAGCTTTTGTCTTAAGTTTGACGAAAGATATGACCTTATGTATACTTTGCCTGAAATAAAGTAAACCTCCAGCAGCATCAATAGTTCTACCAATATGCATTCACGATATGACGTATATTCACATAACAAATCACTTGTAATATATTATACATTATTTAACATGTATGTAATAAATTTAATATAAAACCTGGACGACACTACTTCTTATGGCCAGTTTCACAGTCGAGTTTAAACCAAAGTTTAGTTTAAACCATCCTCCAAGTTTAAACGTAGTTTAAACCAAATCGGGTTTCCAGTGCATTCTTCTAGTACCGTTGGTAGTTCTGATTAAATTGTGAACTAAATTAGTTATCGCCACCATTGTGAAGCAATTTATCTATCAATCAATCTGTCAATCGGAAACGGTAAACAGACCAGAAAGCAAAAAAATATGTAGTTATATTTGCTAATTTTAAATATACCAACATTTAAAAAGGCTGCAAATTTTCGCATAAGTGAGTTGAGCTATTGCCTTCCCTAGTAGATAAAAAAAGATATATAAAAGAGCGCAAGAAGCTGGGAAAGAATAGATTCGAAGACAAACTGACAAAGTTCTTTACTTAAACCGAAATCAACGTCGTCCCATTCATTAAAATGATTTGGCGGATTTTTAATTAATCTCGGAGTTTTGAATTTAACTCAAAAACGCCTCTTCATCGTTAAAAATATCTAAATCTGAGTCCATGATAAAAGTATTTTCTTGATACAAACAAGCAATGCTACTAAGATCTCACACTTTACAAATACTTTTATCTTCAGTTTAAACTGAGGGATGGCAAGGTTTAAACTCTATCTTAAACCGGGGTTTAAACCAATCTGTGAAACTCATTCGTCGAGTTTAAACTAATTATTTGGTTTAAACTCAGACTGTGAAACTGGCCATTAGGGTTATGGGAATCGACAATTACTGTGCTGTGTATGAAAGTCTATTATACTCTTATATTGGGAACTAATATATTGTGGGTCGACTTTGAATTTCGTGGTGTTGGTTTTTTTTGCATGTATAAATAGAGCATCTATGTTCTTCCGTTTAGTCCGGATTTCCTCTTTGTAAAGAATAGTTGTAATTGTGTTTGTTTTTGATAGCGTGTGTAAGGATTGCTGAATTGTAATTGCGTTCATGCCTTCGTGCGTCATTGTAATTTATGGTAAGTTTAGTTGCTAGGTTGAAATCATTTATGTGTTTCAGCATTCGTGTTTTAATATCTCTTCCCGTTACCCCGATGTAGATTTTATTGCAATTCTCAGTGTTGTATTTTATCTCGTATATTGCAACTATTGTAGGTTTCCAATTTTAGGTTTTGGTGTCTATGTAGTCTGCCTTAGTTTATTTTGAGGAGTGAAATGTTTGAATTATTATTGCTTTCAGAAAAGGGATGATTTTGTAATTTATTGGTGGTACATATGTTAGCTTTGTATATCTGGTAATTTGTGTAGCTTGCTTGTCTTCTCGATAGAACAATGAATTAATTGGTCACATAAATGCATACTAAAAATATATCACAATATCCGACGTAAACGACCTCATACATACACATGCTATATCACCTTGTATCTATAGCACAATAAAAACGCATAAGCCATATGATCCAATTAGACCGATCATCACCACACGAAAGACACCATCATATCCTCTGGCGGTTCGAGATACACTCAAATACAACGTCGCCAACTCCTATATCATCAAAGAATTTGTTAGAAATATCTAGCCTAATAGCCGCCTCATCTCTATGGATGTAACAAAATAATACGCAAATATTCCGCATGAACAATAGATAAAATGCATTTTGAAGAGATGGCCACTAATAAAGGAGCACACCAAACTATCTAAAACTCTTAAATTCTGTCTCCATGACAAAAAAAATGTTTCTATACCGAGACACATTTTATAAACAAAAGCATAGCCTAGAATGGGTAGCAGTGTATCGGGCATTCTAGCTGAGTTTGTATTTCATGACCTTCTAGACGAAATCATTGGGGACTTACCACATTAACCGATTTTCATTAAAAAGTATGTAGATGACATTATTACAGTGTTGCCAACACACACCATAGATGAAATTTTAAAATTTTTTTACAATAAATACCCACGTATAAGATTCAATATTATAAAAGAGAATCACATATCTAAAAGAATGGATTTAAAACTCTCCAGGAATGGGAATAAAATTACAACTGACAGGTACATGAAACCAATAGCATTAGGACGACTGCTGAACTATTTTTTAACCCACCCTCAGAAAATGAAATTCAACATTGGTCTTTTTTTGCAAAGGTTATTACGCTTAGTGACTCACAATTTAAAGTAAACTATGGCAGAATACGCACAATGCAAGCCTCTAAAAATGACCCCATGCACACAATAAATAACATTTTCAAAAATATCAAACATACGCTGAGCAACACCAGAGTAGATAATCGAGAAGACAATCAGGTTACAAAAATTACCAGATATAAAAAACTAACATATGCCGCACCAATAAGTGACAAAGTCATCCCTTTTCTGAAAGCAACAATAATTCAAACATTTCTCTAGGACTACAACCGCAAAATGAACTAAGGCAGACAATATAGGTAGACACCAAAACCAAAATTGGAAATCCTACAATAGGTGCAATATACGAGATAAAATGCAGCACTGAAAATTGCAATAATATCTACATCAGGGAAGCGGGAAGAGATATTAAAACACGAATGCGGAAGCACATAAGTGATTTCAAGCTAGCAACTAAACTTACTATAAATTACAATACGCACAAAGGCATGAACGCAATTACAATACAGGAATCCTTGCACACGCTATCAAAAACAAACACAATTTCAATTATAATAATCCAACTAATCTTCACAAAGAGCAATTCTCGACTAAACGGAAGAACATAGAAGCTCTATATGCATATGTATATTATTATGGGAGGGTAATGTGGTATAGTGGCATATCTCTCTAACCCCTAATGTGACGCAAATTTACTTCCTACTAGTGCTTAGTTCACATGGGGAGCAAACTTAATTCTGTCTAATCATGTTCCTTCTAATTCTAATTTTTGCTCAGTTTACCATGTGTCATCGCACAATGAAGGTGACATTTTTTAAGTGAATGAGTAACAAGATTAATTTGTTAAGAATTTTTTATGTACTGGAGTGGCTGTTTTTGTACTTAAATTCCAATAACTCGGAAATTTATCTTGTAATTTTATTTTTATTTTATTACCTTAAAGCCTAATTTGGTCTCCTTTTAACTGATTTTTTTACAACTCTGTTTCTTTGTCTACTCAAAAGTTACCGAACCTTACATGCTGCCTTAGTTTCGAATACTTAAACCAAAATTTTAAAGAAAACGCAAAAGGTTAAACACATTTAAATTTTGCATGATATACAATTTATTATTAATTTCGTCATATTGGTTACATCCTAACTACATTTCTACATTCAAACTAAGAAAAAAGTTTTCAAAATGGCTTCCGTCTGTCTGTAGACATAACAAAGACCTTTTCCTTATGAACTTCCTTATGTCAGTCGTTTCCAACTGACTGTATACCTTGCAGTTACTTGTGTTTAACCGTTACTTTTGGGAAATAACTTTGCCCTCTGTCTATTTTCAATATCTGTGAGCTTTGCTTCCACTTGTGAAATTAGTCAGCAGAATGAGTTAAAAACAGTTGTTAGTGCGTCACACAATTTTGCAAAAGTTTTTAGAAAATCGGGATAAATCTCATTCTGTTATAGCAAAAGAATTTAAAGTGTCGCGATGGACTGTGAGAAGGACAGTTAAAAGATACCTTGAGTGTCAGAGTGTTAACAGAAATCAGGAAGAGGAAGACCAAAAGGAACAACTGATAAAAATTTAGAAAGAAACTTAGTAACTCCTATTTGGTAATTATTCCCTTTTGGTAGACAATTTCTTTCATTTGTTCCCATAAGTAAAAATCCAGAGGTGTAAGATCTGGTGAGCTGGGTGGCCAATTAATAGGAGCCAATCTGCCACAGTGACTTGGAGCACCACCATGTTGGTACCACATATTCCTCCATATTGACAACGGGATATTTTCAAGTTCATTGGAAATTGTGGTTTCCAGAAAACTTGAATAATTTTCGCTATTTATCCCATCAGGAGTCTCTTCCCGATTATTCCACACATTGACAGAAAATTTGTGCTGGGTGGAAGAGGTTCTTACCTTTGGAGGATTCTCTTCAGCCCACGTATTCAGATTGTCGAAATTAATACATCCAGTTTTTATAAACTGGCTCTCATCTGTCCAGATTATCTTTTAAAGAAATGTATAATCATCGATGTTCCGTTCAAGAAGCCAGTTGAATAATTCCCGCCGCTTTTCAAATTGGGCGGAAGCAGTTCTTGAACAGGAGTAAAATGATATGGCTGTCGATTTTCATCATCCTTGAATAACCTCCATACAGACGTTGTTGAAATGTGAGATCTAGTTTCGATCGTAAGGGAGGGTGCCAGTTTAGAAATGGATAACTCAGTTTTAATTCCAAATATAAATTTTATTGAAGTCACTAACCTAAATATCACAATTCAATTAATTAAAAATTCAACTCAAAAATAACTTAATATCTATTAAAACTACTAATACTATTAAAATTCAGTTAAAATTCAACAATAACAACAATGACAACAATTTGAAAATTCAAAATAAAAATTCAATATTAAATTCGTGCTGCTGTGCCCACACTCTCTGTTCTTATTTTCGTTCCTAGAAAGAAGAAGAACAAAGTTTTTACTTCTTCGAAAATAGATAGCGACAAATTTAAGCACAGAATAGGAATTTCTGAGGGTGAGAGCGACGATGCAGCAGAATTAAACTTCGGCTGCAACGTACTGAAGCGTGTAAGCGGAATTATACTTCTGTTACAGCGAGTATTGAAACGCGTATGCAGAATTATACTCCTGCTACAACGTGCTCAGGCGTGTAAGCAGACTTATACTTCTGTTGCAGTGAATATCAAAACGTATGCGCAGAACTATACTTCTGTCGCAACGTCCTGGAGCGTGTAAGCAGAATTAAACTTCTGTCACACGATTGGGGATCAAGTGTCAGATTTTAGGAGTGTGGATTTTAAAAGAATTAGACTTCTATATGAAGGATAGAATAAAATTATACTTTTGCGCAGCGGACGGGTATTCAGATTAGTCTCTGACGGAGGATATTTTAGATTAAACTCTGAAATTATAATATGCGGCAAAAATTGGATGCTGGATATAAGTAGAATTATACTTCTACAATAATAGAATTAAACTTCTATATGAAGGAATGAACAAAATTATACTTTTGTTCAAAGGATAGGAAACAGATTAGACTTTGGTGAAGGATGCTTTCAGATGAGACTCTGAAAACCGAATGTTGATTTTGCTGCGGCTCGCCGCCTTTTTATAGCCGCCGTGATCAGCTATGTCTCAGCCCTGGCAACGCTTGGTTCAGTTTGTTCCACTTCTGATGTGTGACGATTGTGACATTACAAAAATTGTAAATATACTGGAGATATATATGATTTGGTAAGTAAGTGTATTTTCTATTTAATTTCAGCTCAAATAATATGTAGGACGGCTGTAGGCAGGATTGGGATGAATTTGATTGGTTTATATTTGTTCAGAACGTTGAGGAATCAGATAAGTTTCATATATAGAACATTGATTCTTTGTGTTGTTCCTTTTTTTGTATTGTTTAGGACAAATGGAAATAATAACAGAAATATATCTGTTCGTTCTGGTTAATAAAAAAATTTCAGTTGTATTGTAAACTCGCTATCTTAAAACACCAAAACTTTTGCAGTAGTTTATTTTACCGTTAATGTATGCTGAAGAATGAAACAGGAAATTTCAACGGGAGTATTTAAATAAGATTTCATCAACAGATCTGTACAAAATGTGGTCTCTGTAATTGGTAAGTGTTTGTTATTTACACAAAGAAGGATACTTATAATATATACAATTGCCAATACAGGTACTCAGGTTCATTATTTGATTGTTAACTGATTGGTAAATTCAGAATATTAATGTACTTTAAAGTTCCAGCAGTCTTCCTACCTAGCTTTAAGTAATACGTACATGATATCTTTCAAACCATTTTCATCAACAGTCATACAATTTTAGGTAAAGATCCAGAGGAAGAGTAACGCAATGTCTTGCAACTCAGCTCTCTATCTGATTGTTCAGTAGTTAGTTCTAAGAAAGTAAATAAAAATCATTAATGCAATGCATTGTAAAATTATGGCAACCTACCTAGTAAATAACATGTGCAATATATCCAACAATTCATTTTTCGTTGCATAGTTTTAAAATTTTAGATAAACATGGAAAGCAAGGGTCGTGCGTTAGGTTTGGTAACTTTTGAGCAGACCAAAATAAAGGGATGAAACAACAAGCAGTTAAAAGAAGAAAAAGTGAGGCTTTATTTAAGGTAATGAAATAAAAAAAATTGTAAGAGAAATTTCCGAGTTATTGAACTTTTAGTACAAAAATGTCATATTTCGTGGAAAAAGTCTGAATTTAAGTTTTTATATCTTAATAACTATCTTATGTAAAGTACTCAAAACTGCCTCAATTTAAGATTTATTTGTCTGCATTAAAATGCGTGTTACATCTCTATTCAACGTTGCATAAGTAAACACGCAGAACCCTGTACATTGAAGGTGGAATATCCTTTAAGTCGAATTCCTCGAAAACGGTTAGGAGAATTGAAAATTGTCCAGAAATATTTTTTCGTTTCTCGAGCTCCGCTATCACCTCCTACAAAGATGCACATTCTTATCTGAAACCCCCGTATATAAAAGTATTCCACAATACCCGGTTTTACTCTACTTACACGTTTAATAGTTTTTTGTATAATATATTACAAGTGATTGTACATTTATCTCCTTTTACATTTTTAACTTTATTAACTTTGTAATTTTTAATTTTTATTTTAAATTAACGACGAAAGGCTAAGGATAGTTTCGACATAACAATATCTCAAAATCATTATAATACGATAATCCTTAGGTAAATACTTTGGTTATGACGACTGATACATTGTAATTATTGTTACATTATATTCACATAGAGTTCCTTGAGAATTGTCACTCACAACCCAGGAACGAAATATATCGTATGCTTAACAAAACAAGTATTATTTCCACAACCCAGGTCATATATTCCCAAAGATCCAATTCATTAAAATTATTTATTATTATTATTCGATTTTGAACTAGGTTTGAAATAGCGACCTACCTCATACGATCATGTATATATAGTATCAAGGAAAAGCTCATAACGAGTAGTTTACTCTAAAAGTTCAGATTTTTTCTCTATTGATCGTAGGAGCTCTATATTTCAATTCGAAAATATTGCACAATCGTAAATATAAAATTAGTTTTTCTTATAAGTATAAGTATGGAAAATTTAGGCCTAATTGAAACTAGTCATTTTTACAATTACATGTTAATGAACGATTAAAATTTAAATTTTGTTATGAGAGGATTTATGACAGGAAGATGACCACTCCGATGTTAAACCATTCACCTGATAATTTTCAATCATGATTGCCTCATCTGTCGATGGATTCTGAGAGTTCTGATTGTTTTAGTCTCCGATTTAAAATATATCTGACATCGTCTGCCTATCCCATATCTTGGAAAATTGCTAATGTATTACCTGTTTCTAAATGCCCCTCACCTTTATCCCCAGGCGACTTCAGACCGAGCAGTCTATAATGCTTCCTCTCTAAAGCCCAGAATAAATTAATGTATTGGCAAATTCTAGAATATCTGTGTGAAAATAATCTATTCAGTTGGTGTCAAAAATACCTTCGCTCGCATCAGAATTGCGGCACAGCTCTAGTCAAAGTAACAACGGAAGAATTTGATATTTCATTTACCGCGAGAGGCTCTTGTTGAAACTATCATCATGATTTCGCATTCTTTTATTGGGTATGGGAATTAATTGCAGTCCTTTTTAGAAAGGTGTCGTTAGTGATACCATTTTTGTGTTCGCTGAAGTACTATACTCGTGATTTGAAAGTGGATATGTGAGGTCTCGCAGTAGCTGACATTCGTTTCAAGCGTAAACACAATTATTTTTAGATCAAAAATATCAAACTTCATCCTGGAAAAGCAGCATTTGGAGAGGGACATCGAAAGACCTTCGGTAACGTGCGAAATGTTCAACAAGCAAGCGACAAGAAAGAAAAAGTTTCTTACTTAGGATTGTCACTGCCAATGAAAAATGTATACACTACGATAATCCTAAGCGACGAAAAAGTTGGGTAATGCCAGGTGAACAGGTCCATTGACGTCCAAACGGAATATTCATGCTTCAAAAGTTATGTTGTGCATCTGGTGGGAACAGAAGGGTATTACTTATCATGAACTCCTCAAACCGTCCGAAACCATCACTGTGGATCGTTACCGGCTGCAGCTAATACGTTTGATTCGAGCTTTGAAGCTTGAAATCGTGGACTGTGCCTTAATTGTCATGTTGCGATACTGTTTAAAATGTATGCAGAAAATCGTTGAATTTGACTTTTTACTAGTATTCTGTCACTGAGCTTACGCATAACTCCGGTCAAATTTCTAGGGATCCTTCATTTCTTATATTCCCAGCCATACTGTGTTCTCTAGAGAACTAAGAGTGGTATTAAAAAAGTGTATTAGGTTGAATTACTGGCTGCGTAGATATGATCATGTCTCCAATTACACTCTCTCGCTACTTGGCTGTTCCTTGGTGACATATTTGAAATGTATGAGTCTATTTTTTTTTATATAAAATATTGCAATTGGGCCAGCAGCCCATTTTGAATATCTGCCACTGTTGCATTCTGCAAGGGGTCGAACACTCGTACTGCCACGATATCGAACTTCTATTCTCACCGGCTTTTATTTTCTAAGGTTTTCAGTTTTTTCTTAATATTCTGAATTATCTATAACTTAAAAAGAATAAAGTACATGCATCTCTCTTGCAAAACTAAGCAATAACAAAATGCATTAGACACTATTTTTCAACAACTCATTGAAAATGTATAGTGACTTCGAACAATGTTGAGTGTTCATACAGAAGTCATCGTTTTACGATCCGCAAAAATTATGTAAGTCTCTCAAGCCATCAAACCTCGGATGCTGTATGTAACTCGCTTAAAAATTTGAAAACATTCCTTGGTTTTAAGCGATTTGTGTTTAAAAAAGTAGTGAATTTTGACTCTATTACTGCAAATCAAATCGAAGTTATTCGAAAAAGTACAGGCGTTTTCAATGGTGTAAATAATTTTGTTTTCATGGTGGAGATATGAGACCCAGACCATTCGACTCAGTTTCTTTTCCTGATTGTAATGTTGTTTATAACATATTTTCGACATTTTGGTCGGTTACCACGTTTATGCTTTGCAGCGTCGATATGTAAAAGTAATAAATTCATTTTTTCTCTGAGTCTCTCCATCAATTCCTTGTGGTTGTTGTTGCCGCGCTTCAAAATCTCTTCCAGTTTTTTAATCGCTTCCGCGTGTCTTTCATAGCTTTAATTTTCTTCGTTTCTCTTTTCTCACTCTATTATGGTCCCTCGTTGCTATATACCGCAGTTTTAAATGTTTACATGTATCGATTAAAATAGATTTAATAATTACATCCTTGTATTTGTATTAATTGTTTCAAGTATTTAATGAAGATATACTTCAATACTGTTAAGTAAATGTCAACGATTCGAAATTTACCTGAGTCATGTCATATCATGTCCAAATGTGAAATTCTTTTGTTAACAATAAGTCGCTACTCTTAATGTAATCATAATATAAAAAAATATTGTTTATCCTATATTACTGCTAGTGGATTACTAAACATAGCCCAAACAAGAAACCCTATTTTAATGCTTCCAGCGATCGCTTTAAATTCCTTCACAGTTTAAGTTGGGGTTGAAATTCTATTCGAATACATCCAATAAAAGAATTTTCTTTGAATATTCTATTCATTCCCTCTGCCAGATTTTGTCGGAATTTCTGTAGCCTTTAGCTATAAGCAAAAATTGCTTCAATAAGGGCGCATTGTTCCTTGACACCGTCAGATAACACTCATGATGGAAGGGATGAGGTACGTAGTCTTAAAGGATGAATTTTAAAGATTTCGTTTTTTCCGTGAGTTGGTTTGTGACATTCTTCAGCTGTCAGGATTATATTTTTAAAAAATTCCAATGGATTAGTCTGTCTTTGTTCTAGGTATTTCAGAAATTTTAGATAAGATTGGGTTTTTAATCCATGATTTAATTGCAGAATGTTTGAAAATTTTTCTGATGTATTGAACGTCATTAAATAATAAATAAACACTACTCAGAAGTTTTTTTTAGAAAATATAAGAAATATAATTTATTTATTCCAGTTGTATCTTTTCTGCTAATTTTTTACATAAATTGTCTCGTATACCTATTTATTAATACTTATGAAAAAATCTAGTCCGGAATTACTAGGAATACTTTTCTTTTGATGTATGCTAATTTTGTAAAGATACAAATAATGGAAGAATAGAGGCAGTGCTGGTAAGATCCATGGTGACTAGCCTGCATCTTTTTGAACATATGCAATTATTTATTTCTCTTAATTTAGATTGCAGGCTTATGCTAGAGCAAGGACTGTGAAATAAGCTTCGTTTAGAGTAAATGGTGTGCTCCTCTAACCCACTTACTTCAGCAGATTAATAAATTATAAATGTTAATTGTGTCCTACAGATATATATGTATATATTTCTTATTTATATTCGCATTTTTACCTAATTTTAATGCCGAGATAATCAAGAGGTGAGAAAAGTAGTTTAAATAATATTGAAATGTTAGTGAATGCAATATTATTTTGATAGAGATGTTTCGGTCGGTAGCCGAATTGTCGGGTCCTTTTTGCATACCTAGGTTTTTCTTCAATTTGGATTTCACCCTATCATTAAGCCTGAGCTTCAGTAGTATGAAAAATACTTAACCATTAATTGGCAGAAATAATATAAAAAAATAATAGAAATAGAATAATAGAAATAACTAAAAAAATTAAACTTGGGAAAATATCTATATAACGTCAATAAACTGAGCTCCAGTTACGTAAGAAAAAATGTTGGATGGCTTTCTTTTTTTTTTAAGAGGATCGAATTATTTTCAAGATCTGCTCACAATTTTGATAGAAACGGGTAGCCTTTACCCATTAGTTTTGTTCAAGAAAGATTTTTTTGGGATTCTCTGGTATATAGCAAAAGCTAAAAAATGTTCTAATTTGTTATTTCATCACACAACTCATTAGTTTTTGGTGACAAGTTTCAAGTCTTTGTTTGATTCATCAACAGGTCCCAAATAGCGAAATTGGGTGATTTGAAAAATAAATGAAAAAATGAAAAAAAGAAGAAAGAAATGAAAAGTTTGAGAAAAATAGAAAAAACAATTTTTTTATTTATTAAAAAAATGTAAAAATTTTTTTTAAAGAAGCAGATTCATTCGAAGCGAATCGAACCTGTATACGCCACGTAGTGGGCTGAAAAGTAAAGAAGAAAAAGGAAGAAGAAGAAGCGTTTCGTGTCAGCAGAAAACCTTCCACTCATCGGTGCAGCTTGGTTTTCTGCCTGCTGCAGACGCTTGAAAATAGATCAAACTGATCTCTTCTCATATAAACTCAGAATAAATTCTGGGTGTGAATTATATGAGGAAAAAACACTCCTATACGAGCCCAAGAGGGAAAGTAAATAAAAACATTACTCTTTTGGACTTTTTACCGGGTTAAACTTTATTTTGTTCAAGAAAGAACTTTTTGGGATTCTCCGGTATATAGCAAAAGCTAAAAAATTTTCTAATTTGTTATTTCATCACACAACTCATTAACTTTTGGTGACAAGTTTCAAGTCTTGGTTTGACTCATCAACAGGTCCCAAAGAAATTGGGTGATTTGAAAAACAAATGAAAAATGAAAAAAGAAGAAATAAATGAAAAGTTTGAGAAAAATAGAAAAAACAATTTTTTTATTTATTAAAAAAATGTAAAAATTTTTTTTAAAGAAGCAGATTCATTCGAAGTGAATCGAACCTGTATAGGTACGCCACGCAATGGGCTGAAAAGTAAAGAAGAAAAAGGAAGAAGAAGAAGCGTTTCGTGTCAGCAGAAAACCTTCGACTCAGCGGTGCAGCTTGGTTTTCTGCCTGCTGCAGACGCTTGGAAATAGATCAAACTGATCTCTTCTCATATAAACTCAGAATAAATTCTGGGTGTGAATTATTTGAGGAAAAACACTCCTATACGAGCCCAGGAGGAAAAATAAATAATATTCTTCTCATATAAACTCAGAATAAATTCTGGGTGTGAATTATATGAGGAAAAAACACTCCTATACGAGTCCAGGAGGAAAAGTATTATTTATTTATGCTTCACGTGAAATGCCTAAGTAAGTACGGACATAAACAACTTTTGGTTTGGAGGATCGCTGCTTCGAGAACGGAATATTCGGGAAGGTTCTAGGACAATTTGTATAGTATAAACACGTCACTTGTTACCGCCAGGAGGCAGTCTTATCTCAAACTGGGAACTGAACGTATTAGCGATAATTGAAGTAGAGTGGTTAGTGATTGTTTGTGAATTTGTGAAAGTAAACAGTATAGTTAAATACAAGAAGAACTTATGAACATTTATGGGTCATCTATAATTTTTGAAGTGTATAACCTATAAACGTAGTTGAAACCTTATTCAATAAATAGATAGTCCGAGGCTTACGATGAGTAGTTCGAAAGTATTCTATTGTTCGTCTTTGAAAATTTTTAAGCCTTAGATAGTAAAAAACCCTCGTTTTTTCAAGAAAAACAGTACCTAATCGTTATGATGGAAATATCACAATACCCAAAATATCACCGTAAATGGAAGTTTAAGAAGTAACAGGTATTGTATTTTTTGGTGGATTAGGTGAATTAGGGAAGACGTGTTGAGAAGGCAGGTAATGATGTACGGCTGAGGAGGTGTAAATTATCGATTGGGCTCTATTTGGTAACATTTGCACAAAAGTCGCTGATTCTCGTTAAGTTAGGATAAAGGAAAATCAATACCATTTTAGCAAGGTAGACAAAATCTGCATGCTTTTATTACAGTTAAACTAAATCCAACAGATGAAAAGCAAATCATTAGTGCACAATTTTTCTGAGCTTGATCACAATCGGTATACGTATCTCTATCACAAATTAGGCAGACTGTAATTTATTTTCACAAAAATATGAGAAAGATTAAAGTTTCTAAGCTTCAGGGAAAATTGATCTTATCCCATCAACTATTAGTTACTAGTATAATAATGGAAAGGATCGGATAATACTTTAAAAATGAACTATAGAGCTTACGGGCCAGGTATATTACACTGAAGACCGTTTTCTCTTGGAACTCTATCGAACAAATCTTTTGAGATTGCTTCGATATTTTGTTCAATTCTAGGAATTCCTTCAGATTGGTATGGTTTAAGACATTCTACAATATTTATTTTCTTCGTACTCTATTAATGGAGAATAAAATGAATAAAATAAAATGTGTCTCAAAAGACTTTCCCAATCAAGATTAATGGCAAAACGGAAATATATTTTATGCTAAAAGGAAATGTGGGTACATTCTACAAGGAAAGAAGTTGAAGGAAATATATATCAACTATAAATATGTACCTAATATATAAAAAAAATCTGGAATTACCGTTCCTCCTTTTTTTTTATACCTCGCACAATTTCCATCTCTCAATGCTTCGTTTTTCTTCTTCTACAACTTCATTTCGTGATAAATTTACAGAGAACATATCGTCTTTCATCTTTTTCTTTAGATTTATTGCTATCTTTTCTTGACATCTTTTCTACTTTCTTCAATATAATCCTGAATTTCTTCCAGTCCTTTGAAAAGAAGGCAGAATGAAATAAATCCAGGGAATTACAACTGATACTACTTCCATCACTTACAAAGGGTCTTGCTTTTATCGGTTTTCGATTCCAATTATCCATAGCGCTATTAAAATTTCAGATTTTAAGGCTCTTAGCAAACAGGAAATGGGCTCATTGCAGCTGGAGGGAATTCGAATCATAACTGTCAGTGCGTGGGTAAC
Source organism: Dioctria linearis (assembly GCA_963930735.1). NCBI lineage: Eukaryota > Metazoa > Arthropoda > Insecta > Diptera > Asilidae > Dioctria > Dioctria linearis. The sequence continues at coordinate 87,972,553 of OZ005740.1, read as the reverse complement.
TACATATTATAATTTATTTTTGATAAAAGTTAAGAATTGCATGAATGTCCTCAAAAGTGTAGGAAGCTTAAATAGATTTCACCTCTGTTTGTAAGGGGGAAGTTGTATATCATAGAAAGGATACCAAATCAAGCCAATAAAGTAAAAATATGATCGAAATTAGAAAGCTATCTCCATCACAACATAATGCGATATTAGCTTTGTTGAGTGTTTTGTCAATATATGGTAAAAGGATATGGAGAGTACCTCAAATCTTTGGTCTTATTGGTATGCACTTAGATTTGGAGATTTTGCGAGTAAAACTATTGACCATATATGTAGTTGCCAATAGTTAAAAACAAAGAATGTTTGCTACTGCAGGCACTGCAGGTGAATAAGCTCTCAATATCAGATTGTCAAATATAACAATCAATAGAACTTTCGTAATTCTAACAATATTTAATCATTATAAACGAAAATCAAGTGGGCTAATAACGGTTAGCAAATATGTAACATAAAAAGCAGAAGCCTTGAAGAACACCGACAGGTATGTACCTAAGCGGAAAGTGGTACTGGGGTTTTCACCTTTTCGAGACCAGTACAAAATACGAGTCTACAGGCAATTCTCAACGTACTGCATATGAGCAGAGAAAATTAAAAAAACAAGTACCAAGGTACTGTAGGTATGTACCAAAGTTTCAATTAGAGCTGCGACATCAAAAGTACAATCGAAGACAATGATAACCAGTGTAGAGTTTTAGTTCGTAAGCTCCTGTTTTTGGTGGATAAATGATGCAACCTTAAACCAGTTTTTGTCGCAAGAAGAAGTCTGGAAAGGAATAAACCTTAATTCTTAAGGAACATATTCAACATGAACTGTTGCTCGGCATGAAGTTGTATCTTACCTTTCTTCTTGCAAATGATGAGGTCATGTGGTATTCGAATTCTTCATATATGTACTGATATCATTGAAGCTGCTTCCGCTGCGCTTAGTTGTCGATAGTGCCATTATTGTACATGTAACTTTTGTGACTGCTGTTGTTGTATCACTTGTTGCTTTTATTTTAACTACTGTTGCTGTTGGTGCAGTTATTCACATCTTCAAAAATAACGGCGTCCTTTTATGAACTTTATTAAAACCATTTCGAAAGTTCGTCCTATAGTCGATTCTGAAGCATTCGTTGCAAAACGCACACAAACAACTCCCGTAAATCACACTCTAAATCTACACTGAATTTCAGATTATTTTTTTTTTATACAGTATTACCATGTCGCTCATTTTAGAAAAGAAGTTCATGCTTGAAATTTTAATCGAAGAAATTGAAATTTTTTGTAGAATAAATTAATGACTGAAAATAGGTATTCGGTTATTCCAATAAGTAGGAGACAGAGTCAAGAAATTAGTTGCACTCGCCCAGATATTTTGATGAGAGTTATTGTTAAGAGTCATTGGTAAAAATTTAATTTTGAAAGTCGAATTAACATTTTCAACGTGACAGGGATATTCCTACCAGTCCGGAAAATCCAACGAGGAAGTTCTCAGCAGTCTAGTAAAGACTATCGAGAAAGCTCAGAGGACAAGGAAAAGCATGTTGTTATGCATGAATGTTATGGATATTCAAGGAGCCTCGATACCACCCCTCTCGATCAGATTCTCGTGTCTGATTATGAGAATATAGTTTCTTTCAACCAAATTAGCCCCTTTAGTACGCTAGATCACACCATTCCTTTCCTTGCTTATAACTTTCCCATACATCCCAAATCCAGGTATATGAGCTTCACTTATCGTGGCCTTGAAAACACTGATGTTGATTCCTTAGTCGAAGAGTACTCAATAACAACCATGTGTTAACTATTGATTGCTAATTATTTATTGATAATGGAAATTCGTTCTTTTTAGTAAATTCTCGTCACTCTGTCGAATGTCGAACTAAAACAACCCGCCGATATGCCTTCAATGTAAGGATATGTTCAAGACTGACTTAATGATCCCATCCGTTCCTTACCATACCAGCGGGCTACTTATGTGAGCAGTATGTACACTAACATAGCATTTTACGATATGTAGTGCACCACAGCAGGTAGGATTTGTTAGCTAGTATGTGCATTTGACTCGTATTCTGCATATACATTTACGATGGTTTGTAATCTGTTAATGCGACTTTACCTGCCAGTTCTTGGAAGGTTAACATTTGGGACAACCTACTTTTTTGCGTATGTGTTGATGACAAAATCGTGCTCTTTTTGTTAACGGTATTTATTTGACAAATATGTTCTATTAAAATCGAGATACAGCTCATCCAACACTTGCCTGTAGCTTTCGCTTATGGCAGAGCGGTAATATCTATACCAATGTTTCAGACGGACAAGGTCCCAGGAGGATAGGGAGCGATATAAGCTTGTGCAGAACAGATCCAATACTGCTATAAAACTTACAAAATGGCAATACTATAGCTTCAAGCTTAACACTACTCTAGACTCAAAGACACTATGGTGGAATCTACGATAGGCGGGAGTGTATGATAAATATCCTCCTCATTGCAGCTTTACCCCCGACGAATTGAATGCATATTTTGCTATGTACAACAATATGACCAGTGGAACCACATCCTCCAATCAAGCTGGTTAAGTCTCGGAAGGTACTCAAAACTACGATCGCACTGAGTTTTCTTTTTCTTTTCAGGGAATTGACATGGATGAACTTATCTTAGCTTTTCAGGGAATTGACGTGGATGAACATGTCTTAGCTACTTATTCCATCAAATCTGATGCAATAGGTCTAGATGATATATCACCCTAATTATTAATACTATTGCTAATTACATAACCCACATAATGAACACATGCCTTATGTCATCGACAATTCGAAGGTATTGGAAAGAAGCTGTAATTATTCAAATTCCGAAAAATTCTTTTCCTGAATCTCCTTCTTATTTCTGCCCAATTAGTTGGCTGTGCCTAAAGAACCTGCTTTAAGACCCAGGGATATGTTGATGATATTGTCGTTTGTGTAAAAGGAATGTTTGAATCAGCTTTAACAGAGCTCAAGCATAGTCACACGACATAGTCCCCTTAAAAAAAAGGAGCTTCCAGGTGCTGAACTTCATAAATTCTCTTTAAGTGAACTTAAATCGCTTTCATATAAATTTGTCAATGTCTTCACTTTGATGTGGTGTTTTATCAAAGAATATAAAATAGAAGGAATACGCTTTTCCCATATCGAAAAGTGTATTATATAGTTATATGGCGGGTCGTGTCGTTAGCAGTGCTGGGAGCTTGGGGGAATCCCAAAGTTGTTTAACTTAATTTTTTAACTTAACTGTACTTCATGGGCCGGGTCAGCAAGTAGAATAATAAAGACAAAAAATAGACAAACTTCGGAAAAATTCTCGGAAGGCTGAATTTTTGCATGAACCTTCCGTTCGTGGTTCTAAACAATACACCAAAAGTCCCCATCTAGTCAGAGCTCGCGGTTTTTCGCGAAACTCTGGTTAACGCTGACCTTTATCGAAAAAATTGTGCTTATCAAATTTGTAGAAAATTACCTACAAAACACATAGTATTACTTTTTTTCGTAAGACTAACAATTTTCGAGAAAATTCGATTTACATAGTTGTAAGGTACAGTATGCATTCCGTAACGGTATCTATGTGTCGAATATTTGTAATTAAACGTTGAATGCGCCTTAGAATATTGGAAAATTTATATACGTGAAAGTTTCAAAGTCCATAGCAATACAAACTAACACATATATACTTCACAATAGTGTCGACTTACTACAAAATGGGCAAGACGAAGAAGGATAGGGAGAGCGTCGAATCGTTCTCGTTTGTCATACGACCTTGAGGGGCATCTGTTCGTCTATCTTTTGTCAGAGTATAAATTTGTTTATACCTGCTTTATGTATTTGTCGATTTTAAGTATACGAATGAACTAACGTTAGTATTAAGTGATATTTGATGTGCTCACTTACTATTTTTATTCAATTACTTTTGTATAAATTAAACAAATTATCCAGTTTACTTGTGGTAAATCTTTGCTGAAAGGTAAAACTGTTGTCGTGGTACGTGGAGTTGACACGCTGATACAGTCAAGTGTTGAAAGAAAAAATGGAAAAGACGAATGCTTACGAAATGGTATTTCTGTTTCAATTCATGTGGAGTGTCGTAATGATTATACGCGGAAGTCAACCATATTAGCATCAAAAAGACAGCGAGATTAAGCAAGCACATCAACATCTACGAGTCCACCTCACAGCAAGAACCACGCTTTTCGTTAAAAATTCTTTGTATTTTTTGCGGTGAAGGAGCCGACCGACGAGGGGAAAGAAAAGAAAAAAGGATAAATATTCGTCGTAAAATCCATTGCATCCTGACGCTGATGACTCTGCTACGATGAATTATAGGCTCGATATAACTCCTTTTGTTTTAAACATTTTATGAAGCCTACCACGGATAGTACGGTTGGTCGTCCTGATGACAGTAAAGTATCATTAGCTATGGAAGAAATATATTCATTTATTGAAAATAATAATGAATGTCGGTTTACTTTAAATGAATTAAAAGATGTGTGGAAGGATTATGCTCCAGATGAGAGAGATTATTAAGACTAAACTTGTTTCAAAACATGGCAAAAAATAATTATTACACAAAATGTAGCTCTTTAACTATTATTTGTTTCATCGACGCACAATATGCTATTTTACAAAAATCATGGTATGACAACAGAAAACATAATGAAGCCGAAATTTAAAAACAGGTGCAGCTATTATTCGGGATGACATTAGATTGTTGTAGTAAATAATGAAAATTTTAATCCTCCTAATAAAATGTTCGAGAATATGAATGACGAAATTCCAAGTTCACTGACCTCTTTGTTAGAAGAAATAATAAAAAAATATCGGAGATCTGCACTCGATCGTCTTAAACTTAAATGCACTGCCATTAGTCATGCCATTCTGACAGCTGTTCGTCTGACTGAAACTGTGAAAATACTGGAAACGTAGGAGGAAGAGGAAAACGCAGATTATTAAGAGATGGAAATTGAAATAGAATCTGACGAAAAACAAAATTGCTCTTATCATTAAAAACTTATTTAATAACCATTTTATAATAATTGTTGTAATTAATATAAGCATTTTTTTAATAATAAAAAAAATTTGTTATAATAATAATTAAAAAAAAAATCCCGTTGTTTTTATTATTTCAAAATTGTTTTTATAATTTGTTTTAAAAATAGTAATTTCTGGAATAAAACAAAATCGATAATTTGTTTATTTTTTTAAAATATTTAAATATTGTTCAATCACAAAATAGACGTGGATTATGCCTCTTGGGGACAACACTTAAAAAAAACACATCTTGCATATATCAAAGGTGGTGTGGAAAGGAGTGCATGTATCATAACGTTTATGTTTCACGTTACAACTAAAAAAAAGTAGTACCATATTTTTTGTAGGTAACTTTCTAAGCTACAAATTTGATAACTACTATTTTTCGATAAAAGTCACCGTTAACTAGTTTTTCGGGAAAACAGTTTTTTGTTTTTGTATCGATGGGGACTTTGAGTACATTGTTTAGAACCATGAAAAGAAGGCTCATGCAAAAATCCAGCTTTCGCCTATATATTCTACTCTGCAATATCTCTATTCAGTGTATTAAAGCGTATTTATAAATTTTACGATATTTTCCTTGAGTTTACCGAAATTACGTGTAATACAGGGTGTTTTTTTCAAACCCGATAGAACTTAAAATTGTTAAAAATTAACACAAAAAGTTAAAATTTGATTAAAAACTTTTTCTAATTCGAAAGATCAATTTATCACATTACAATTTGAAAATGATTTCGGGCATATGGCCACCGCGGCTGTTCTGGACGTCTATAGCTGTATGTTAGGTACTATAACACGACCAATGTTGGTATCCAAAGGGTCAATTGTTGTTGGTTTATAAGCATAAACCAGTGACTTCGCATAACCCCACAAGAAGTAATCCAGAGGCGTTGAATCGCACGACCTCGGCGGCCAATTGACAGGTCTATTTCTCGAAATCAAATTTTGATTTCAATAAGTCGATGGTTGCGGTCGCCGTATGACACGTATCAATGGCATCCATATTTTCAAAAAATCATTGATCATGGTGCGGTAACGATCTCTATTGACCGTAACGCGAACTCCGGCCTTATTTTTGAAGAGATAAGGCCTGATGAACAACCAACGTGTAAAACGCATCAAACGGTGAATTTTCTGGATGTAATGGAGTCTGTAGTGTCTGTTGTGGATTGGTGTCACTCCATATGCGGCAATTTTGCTTATTAACAAAACCGTCTAGCCAAAATTTGGCGATAAAACAACGAGTCACTTTCCAACTGCTGTAGAGCCCGATCGGCTAAAGAACGACGGATATGATGGTCATGCCGCTTTACTTCCTCCAACAGCTGGATTTTATACGGGTGTAGGCCTAGATATTGCGCAAAATTTTCCACGTAGTGGACGGACATAGCCCCAATTCATGTGCCCGCCGACAATCGATAAGTTTGGAACTTCTTCCATACTTTCGTTTACAGCTGAGAGTATGTGGTACGAAATCCATCCACACTTTGACAGATTGCTTGCTGAGATGGACGATTATGTACACGATAAAAATCACGAAGTCGTCTATATGTAGCGAGAATCGACGACTGATTTTCAAAGTAAATTTGAATAACTTGGTAGCGCTGTTTAAGCATGACTATGTCCATGATAACTTGTTAGAGTATACTGATCATAAATATCCAAAAGTGGCAACAGTATGACAGCTCGCACGAGAGTTAAACCTTTGAAAAGTTCTATCTATGCAAAAAAAAAAAAACATCCATTACTACACAATCTCTCTCTAAAGAATTTTCATAATTTTTACATTTTCTATTATCAAAAGGATCTCACATTTAGTAAAAATTTCGAAGTAGCTTCCACCATCGCAAGAGTACGTGCGTCCCTTTTTCATGAAAACGTTTTATAGATTTTTGCGATATGCGCTATAAATTCTACAAAATCCTTTAGATTTTAAGTGATTTTTTCCATTTGGTACAACGAAAATCTTTAAAATCGAGATTTTATGGCAGCTTTCGTAATAAATACTTTACGAAAAAAATAAGAATTAGTTTTCCCCAATTTATTTCTATGGTTTATACTTTATAGAATATATATTTTTTGTTTTTATTTGATTTATTTTTGTTTTTACTCGATTTCTTTCTTATTTTCAACCCTTATTTTAATTTTTTGTATTTCTCGCCACCCCTAGATCAAATATCTGATTCCGCCGTTCTCTTCTGTTATTGTACCACTTAACTATTGTATTTTCATTAAATTATGATTAATTAATATTTAAAAATTCGAAAAACGAATGAGTCGAATGAAATATGTAATTTAAAACAGACCATTTCCCTACTTCTTCATCCCAAGTCTGTCCCTTAAAGTCGAATTTATATCCGATTATCGCTTTCAGAAAACCCAGTCGACCACATAACACTATTCTACGGCAACTCAATATTATCATATGTCACGCTTCGAAATTAAATATTTTTGCATAATAAAGAATTGGAAATATGAAATTTTATTGCTGTTTAATTGACATTTACGAGAGACAATATTCACATCAGCCCACACAAATGACGTCGTTAGGCGTGAAATCTTCTTCAATGGTTGACAAATTTTCATTTGTTTTTTGTACTAATGATATGAAGAGGTGATACCCTAAGTCCCTTATGATTAAATCGCCTTTGTTTAAGAATAAAACGTAAAACAGTTCGAAAAATTTAAAATTTATGGTCCATGAAATTCATCAGATACGATTCCAAGTGATTAAGTATGCAAGATTGCCTTACGTTTCGGATCGAAGAGATGAGACGTAAGTCAAGAGACATTTAGAGTGGATTTCGAATTAAAGTGCTTCAGTTAAAACTAAGCTTGAATTGTATTTAAATTCTATACAAGTAAAGATATTCTTATATGGAATAGTCCGGAAAATAATTACTTGAACGACTTGCTTCCTGCTTTTGTATTTAATTAAATTTTTTTTTTCGCTGTTCTCTATTGGATAAATATGTTGAAAAATTAGTCATTTATGGAAAAAATTAAAGTAAGCTTAAAAACGAAGGAAGGAAAAGCAGGAAAAAATTACGTTGGTAGAATATAACCATTTCCGGTAATAAATTCGGAAGTTAAAAGTAGGTATAGCAGTGTCAGACATAAAAGGTAAATTTTGCTCATATTTTAAAAGCTGTATTTATACCGTCTTAGCACATATCCGCCTTATGCTATTTGTAGTTAAAATTAAAGATTGTTTCTGCTATAGAATAAAACCGATATCAATATTTCCTGTACGTTAAATTAATTTATTATGTACGTTTTCCCCAGAGAGACTACTACACCTGAAAGCTAAATAATATTTTACATATCAAAGTATATTTTAGTCATTATCAATTATTTCAAAGTTTTGCTTCTCTTCATAATCTCAAAAGATTAAATCAGGTTGAGTTTCATAACTTAGTCATGTTTCTTGGATAAATAGTTTCTGAATATTCAAGTTGACTTAAAAGAAAAAACTTCTGTACAGGATACCAAAATTAATCGGCTGAAAGTTGTTCGAACAGATAGTTTGGATATTGAGATTTGCTAATTGGGTGAGATTTGCCCGACTCTGAAATTTGTCTCTAGGCAATTTGGGGGGAAAATTTTACCAAGTAAATATTATACGTGATTATACAGTAGGTGGGCCTACTCAGCTGGAATTGAAATGTCTTTCGACATGATGACTTGGTTGTATACATTATATTTCAAATGATTAAGTAGTTAAATATTCACATGCCCTAATAAGACTTTTCCCGTTAATACTGAGGATTATTCTACGAAACCATGGATTCTTGTTTTTTAATTTTATCCATGTAGTCAAGAAGTACGTTATTTTTTTGAGACAAGACTTTTATAATTTTAAAAAAGGATTGACTCACCACCAGTGGTCAACAGAAAGTAAAACGGTTATTTCACGATAAAGCACCATCCTTCACAAGTGTAGAATGGTGGTTCAATGTAGGCGTATTTCACTTAAACATGAGATTAATTCTGCGGTTGTATGGCTCATTTTACCACAATTCCACGGAAAACTCGTCCTACGGTGTTCAATGATATTTTTTGCCAGATGTTTTTTTTAAAAACTGCTTGAGAAACGAGAAAGAGCGAAAATTCTTTTTTATATACTCGTAGTCTCTGAGATAGCTGTGGAATGGTGCGAACAATGGTTTCAGAATAGATTCAAGCTTATGAAAAAAAAAACACTTCTGGTTCGAATTCGCAATATTGCTTGTACACAGAATTTTGTGATTGATATTTGCTAGTATGTCAGTCAATGATGTTCAATCTGATATTAGTTTGATCAAATTAACATAGCTGTATCTGCACTAACGGTCTAGCATTAAAAGCTTATTTTACAATATATGTATTAGAACCTCGTATTTCCCACCCAACTAACATCGTTTTACGCACAGTGGTCGTGGTTACGTTTTTCTGTCTAGCATGCGCCTATAAAGAAACGCACGTAATTCGTAATCAACGACGTTCCGAAGTTATCTATGTTACGGAAATGGAGCAACGCAGTGTGGTAATTATTTAGGCTTAATGTCTGAACGTAAGAGTTTGGTCGCAGTGACGTAAATGTGTCAAAGCTGTGCCGATTGGCACATATTTATACAATATGTGAACTTTTATGATAATATATGTACGGGTTATAGATATTTGTGATATTTCTTGTGGTATTTCTTTTGTTCTTGTGGTATTTCTTTTGTTCGTATATACTTGTAAAATTAGATTACGAACTTTCTATGTATGCAAATAAAATTGAAATTCTTTTAAATTACATGTCATTATATCTATAATATAACAAAATCTGGTTTTTGTTATTCAACTGGGTGAAAACTTATAAACCAAGTTAAATTCCCTGTAAAATCAGTTACGACACTTCGAACTAACTTCAGCACCTCTAAAATCTTTAAAAATTTAAATATTTCATAAAAACCTTTGAACGGAGACACTGCTTCTATATAGGAACTTATAGAGGCTTATTTACGAATTCATAACTTCTGTTGTGCCCATTGAGGCATGCTACTATTGGAAAACATTTTCGAATAACCGATGGTATAGCGACGTCCAATCAGTTTCTTGACACACCTTTCTGAACTTTAGAAAAACGAATATGAATGCATATTTATCTAGCAATGGGTTTTTTCTATGGTCAGTGGCACGAAATATCCCAAGCACGGACGCCAAGACGGCCTATTATACTGAAGACCTTTCATAAAAACATTTCTGCCCTCTTAATGAACATCCAGGTGAGGTAAGTTTTCAGCTCATCCGCAGATAGGAGGACAGATTAAAGCATATTCAGTGCTGAAAAAACCGGACAAACTTACAGAAAAGTTCGGTGGTCTCAGGCTCTCCTTCCAGAGAGAATAGACTCTTCGTGCTGTCAGGAACTCCTATCTCTGTTTTTTTCCCAGCCACAGAAGAAAGTAAGTGATTTCTTATTTGACCCATCTAGAAAAGTTTCCTATATATGGATCTGCTCACGTTCACCCATCGGTGGTGACACTTCATGACAGACCCGATCACTACGGTGGTAGCTGCGATAGTAGTTTCTAGTCCAAGAAAGGGCGAACTTGAGCTGGATCTGGCTAGCAAGTCCACCCTCTCATTCCCCATAATTCCAGTTTACCCAGGTATGCACTGCAGAAACGTCATTCTGTGGATACAAAGCTTAACCAAAGAAGTCGAGCAACCCTCCTCTCACAGAACTATTGTCCAAGGACTACTTATAGTCTTCCAGGCTACCAGATTTTCTGAAAGGTTAGCGATGTTCTTTTCCTTGATTTTCGTATTACGACTTACCTTCGGTGCCATGTGATGGTGAAGACCTCAGTCTGAAAGACAATAGTAAACTTTCGAAGTAAGAAGTCCATCCCAATGTCAGGCTCTCATCGACTCATGATTCCCTATCAGGATAACTCACAGAGAATCGACGGTTATATTTAAATTCAGGTACCATTGTTTTAGATGGCATGCAGAGTAGAGGGTTCCTTTTCCAGCCCACATGCCAATAAGCAATGGAAAAAACCTCTCCAGTCGTCCTCCTGGCATCCACAAGAACACATGCCTGAATAACATGATCTAGAGGTGGTATTGATGTATGGTTTATGGTGTACTATTGTGGACTACTGTATAGATGAAAGTCTGGCTTTCGGTTTCTGTAAAGGAGGTCCACTATCTGTTAAAAATTAATGAAGATATGTGTGAAGCGTAAATTAGCTTTCCCATTTTACTGTATTATTTCCAAGTTTTCAATATGCTTCTCTAAAAACTTGACAAATATTTTGGATTTTCCTTATCTGCCATAAATTTAACTGAAAGTTATTTATCAGATGGGTCCTAGCCTTTAGTTCAATAATAAGTTATATTCTACTGATGTACCTCAGAAGGGATCCAATATTGGGCCGCTTGGATTTCTTGGATTTCTATGCATATAACATACAACTCCCTCGTATATAAACTCTTGATATGATCAAACACCAGATTTATAAAATGAATTTTGATCTTATAAGATTACTCTTACAGTTTAAAACTGATTACCAGTAAGAGTTAAGTTCTTCAGATATTATAAACAATTATATTCCTTTTTCTTGCATCGAAATAGTTATGAATTTCATCTTGGTCAACAGTAATAGGTGTGATTGAACTAACCACGTTAACAATATAATCAGAAGAGTATTGTATTTGAAGTCTGCGATCTCATATACGTGGCTTGATAAAAAAATGGAGAATTTTCTTTTTTCTGATATTCTCCGCATTAGATATAATTCATTTATGCCAAGGTTGTTTGGAATCTCCAAGACATTTGTGGTCAGCACATTTATTGGGACGAATGAGCCTTTGTTTCCATGTTTAGTCATATGCCCACGTTTCATCACTTGACGGGTTTAAGTAATCGTCGGTTGTAAGTGTCTTCAGCCAACATTTACTCAGCTGCGCTTTTACTGAAAATTCAACAAATCTGGAACAAATTTGGCGGTCGCTCTTTTGATGCCCAATGCCTTAGTGAAAATTTGTTTCGCACGAGCTTTATATGTGAACTTTCCCATGAACCTCTTTTATAGCGATTCGGCAATTACTAAGCACAATATTGTTTATTTTTTCAAATATTAATTTGTTATTGATTTATTAGGGTACTACACACTTTCCAACTTCTTCACGGACGTTTTTAAAATTTGCCGTTCGTGGCTAAATAAGTCGGCTGTTGAATAGAAATTACGCGTTCAATATGGCTGAATATTGACATGTATATCAAAAATCTTATTATATTCGCGAAATATTATCTTCTTACCAAGCTGGCTTTAGTTACTCGAATCCCTTTTGATTTTTTTTTTGTATGGAAATATCATTTCATATTTAAGGTCTTCCTAAACGATCTGGCAAAATGGCAGATATCTGCATATTGTTGTGGACAGATATCAGCCGTACTCATTGCACACGGAGCAGATATTCGGGTAGCTTTCATCTGGCACAGAGTTGTCACAGATAGTTTTTGGTCAGTTATCTGACATGCGTCTGATTACACGATCTGATATTTTCATCTGGTAAAATTCTGCTTTTATCTGACAAACACAACATAAACTAATGTGAAGTTCTTTGTTTAAAAATGACTTGTTAAAAAAGCTACGCGACTGCTTTTATTGTGTATAATGCATTTTGTACAAGTGATAAAAAAAAGTGATAAATTTAAAAAGAAGAGATGAACTTGGATTAAAGAGTGGATAAGCACTAGAAATGTAGATGGGGCTTATCCCAAATTCCTTCTGGAAATAGAAAATAAGCACCCAGATGTTTTTAAAAGCTTCTTGCGAAGGACTATAAATGAGTTTAATTATTTAGTGGAAAAATTGGCCCCAATTATTAAGAAACAAGACATTAGAAAAACCATATCACCAGGTGCACGACTTGCAATAACTTTGCGATTGCTGTCTACTGGTATGTAAACTTTTAAGCTAATTTCATAAAATATTTAAACTTTATCAACTAATAGTATTTGCAGGTGATATGTAGCTATCAGTCATTAATGTATTTAGTTCGTGTCCGCGAATGTACAATCTCGACAATACTTCCCGAAGTGTGCACTGCTTTATATATTGTTTTGAAAAGTGAATATTTGAAGGTAAGTAAATGAAAAGCATTTATTATATACATATTTATTGACATTAAAAACAAACAGAAATCAGTGAGATCATATGCAAATCCGACAACATCATCTTCAGTTGGACATGAAGTTGATGGAGTTGGAGTTGGGGTTGCTGCTGTAATGGTATCTTCTGGTTCCAACTGAACCGTATTCATTGCTTGCTGAATTATTAGCCCTAATCGATCTTTTTTTTCTGGCCGTATATACAGCATATACGGCATACATTTAAACTATTCCCATTTTGGGGTGAAGCATTTTGGCCACCTTTCTTTTGTGTCTTTCCTAAGTTTACTTTTAAAAGTAACCCTCAAATATTGCCACTTTATCCATATTTATTCAGGTGTCTTCTTTATTGCTTCCCCTATTTCCAGTAAGGAATTTCTCTGTTTATTTCTCTCCTTATATTGCTCCAAAGTTCCGATCCAGAAATGTGGATGTTGTTGATATTGATGATGTAATGTATATTCCTGGTGGATATAGCAATATATAATATATAATATATTATTGTATGAGCTTGTCTCCTGCAGTCTGCTCTATACTCCTATCACTACGTCCACAAAACTATTTTGTAACGAATAAACTGGACAGATATCTGTTCAGTTAAAAAATTTACTGGGCAGATAGGAGGACGATGTTCCAAATTTGCCAGATATCAAAAGTGGCTGATTAAACGTGCGGCGGACGTCTGGACATTTTTGAGTGCCAGACATTGTCGCCAGATATCTGTCTACATCTGCCACTGTGATTACACATATATACCCACAAAAATGCGCAGATATCTGGCATTCTGCCAGATCGTTTAGGAGCACCTTTAGTTACTAATATTCTTGTTGAAAGTCTTCACAACACTCATTTTAAAGTTCCTATTTTTCTGTTTATTTATACAGGGTGGCCCGTAAGTGGTGTAACCTCTGAAGGCTACGGATAGGTCATATTTAGACGAGCTAAAAATTGCATGCATGGGGGAAGGGAATCCAAATGGTTTCCGAGATAACGGGACTTAAGGATATTTGGGTATATTTTTAAAGATCACCCTATAACTTCTGAACTTTTTACCCTATGATGATAATTTAAACTTTGGTAGATTGATAATCGTTGGACCCTTCTAACGGTCTATAATATAAATTTTTTGTCTCTTCCCCTCCATTTTGAAATTTAAAATTTCAGAATTTTTACTCGTGTTTTTTATAACTACAATTTTTATTAAAAAACACGTCATCAACACCAATTTTTTATATTGGACTTAAGAAGTCCAAAGCCTTAACTTTAAAATGAACTATCACACTCTGTACCAAAAATGTAACCCTTTCAGCGTTTTTTGCATATTCAGCCAAAATTGTTGAAAAGGGTCATTTCCAAAAGATAATTGGCTGCTTTCTGACACTTAGTTAAGCTTTTCAGCCATTTTCGCTGGGTATGTTTAAGAAAAAGTGCAAAACACGCAGAAAGGGTTACATTTTCGGTACAGAGTGTGATAGATCATTTTAAAGCTAAGGTTTTGGTCTTCTTAAGTCCAGTATAAAGAATTGCTATTAATGATGTGAATTTTGATAAAAATAAAAAAAAAACGAGTAAAAATTCCGATATTTTAAAGTTCTTGAGCCTTAACTTCAAAACAGAGGGGAGAAGGGAAAATGTTATAGACCAGTGCAAAGGTCTAACGATTATCTATCTATGGAAGTTTAGATTATCATCATAGTGTGATCTTCAGATATATACCGAAATATCTTTAAGTACCGTTATCTCGGAAACCGTTAGGAGTCCGCTCCCCTCACCCTTACAATTTTTGCTCATGTAATCAGGACCAATCAGTAGCTCTAGGATATTAAACCACTTACGAGAAATCTTGTAGATTGATATTTCTATTTTATCTTTATGAGAAGTTTTTTATCATATAGCATTTGCGATACTAGTCCTTCTGGATTCCAGTAAGGCGTTTGAATCGATTAGTCATAATAGACAAATTTTTGAATTGCAACGGAATTTCAGTTTCTCGTCTACAGTCTCATTGTCTATTCTGCCGTAGTCACTCGGTAAACGTCACTCAGTCACTATCAATACCTATACTAAATCTGTTGAAGTCTGGGCATTGAGCTAAATACCACGTTTGCTTGTTGTGATAGATTCTAATACAGTTGTAAAGGTGTATCTTTCCGTGCTAATGTTAATAATGTCCCCAAAATATTATCACAACATATGCTCATGAAACTTGCTAAGGCTCTCATGCTGATCCACATTTTCTTCAGAGGTCTAATATATTCTAAACTGGATTCTTATGGAAATTAACGGTATCATTCAATGACACGATTCGATTTACATTCGTCTTGCTAAGTGTTCTTATATATATAAATAAAAGGCAGAAATTCTTGTAAACCTTATTTAAGTATATATATAAGTATATCCGGGAAAACGTTCAATTTCTCAGCTCCACTCGACATCGTAATCTTCTGTTGTCCAGCTTCCTTACTTCTTGGTTAGTGATCTTACTTTGTACAGATTTACTTACCTGATTCAATATGCTGGTATCATTGGGGCAATCGGTCGGCTTCACATAACGTAATACATAATACATAATTTTATTATTCTTATAATTATCACACAAATATTCACACTGGTGAATTCATTAATCCGTGCTTCACTACGTAGCAGTTCGAACGTATGTTATTATTCAAGATATAAGCTTCCTTATTTAGTTCGTTAGCACTCTGTACCACTGGTCTTAAAAGACCAATCCTGGATTAATTTATTTTTCTATTTCATGATGGATGTTGGTTCCTGTGCGTTGTTTATTTTTAATAAATTTTTAAATTTAGTTTTGAATTTAATACAACTTATGCCAATATTATTTCTAATGTACATACTTACACAACTACTATTGAAGAGTTTTCGCACTGAACATACAATAAACTTAAATTTTAAATTTTCTAAAAAACTCAATTCACAACCAAGCAATAAACAAGTAAGTGATATCTGATATCAGTTTCTCGAAGTTACTAAATCAATTTTACTGCAACAAGAAAAAGGACATCAGGCAATATTGAAAATATGTTCTGGAACTTTGAAGGCGAATATCTACATACTTATAGCTCTGACACCAGACAAGCTGCGACAACGAGAAACAGTTGAGTGAAATTTAATTAAATTTAATTAAAATCACTGACAAAATAAACATTAAGAGGGCAGTGCCCGACAACCTATAGCATGCATGTGAATGCTTCCAATGCACCATCAGAGGATGATGATTTTTCGATAAATTCCTAATAGTCGATTTCCTCATTAACAGCTCTCAGCATGAGGTCATAAAATGTTGCGAAGCAAACAAGTGACTTCGTCGGTGTGCCTTTAAAGTTTTCAATTTATATTTGGACTCCCTCAATCCTATTCGATTCAAATTATGGCTCCCATGCTATGTTATCCCCATATGCTATAAATAATTGTGTAGAAATCTGTGGTAATACCCAGAAACATTATAAGACACAACTTTATGTTTTTCTTCTATACAATATGTACATACATATGCATATGCATACCGAAATCTGGTGTTAAATCCTGTCGTAAAATATTTGTAGATTTTTGGGTCGAGGCAAGAGATTTCGATATGGAGTTTATATGGGTCAGTGGTATTCGCAGAAGGAGCGTTGGGATTTATAGATTTGTTTTTATTTCTGAAAAGTTATGGTTTTACAAAGGGAAGTAAACTTTTGTTATTTCTTAATTATTTCGAGGCTTGTAAAGTTTAGATGGTAGTTATTTGAAGAATATTTGGTGTACGAGTAGATTGTACCACTTATAAGTTGGTTGGGATGACGGGTAAGCAAATGTATTAAACTGTGACTGGACTCATCCAATAGAAAAGTAGCAGTGAATATGAAGCTGACTGGAACTTGCCAATTAGTTGTTATAGATCTTGCCATACCAATAGTGTGATACCAATATGTAGTTTCTCGAAACGTTGACAATATCTCTGAAAACCTTAACAGCGTGGTCTACTGGGTGGTGGCCTCTTGTTATAAAAGTAATAACATCTGTGCTTCAACTTCGAACTGGCCTTATGACAGTCAAAGTTGGATTGGAAATTATGATGGTGTTGGCACTATCTTGAGGATGATGTACGAGAAATCGAGTTACGCTGCTGGGTATATAATGTAGGGCCAATGATCTGCAGAACTGATTTCGAACCGCGTAACGTAAACATCCGTAACAGCATAGCTCTGGGGAGCTCCTTCGTAGTCTATAATATGGTTCTTCCAAAGAAGTCAGACTGGGAACGCCTGGGACGACCTAGATACATAGACTCTGAAAAGGTTAAACTAAATTTTGGTCATGAAAAATAGATGCATGGGTGAAAGGCTATGTATCCCGTAAAATCGTCCTTTATTGTATGTAACCTCCTAGGTTAATCTTTCAGTTGATTCTTCATTATATTCTTTAAATCCCAGCAAACGTTATAATCGAGTAATATTGAACACCAGAATAATGTAAAAATCATTTTCTCACAATTCTCGTTAAAATCTGACTTAAGAGTAAATTTCTTTATTTTTATTTATACATATCAAATTCGCGGCCTACTATATATATCTTAGAATATAGAGAATACAGGAAGTGTGATAAGCCAAATTTAGCGTAGTCAAATTCTGGTTGTGTTAATATCTGTTGCCACTGTAGAGAAAGCTCAGTACAGCCGTATAGTTGAATCAATACAGAGAGCGGGGCAACAAGATATATGCTTAAAAATATTGCGTTTGCTCCCATCGAAAATGTTCTTATTCACTGTCACTACGCCAACATACTCAGGGAATTTCGCAGCTGTCACAAACGTAAACAAATCTCGGTGGTGGAAGTCTTTTTTCGACATTTCATCGCTTTTGTTGTGAATTTTTAATTTAATTTAATATACAAAGATGTGTACAGTACACAAGATAATATTTTAAAACTATACTTGCTTAAAAAATGATTTCCCACGTCGAACGTTGGTGTTGTTGTGGCAATTTTTTACCGAACAATTCATTCTGAAATTACACTTTTCACAACTTTTAAGTTATATTTGAATAGATTCGAATTGTTGAAATTTTTTTGAAAATTAAAGAAAC